>CM062818.1:1788416092-1788972955 GCA_031772625.1 Pinus tabuliformis
CGCTCCGTTTTCCCTGATTGATATTGGTATTTATTATCATAAATAATAATTTCTTTTACTTATTATTATTATTATTATTTTTATTTTTATTTATTTTATTTAATTATTTATTTTATTTTATTTTTTATTTATTTATTTTTATTTATTTATTTATTTATATTTATTTTTTCCTATTAACGAAGATATATTATTATTATTTATTTGATTTAACCAACCTCTTTCATTTACCTTGTTTGTAAAAAAGTTAGGTCCTCAATTTAACTAATTCTCACCTCACTTTTATCTTAATAACCTAATATTATTTCTTTAATATATATATATATATATATATATATATATATATATATATATATATATATATATATATAATTATTAATAAATAATTTAAATAAATAAACTAAATTAAAACTAACCATTAAAATTATTTTATTTACCTATATATTTCTACCTAATTTAACTTATTTCCATAAATAAGAATAATAATAATAATATTAAACTAATAAATAATAATTTGACTATTAATATTATTAATATATTAATATCAAGACTATATTACCAATATAATATTAATTATATTTAATAAATAATTTAATTAAAAAAATTTACCTATATTAAGAATATATTATTAATATATAATAATAAATAATTTAATTAAATTAAATAAATTACCTTTCTAACTAACCATTTAAATTATTTGTTTATATTTTTTAACCCTAACTTTATATATATATATTTATATATATATATATATATAAAAATTAATAAATTACTTGAAATTATTCTCGTCCTTAACAACATATTATTATATAATAATTTAAATAAATAAGTAAATCATCTTCTTAAACTAACCTCTAAAAGTATTTTATTTATTTATTATTTATTATTTATTATTTATTTATTTTTTTAATTTTTTTAACCTAATTTTATAACTTATATATATATATATATATATATATATATATATATATATATATATATAGATATATATATATATATATATATATATATAGATATAATTATTAATTAATTTAAAAAAAAAACTAACCATTAAAAAAAAATATATATTTTTTGTATTAAATTAATGAATAATAATTTGACCTGGGTCCTAAGGTCAAAAGTAGCCGTTGTTCGATTTAGCCGTTGGAGTCTCTGCTCAGACTATTTAACATGCTAAGCTGGATCTGTTTCTTCAACTTGTCCTCACGATGAACCACAGTTGTTGGTTCGAAACGCGTCGAAAAAGGTCTTTCTATATGTGATTTACGCCGAAGCTCTTCTTATAACTGTTATGGATCACAGAAGTCTCAATTCAACAATTAAAATCAGAACTTGTCAAAGTCATGCAGCTGAATACGACAGAGGCTATATGGGACAAGATTATCCAAAGCTATGAAGGTGACACCAAGGTAAAAAGTGTCAAACTTCAAACTCTTAGAATTCAATTTGAAACTCTTAGAATTCATAATGATAAAGTATCGCAAATTTCTTTCTTAGGGTAGATGATGTCGTCAATTCTATGAGAAATCTAGATGAAGGAATAAAAAAATCATCACCGGTTTAAAAAATATTAAGGTCTCTAACTCCTAAATTTGATTCAAAAGTTTCTGCGATAGAAGAAATGTTGGACTTGAAGCATCTTATTGTTTTACAACTTCATGTGATTCTAACAGCCTATGAAATGAGAAAAGTAGGCCCCTTAGATATCAGAGAAGTTTCATTCAAATATACTGAAAAAGGAAAAGAAAAGAAAGAATCAGGTTATGTATCAGAAGAAGAAGAGGAAAACTTCGTAAAGAAACTCCAAGTGGGTACTGGAAGATTCAGGGGTAAGCTTCCCTTCAAGTATTTTTATTGTGGGAGATTTGGTCATTATGCTGCTAAGTGTCCTTATAAATAAAATCATGAGAAAGGGAAAGAAGATGAAAAATAAATAAGAGAAGTTTTGAAAACAAGAGAAGTTTTTATACACATGAAGATAGTGATGGTCTTTCAAATGGTGAAGAAGGTGAGTTTGATCAACAATGTCAATTACTTATGGCATTTTAAGATAGAAGTAGTAATGAGTTTGATGGCCTAGAATAAAACGATATTTTTATTAAAAACTTTGACAGAGATATATCAAATGTAGTGACAGTTACAGATTTCAACAAATATTCAAGTTTGGGATCAACCCTCTTTCTATTAATCAAGAATGAAGAAGAAAATAAAAAGGAATTATCGGGTATGGGCTTTTGTTATAACTGTAGTCCATTTCCTTATCTATACGAAAATGATAGTGATGATGAAAGTGAAACATTGACTGAACCTGCACTCATGGGTAAAAGTTAAAGTAAGCACTCTAAAGAGAAAACAGATTCAAAAATGATGCCTCTAGAAGTAGAAGATTAAGGCAAGTCGGAAACAATGGACAATGTAGATGTGCCTATGCTAAGCAAAGAAAATTATCAACAATGGAAATAAAATATGAAGTCTAATCTAATGAACCTCAATGTTTGGTATCTAGTATGCAATGGCTACACCAAGATTCCTCCATCAAATAAGGATGTGTAAAAGAACAATAAGGCTTTCAGTGACATATTTTTTAGCATACCTGATTCAACATTAAATATGGTTATGCATTGTACGACTACAAAGCAAGCGTGCAATAAGCTACAAGAAATCCATGAAGAAGTCCCAAAAGAATATTCCTCATCAAGGGAACTACCAGGTAATCCTATCCTTAAAATGTGTCAACCTTTGTTATGTTAAACGGAGTTGTTGATTCAGAAGAAGACAGGTTAGAAGAGAGTTTTGATCTTATAACAAAACTTAATCTTGCTTTGAAAATATTGATAACCTTAAAGATAAGTTGCATGCATATGATAGTAAGGATCATATTAAATCGATATATGCTTCCGTGGAATCTAAACAATATTGTGAATTTCTTGAAGCTGAGATTGTCTCTCTAAAAGAAGATCTTGAAAAATTAGATAAGTGAAACGAAAAACTACTTCAAGCATTTGAAGAACAAGAAAATTGGTTGAAAGAAGAAATTCTAAAATTAAAGTAGTGAGTGGAGGAAGGAAAAAGCGTTGAAGAAGGGATGAAGAAGTAGTATCTAGAAAAGGAAAAACAATATCAAAGAATGGAGGTTAGGTAAACATCCTAACAAGTAAATTAGAAAAAAAAGATAAACATTTGTGATTTCAAGATAATACTAAGATCTTGGATAATATTCTTAGTAGTCGAAGGTCTCCCTCCATCAAATCTGGTCTTGGTTTCCATAAATCAGTTGAAGGAGAATCTTGTTCACAAGCTAACGAAAAGAATTTAAAGAGTAACAATGAAAAACTTGAAATTCTCAACAAAGAGATAAGAAGTCAACCTGATCAACAACCAAGGAAAGTGAACCTTCAAAGAAAATCATTTACTCCTAATTATAGAAATTTTGATCAATTTTCTCCTCTGATCAATAATGTTGAATGTTTGATACGTCATAATTATGAACATGTTACAACTAATTGCAAAAGTAGATTGTTTCAATTACAAGCAAATAACCACTCCACAGAAAGATCCTCAGCTCCTAGGTACTCAGGTTTCTTTAAGGGATATTCTTTTTCTTGCAATATATATGGTCACAAAGCTATTGATTGTAATAGAAGGAATATAAAACAGAAATATTATGATTCATCTGCTCATATAAGATTTTATGCTTGTAACAAGTTTGGGCATGTAGCAAAAGAATGCAGGAACAAATTTGTACAACATGGCAAGCAATAAGCTATGAATATTGATATCAAAAGATCTAAAAAATATGGATCAAATGACATTTCTTATAACAAGCATAAAGAAGAAGAACATATAAGATGTGGTATTGCACTTTGCTCATTTAAAGAATAATATGAATGGTTCATAGATAACGGATGTTCTCATCACATGACTGGATATAAGAGTAAGATGGAAGCTCTCAAGAAAAAACCAATATGGTATTGTTATTCTTGGAACTAATGCTCCAAAAAAAGTTATGGGAAAGGGTAAATCCATAATTAATAAAAATAGAGGAGTAATTGATACTTTATTAATTCAAGGGCTAAAGAATGATATTCTAAGTGTAGGTTAGATGGCAGATAAAGGAAATATAATTGTGTTTACATCAACCAACTGCAAGGTTGTGGATGAATAAATTGGGAAAGTCATAGAAAGAGGATATAGAAACCCAAATAAATTATATGTGCTTGAAGAACGAAATTCTCGCAGATATGAGGATGATTCAGACTCAAAGTAAAATAATATGGTTTCCATTTCACTCCATTATTCTTAAAATAATATTTCTAATAGTGACTTCAGAAGTGATGTGAGGTACATGAGAGCAAAAGATGATTCTCTGGTCCTCAGGATCAGTAATGTATAATCTCAGGGGGAGAAAAACATGCTTTGACTTGATGATGATTCCTATAATTCATGTTGCTGACAGTACATTTGGTGTAGTAACAGTGAACATGTACATACAATATAGGCTCAAGGGAAGCTGAGGCTGTGAAGTTTCAGTATTTCAATTTTTGTACGCAGATCCTATGAAGGAAAGTCATGTATATATGTAAGTTCTGACTTGAATAGTCATGTATGTTTTTCTATGATGAAGAAACAATGAGACAACATAGAACAGTGAACAGTTGGCATGAGTTCAGGGGGAGCATTTTCTATGCTTCTAATAATGCATTGTTGGCATTATGTTTGCTTTAGAATTCCTTGGTTCATAATGATTCTTATCAATGATGATACTTATGTTGCTGAAGATCTTGAATGATGATGCACGAATTGCTAATCATGGTTTATTCTTATTATATGTTGTGATGATAGAAAACTCTCTAGTGATGGTCGTCTTATTATCTTACGCTATGATTATTTGATGACAATGCTGCTATCATGGATGAAATATATGTGATGAGTGGTTGAGTTTCATAATTTTTGATGTATGAAGAATTTTGGCTGAGAGAATTGCTACAGTTTTCATAAAGACATGGTTATCGATACATTACTCCTACATTTGATTGATGATACTTGGGAACATGGCATATTTTGATGATGTTGAAGAATGATGCTACAATATCCTACCTTACTTTATGATGATATGCTTGGTCCTCACTTATGTTGTTATTGTTGCATACATAGTCACAGGTTGATGATATTGAAGATACATTGTCCTATCTTGCATATTGATGATGAGTTGGTGTTATAGACATTTTTGGGCACTGCAACCCCAATCAAACATGTCCGAAAACCAAGGGCTCCTAAGTCCCTAAAAGTGTAGTTTCATACCCTAAAGGAACAAGGTCAACTGATTACATCATCTCCCAGAAGTTCTCCACAGGAAACTGCTCAGAATTGGTCAAAACTAGACCATATAGGTTACTCAGTGCTAAGGGTACGATGCATCCCACCTGCCCAGTGAAAAGGGTGCAATGCATACTGAAAAGCCCTTCTATAGGGTGCGATGGGCGAGAGTGGACAAATGGTAGAGATATTTTGCGAGGTGGATGATCATAGAATCTTCCAGAAACTTCTCCTATGACACTTGCCATTCTGAATTTGCCTAGGGATGAGTAAGAGATCATCAATCTCTAAGTGGAATCAACAACTATTAGAGAAAGGACACTAATCAAAATACCAGAAACTGACTCACCCCCTGCAATCACCTATATATGGATCCCTCATCCCAGATATGTAGAGGCTGGAATTTTGTATCTTGTAAGGAAGTGTTGTTGGTTTCTTGTTGGAATATCATAGTGTTGGGTGATCTAAGCTTTTCATGAGGTGAAAGAAGGCCTTTCATGCTGGAGGATGACGCTGGGTCAGAACAATTGGTTGTAATCCTCTTTGCTATTCTTGATATTAATAAAGCTATTCATGTTTTCCTCCACATTCTTGTATGTTTGATGATGTATGCATTTGTGTGGTCAATATATATTTGGTCCTATATTGTTTATGATTGCAGATCTCTGTTCTTCGATAGTATTATGCTGCTTTGATTCCACAAGTGCTCTTTGAAGCTAGGTAGACGACGGAGAAGCGGAAAGGATCTGTCAGAAAGGAGAGGAACCAAGCAAGGAACCAAGCACAAGACTGAGATTGGTTTCCTTCATTCCACTCTTATCTACTTCTCATAAAGGAAAACAAAAGTAGTTTTAGTTTGTTTTTTTCTAAGATAGCTACCAGTCTTAGTGGGACTAGCAACTCCGAGTGGGCACTAGATTTCCCGATAACAAAATGGCGACTCCACTGGGGAGTGAATAGATTGTTCGTTTGTCTATATTTGTTTGTTTTATAAACTTACAGACGGAGCCTGAAGTCAAGCCAGCTAGCCTTTGAACTCCATTTTCTATGCAAGTGAAAAGTAGATCAATGTTGCTTTAGTCTATCTCTGGGTTTTGTTTATAAACTGAACAATCGATTTGAAAAATTTCTAATTGCCCTAGTGGTGGCTCTAGTAACCTCATTAGATTAGCGCCTGTGATTTATATTTATTGAACATCACTTGCTTGGCATAAATCCCTGAACTGAGCTGCAAACTGTGACCCAGAACCCAGTTGAAGTCTAGTCCCTGGACCATCGCACCTTCTACTCTTGGGAATCTGGATGCATCGCACCTCCCGTGTGCAGTAGGTGTGCTGCATCGCACTTTCCCTGTGTTACAGGTGCGCTGATCAGACAAGACCTCTTCTGCTCTTAGATTTTGGTTTCTGAGTTCACTCCCTTAAGGTCTATTCAGGAGTTTTGTTGTTTGTGATCGATATACCACTATCGAAACCCCCTTCCTTTCCATCTTTCCGCCTCCATTGTGCAAAGAACTGTGAATTGTTTTATGTATTTTGCACCATTTTCAGTTCTCTTTTACAAAGTAGTAGCATAGTTGAACTGTCGTCTTTTGATTTGAAAGTGTCGCAAGTGTCGTTTTCAATCAAAGAAAAGAATTCTACCGTTCTTGATGGTCCGTTATATACTTACTCTTGTATTTGATTTGAATTAGTAGTTTTCAAGTGTCGAAAGCAGTTTTCAATTCAAAATAGTAAAGTGTTGTCATTATCTTCCTTTCATGTTTGAAGAGAAATTTGTTAGTACTGTTGCTTTGAAAGGATAATTCAGATTTGTACTTAGCATTCTTCTTGTCATTCACACATTAAGAAAGCTGAAAACAAATACATGCATGTGCATTTGCATTTAGACTGCTTATTGGTTTGATTTAGGACAGTGCATCTAGTGTGTGCTCTCTGCTCTATGTTGAAAGAATATCGTCTCTCTTTATTTAGTAGCTAGGATTTTCATTGCAAAAACAAGATTAAACGATTGTTTATCATCTTAGATTGCATTTTAGGAATTGTATATCTACATCACGCGGTGAACCTGAAAGGAAAATTTCTTAAGAAATATCAGCTGTAAAATAAATTCAATGAACATAAAAATGCTTTGGAACCTAACGCACAACATCTAGAAGTCTAGGTTAGAGACATATTCCGGTGTTGTAAAGATTGGTAACTATCGCTTTCACTGTGGGTTGGGTGATTCCTCCTTTTTGAGACGACAAGTGCCAATACGGACATGTGCTCCCACGTACCGTCGAGTATATATTGGGAGACCATAATAGGCTATATCCTTTATCCATAGGAAGCCATGTCTACCGCTCTATCGATTGCAATGCACTGAACACAACATTCAGGAACATTGACTGCCGTACCGTAAAAAGTATTCTACAGTTTTGCGATTGGTTTGGTAATCCCTCTGTCTAGATTTCTAGATTAGTCTCTTTCGTTCCTTTTCAGACTCCTTAAAGGAAAAGGTCCATCTGAGCACTTATCACTTCAGGCTCATTAAAAATCAAAGGCGACTAGAGTCATCTTTTGTTTTTTCTTGACTCTTAAAAATTGAAAAAACAAGTTGTGTCAAAGCGTCTAAAATTCATTTAATTCAGAAACATTTTCCCCTTTATTTTTAGTTGATCGAGTAATCCACAATCGTGGAAGAAATTCAATTGAAACCCTGTCATTCGTGGAGGCTTATGAGTCAACCATCTTTGTCTCCAGAATCAAAACTATTCCGAACAAAGCAAACTTGTTTAATCAGCTCAAAGTCCCCTGGTTGGGTTGGAACAAGTGTTCTGACACCCTCAGAGACTCCGGTTACTCCAAAAATTTCTGGTACCCCTACCTTTACAGAAGAAGTTCTGCATCCACTAGAGGACAGTAGAAATGATCCTATCATACCTGAACTAGCTCAATCTGTGGCTGATTCGGAAGGTGTTGTTCCCCAAACATCATTCGCTACAAAATATATACCTTCTTCGGAACCGAAAATATTTTACAGACCTGACGGTCTACCTCTTCCACTCGGTTTGATTGCCATAGAAGAGATTATGGAGGATCCACCATCTACTGCTCCATCGCAATTCAGAGTTGGGGTCACTCTATATCCCTCTTCATTAGAAATTAGTCTACCATTATTGGAAGTTCCTATAGAATCGCTAGGAAACCTTTTGGATAGACTAGATATGTCTGAGTAACCGTCAGCATCTAGGACTATGTCATCTGACACAGCAGTGGCAGAACTTCTTGCTGCTACTTCAACAATGTTCACCTGCATACCATTTGTCATGACTAGCTCTCAATCGATGGAAGGAATCTGTCCAAAGGTTATTTCGACAGTATGGTCTATTCCCGTTTGTTCGTCTGGAATAATATCTAGAATCTCTTATGTTGAGTCCCAACAAATTGATCCTTCGTAGTGTCAATTTGGGCAGTCTGGTCTTCAAAGTAAAATCATTCCATTAAGCATCAGACTACTGTCGTATGGGGGGCAATATGCCATTTCATTGTCTCCTTCGGGAGGTCAAACATACGAGGGTTTGCAACATAATTCAGGTTATGCTGGAATTACATCCAGTGGTTGGATACCAATACTGCCTCAACAACCAAGAGTTGTATACTCAATGCAACAAAGTATGCCTATGTCAAATATCCCCACTACACCAGCTATTGTGACGATGTCACAAGCACAAGTGTTACCTATTGTATGCCAACCTCAAGTCTCTCAGGTCACAATCCAATAACCCCTTGTCCCTGCAATGCCAACGCAATCATCAGCTAGTGGCTCCTTAACTGGATTGAACCAGGCTCAAACGGGTACCATTACCCCTCATCTCAGTCAAATAGCTAGTATTGGACAACAACACATGGTCTCACAACCATGGCTGGTGCAATATCAACAACCACAATTCCAACAAGTTTACCAAGGATCTGAGCACCAAGTCTTTGAAAGTAATGGGCAGCTATATATTCAAAACGGTCAACATCAAACATTTCATAATGGTTATGCCCATCAACCTTACCAAAGTTATCAGCATCAAATGCACTATGCTGGTATGCAAAGACCCACTACTCAGGCAATCCCATGTTATCCTAGGTATGCTTCGCCGAACCTAAATCAACAGTTGCCCTTCGTGGCAACTTTAGAATTACCAGATCTAAACCGGTTGACAAACGATCCAATCGCTTATGCCCCTTGGTGGCCAGCGATTCCTCATAAACTTCCATAAGATATTCCTAAATTTAATGGAAATCCGAGTGAAGATCCGTCGAATCATGTGATGACCTTTCATCTATGGTGTTCATCTAACACTCTAAATGATGATTCGATCAAGCTTCACCTTTTTCAGTGAACATTAACTAGTCTGACAGCAAAATGGTATATCGAATTGCCTAGAGCTTCGTTTGATAACTTCAGTGCCCTAGCCACAACCTTTTTAACCCATTTTCAGTTACCCATTAGGTAAGAAACGGGAATAGAGTTTCTTACCAGTTTCAAGCAAACGACGGCCACTCACATATCTGATCATATTCATGAGTGGCAACGTCATCATAGAATGGTAAAAACATATGTTCCTAATCAGCTGTTGGCTGAATGGTTTATTAAGTCATTGTTACCTTCTATTACGGAAGATGTGGCAAAGGGAAGAGTCGTCACTGAAGAGAAAGTAGTTGATCATGCGCAATATTTAGACTTGATCTATACTCAGTCTGGCATGCTCTACGATAAAATCCCTGATGCTCCTAGACCGGAATTTTCCATTCCTCCCTCTCTTAAATAAAACAAAGACTCTCATGCCAAAGACGGCGTGATAAGAACGACTAGCACAAAAACCGTAAAGGCTAAGTCAAAAAAGGCCCGTATGGTTACAAGTCAAAATGCAAATGAAGAAATTCTCGCCTTGGAAGTAAATGTCGTATCGACTAACAAAGGCAAAGAAACCAAGCAACCAGGAGGCAAGAAGAGAAAGGAAGGGAAGAAGAAAAAACAGGAGGAGTCGTCCCCTGAGAAATCTTCTGCAAACACTTCTAGAGATAGGAAACCAAATCGTCCATGCCTAATATGTGATGAGGATCATTGGACAAGAGAGTGTCCGTATAAAGCTGAGCTTAGAAAATTCTTCAAGAATTCAAAAACCTCGGCAGTATTGATTGATCCGTTTCCAAATCCAGGAACAAATATGGCTGCTAGTGACAATGCTTCCCCGTCCCAAGTGCTAATGTTGACAGTTTCGAAGCAGCAAAATGATGCTTTGATATCGACAAGGAATAAAGATTATGGGAATCCACAGCTGTCGAATAACAAGGCCAATGATCAACCCAGTAGTTCGACAACAACTTCGACGGAATTTGTGCCACCCATCATTCCTGAACTAACGATAAAGTCGCCAAAGGGGATAGTACACAAATCGACATTTAATCCTCGTGCCAGAGCAGCACAACATTATAATATGGTGGAGGATCTAGCCTAATCTCCATCCGCTATGTCAACACTACTGCAAAATTGCCCCTCTCAAAAGCAAGCTTTATTATCAGTGATAGGTGGGATTGACCCAACGGATTCCAATATTGTGTCCTTTAATCACAAAGGATATGACCCTTAGTTTCCATCTCAACTAGCTTTCCTCATTCAAGTGAAAGCCCTCAACAAAACTGTTCATCAAACAACTATTGATGAGGGGGCATCTACATGTATTATGTCAATGATTTGCTTGAAAACTTTAGGATCTCCACCCTTGTCGCGATCTTCGACGACTGTATTAAAAGCATTTTATGGACGAACATACACCCCATACGGGATTTTAAGTAACTTGCAAGTTGAACTAGGGGGAAAAACAGTAGAAATAGATGTTGAAGTAATTGACGGAAACCTTGATTACAACATCCTACTAGGAAGGCCCTGGATATATGCTATGGCTGCCATTGTGTCGACCTATTTCAGGAAGATTGCATTTCCCTTTCAATGAGGAATTACAATCGTCGACCAACGAACATTTCTCCCCAACAGTTCACAAGTTACAAGAAGCATTCCGATGATCCACGGAAGCCCTCATTCGCCTGAAAATATCGTAGTAGGCCTACTAAAAGACCCTATATTAATGGGGACTTTTGCCCTACTGACTCCAATAAATTTGGCGGAAGTGGTAATGGTGGGAACCTGCAATATGATATCTTCTATACAAAAGATCTCTGAAACCGATATTAACATGGATCATCTCCAGTTATTGCCTCCCAGCCCAATGGAAATCCTATAGCAATCGATGTTTTCGGCATGGGAGGCAAACCCAAATCAACGCTCATCAAGAGTTTGGATAGATAGGTCTAAGGAATATGGTACCCCTTCAGATCCTTGGTCGCAAGTACATTATACAAACGAAGGAATTGTTCAGTCAATGATGATTGATGGGGCACCATGGGAAGATTACCACCATCGTTCCCATCTTCTAGATTACAAAGAAGATACTCCTAATGACCTTCATCATCCCTCAGTTTTTTATTTTCTATCAAATACTGTAAACACGGTGGATTCTGAACGAAACTTTTCCAATATTGAAGAGACCATCGCCATAAATATCTCGACCAAAATAGATGTTGTAGAGAATATTCATGTCGGAAAATCTTGTTCTCCTTCAGAACTAGAAATATATAACGCTCTTTTTCACGAATTCAGAGATGTCTTTGCTTGGTCGTACGATGAAATGCCAAGAATTGACTCGAGCATAGTTAAACACAAAATTAAGATGTATCTAGATGTCAAACCGGATGACTACGGCTACGGTAGGTGCACCCCAAGAAAGCTGCTGCCATCAAGGCAGAAGTTGAAAAACTTCTCCATGTTGGTTTTATTTACCCAGTTCCTCTAATCGATTGGGTGTCGAATATTGTTCATGTAATGAAAAAACAAGGAACGATTAGAGTGTGCGTCGATTATAGGGATGTAAATCAAGCTTGTCCGAAGGACAACTACCCTACACCCTTCATTGACCAGATAATTTATGAATGTGCAAAATGTGAAATCTTCTCATTTATGGATGGATTTTTTGGGTATAATCAAATAAATATCCACCCACAGGACCAGTCAAAGACTGCATTTATTTGTCCGTGGGGCACATTTGCATATCGCAAGCTACCCTTTGGTTTAAAGAATGCAGGGGAAACATTTCAGAGGGCAATGAATTATTCCTTCCATGACATTAAAAACATCGTTCAACCATATCTCAACGATCTTCCGACTCATTCGTGAAAGCAGACCGATCATCCGCAGCATTTGAGAACGATATTTCTATGTTGCCGACACTACAAGATACGGATCAATCCACACAAATGTGTGTTCTGTCTCAGTTCTAGTTGTTTACTTGGCTTTGTGGTCTCAAAGGACAGGATTCGTCTCGACCCATGTAATGTTTAGGAAATCATCAATTTTCCTCCACCTTCAAATTTTCTTCAGATTCAGAAACTCCAAGGGAAAGCAAACTTTCTGAGGAGGTTCATTCCAAATTACGCCGAACTTGCTAAAGGTTATACTCCTCTATTGAAAAAAGAAGTACCCTTCGTCTGGGATCAGGTCATGCAAGCTTCCTTTGATGCTTTAAAGGAATCCCTAATAAAAGCATCATTAATGTACACTCCCGATTATCAAAAAGACTTTAACCTGTATCTGGCTGCAGCGGGTACGACCATCGCAATGGTTTTAGTTCAATAAGACAATGGAACGGAACATCCTATATATTATTTAAGTAGAAACATAAATGATACAGAAATCAAGTACTCCTACGTTGAAAATCTAGCTCTCGCAGCTATTCAAGCGATACAAAGATTTCGACACTATGTCCTCTTTCGAAAAACTACCATTCTATCATATTGCAAACCCATGACTTATATATTGTCGTGACAATTGTTGGGGGGGAAATATTCAAAATGGATAGAAATTCTACAAGATTTTGATTTGGAATTTGTAAAATCAAAATCAAAGAAATCCTTGGTTTTCACGAAGTTACAATGTGATCTCCAATCGTCGTTCAACGATGTAACATCAAAAGAAGTAATCGTGGACGAAACGACTGCCCTCTTCTTTTTCAATCATGTAGTCTCCAGATTCGGCGTTCCACAGGCCATAGTCACAGATCATGGACTGCATTTCCATAATCACATGATGGTTGAATTGGCTACCAAATTAGGACTGTCCCACGACAGCTCTACTCCATATTATCCACAGGCCAATGGACAAGTTGAGGCAATCAACAAGGTCCTGAAGCGGATGTTGCAAAGGATGATTGGAGTCCACAAAAGGAGTTGGCACCTGATCCTGTACTCAACCTTGTGGGCATACCGAACATCGGTGAGGAATGCAATCGGGTTTACACCCTTTCAATTGGTGTATGGCCTGGAAGAAATCTTACCGGTTCAGTGTGAAATCTCATCCCTCAAACTCGCAGTCGACCTTCTCCCTGGAACTTCAGAAGAGGAGGCTCATTTCTTGGAACTAATCTAATTGGATGAAACCATCCGTGATGCTGATTTAGCTAACGAAGCCCATAATAAAAAAGTCAAGGTGTAGTTCGACAAGAATGTCAAACCCCGTGTCTTCTCAAAAGGTGACCTGGTCTTACTTTACGACCAGGAATCCGACAAATTGGGAGCAGGTAAGTTCAAATCATTATGGATGGGCCCCTATATTGGTAAATGTGTATTAGCAAAAGGATCCTATGAGTTAGTAGATTATGATGGGATTCCACCGGTGCAACCTTGCAACGGGTTGTACCTTAAGCGTTGCTATGCTTGACTCAAGATAGTAACCCCTATGCTTTTGTTACATTTTTGTTTTCACTAAGGGTAATTGTTTTGGTTAAGTGATCCACTTTTACATTTGTTGCAGATGTCGGACCTATTAGGATCATTTGGTGGATATTCCAACGAAGTGAGTCGTAGTTCGCGGAACCTATCTTCTGCAGCTTGGGCCACTTCGATCCAAGCGGTGAGTTAGTGAGTTTCAAAGGGGTATGTATTGGTCCATCAACGAACAATATTGCTGAATACAATGCGTTGATAGAGTTCCTCTATAATGCCATTACGCATGGCGTACGCCGACTTTTCGTCAGGCTAGACTCACAACTCATCATCCTATAGCTCACTGGTATCTACTCCGTGCGAAATCCAGCTATCTATCACATGTTCCTAAGGGTCAAGATTTTGGAAATGCAGTTTGATTCTATCCAATATCAGCATATTTCCATAAACTTAAAAATATTAACAGACTCATTGGAAAATTATGTGTTAGATAGACATTTGCAACATTTATAAAAGAAGAATTTCATCAAATATTTGCATCAAGATCACGTAACTCAACCAAAATAAAACTCCGAAAATCAAAAATATATATATAACTGTTTATGGTTCATACATAATGTTCTCTAACCAGGACAAAATCGGTTAAATGACTCAAAACTCAAAATGCTCGGGGGCACCCTAGTCTAATGATGATGGTGATAACAAGTCACCGCCTGTGCAATCATGTGTAAAAGCCTAGTCCATCGACTTGGCATGCCTGTAGTATGTCGCTACAATCTCAAGGGTAGCTCGTCGGTCCTCACGTCTAGAATACCAAGAATGAGGCCCTCGACCTGATCCTGCAATGCTGAAAGAGTCTCTGCCACATCAAGGTCGCGAAGGATAGCCCTTCCCACAGCCTCTCCTGTTGGAGCGGCAGCTAGTACTCTTAGACATACTACTGGCCGAACTGGTCCAATATCTGCATGAGCACATGAGTTTTGATTAGTCTTGATAGAAGAAAGCACAAGAACATTATAAAAAGAAACAATGAATAGAGATATGGTCAAAGAATGTTTCGATAACACCCCACTGCTCACCAGCCGGCAACACCAAATCCGGGTCACCCCGGAAATCCATACCAGCATATGGATACTCGGAGAAAACCATCTCCTAACAGTTGAACCACTCAGAGAAGGTTTTAGAAAAGGAAACCTGGGACTGACCAGCATGTCGGGCCATAAGGTTGACCCATCTCTACATCCATGGCTCAGTCGGTGGAGGTAAGCCAAGTGGAATGTACTACGGCTGCATCAGTGGGATCTTTTCCAAGGTGAAAGTGGTCAAAATAGAACCATAGTCGAAGTTCTTCAATTTTCCATTTTTTACCTTGGTCAGTTGTTCTTTCATCATAGGGAGAATTGCGTCACACCAGTTGAACACCTTTGGTTCAAGGCATTCCAAGGCGTACTGCATATAGGACCTGTTAGCCACGTGAAGAGCCACACTACTAGCTAGTCTAGCAAAAGTGAATAGAATGGTCCTTAAGGACTAGTCATTGACATCTCAGATGTTGATCTTTCCATCCCTACTCGGCTGAGATCCCTCTCTGCAATACCAACGAATACAATATCTCATGGATTCGCCCCCATGGGCGGAACCTAATAATGAAAGAGGGGCACCACGCCTTGATAAACTGGTCAAAAAATAGATGTCCATGATAGTCAAGGGGATAGATTTGCCTCTGATATGAAACACTTGGTTGGTAGGATCCCATGCATCGAGAAGATATTGCAACAAGTTGATTTGTTGCCTCATGCTAGAGATGCGGAAATGATTGAACTGCCATAGTTCCGCAGTGCAGTTACTATAACCAGATCATCTAAAGCAAGCATGTCCTCTTCTTCATGCTCACATTCTTGCCATGTAACAACCATTTTGCTCTGATAAATCTTTTCAAAACAAGAAAGAGAAGAGTCAGGATCCTGATTTGGCAAAAAAAGGTAAAAATTCCATGAGAAAACAGTGCAAAAACTTCCCTTCTCGCACCCATCGCACCCCCAATAGTGTATTGGGTGAGATGCATACTGACTGGCCAATGGCCAAGCCAGTATGCATTGCACCTTTCGATGTAGTAAGGGTGCGATGGAGCCAAGGTGAATTTTTCAAACCCCATTGGCTCAAAAAAATAGGGAAACATGCACATAATTCAAAAAGGAAGGAATGCAACTGAAGAGATTAGGTTTAGCTCCTACCTAGTCTAGACGGCACCAAGAATTGTCTAGAGAATCTCCCAAAATCAGCTGGTGAAAATCAAGGGGGAAAGCACCTCCAGAGCTCCAACAAACCAAAGTTCAAATGAAATGGTAAAATGATGGTTAAAAAACCACTTTTAAATTACTTTTCACGTGATTCAAGTAAAATATTAATGTTTTAACTCATTTTTGAAACATATATTGTTCATTTCTAATCGGTTTGATGAAGAAATTGAACAGGCAGTACAACCTTTGAAGGAACAAAGTGATTAACATTGAAATTAAATCGATGACCATTATCACGAGCAATTTTTATGTGGAGTTCAAGGTCGTTAAAAATTAAACCTAAGCGATGAGAAAATGTTTCCCCCAGAGTTTAAGCTCATTAAAAAATGAACCAATTTCCGGTAAATAACTATTGTGAATGAATTATCATCAGCTTTTGAGCCCTGGTCATGTTCTCATCATCACCTCCACTCTATCTTAGCCGATCATTCACCTCCATTTGATTTTTTAACCCTTTTGAGGGATAACTGCGAAGAGTGATCCAGTTAGCCATCGTTGTGACACTGCCGTGATTGGAAAATTCAAAATCTTACCTGTAATCAACTGCTACCTGAAATTATCACTTGTTCCTAAAAAATGAAGCTCCTTTAATCTCTTTTCATCTGACTCGTAAAATATGAAAAGATTGCCGAGCAATTAGCCTCTCTAACTCGTTAAAGCAACTGGAAGTGCTATCCCTCTAGATTTTAATCTTTTTGGACCTGAGGGATTATTACACAAGAAGATCGAGCACTTGTTTTGTTCGACTCATTAAAATTACCAAAAAATCATCCATTTTTTATTATTTTATACTTTTTTGGACTTAAGGGATTACATGACGAAAACGGATTAGGGGAGTTTCCTTTACGTCCCTTTCAAACTCTCTAAAATTGAAAAGGACCGAGTTATCTTTGTCGTTAAACTCGTTAAAACCGAATAGCAAAAAACTTGTCCATATAGACAAGAACGAGTTTCACTGTCACTATGCTCGTTAAAACATAGCGACAGGTTTGCCAGAAGGGAAAATTATAGAACAAGCATATGTTATCCTCCTCAAGCCTAACAAAAATAAAGAGGTACTGGTTAGCAATGACTGGGAAAAAATTGGGAAGAAAACTTGAAGAAACTTTATTGGTAGCAAGTTGCTCTTGAGCATGACACTTTCACTCCACATCTGAGTTAGGTTGGGTTGTTCCGTTCACCGATCATATCACCATTGATCCACCGCACCATCCATATTTGGGGTTAATGCTACCCATCCATGTTAGTGTCGCCGGTATGTTCAAGAGAAGCAGCTCAGAGAATTCACCTGTGTCTCATCCGCTGCAATACATTCACGCTCCATTCTTTCATGACCGCCACCCTGAAACCTATATCATCAGATCGTTTTCACCTCAAAAATCATTTAATCAGTTTCATGTCGTAGATGTGGGATTCATTAAGGCACTCCTACAACGAGTCGCTTCTTGTCGACATTAGCTCATTATCCAAGAAGTCGACTTAGGAACAACCCTTTCAGTACTTTGAAGCTTGCATGCCTCAATGGCAAGTTTCTCACTTCTGGCGACAGGTTTACATCAATGGACTTCGACCGAAAGATTTTGCATGGTGTTTGACACCAAGTCCCTTTTCACACCATGCGAATTGTACTGTAGTACCTTGAGGGTCATTATCATTATTAGTGATTCCTCTTGTGCCTGTTAAAAATTTACATCACTGGCTGGTAATCAGGCGATTTCTTTCCGTGTTCAACCCAAGAACATCTCTCACATGGATCGACTTGTACTTCGAGTGAATATTGAACAATTTTGAAGACCCCGAAACTAGTTTCATCCATCCGGGCTGCGATATATTCAGGAAAATAAAGACATCAAATGTACATTGTTGCTGCACAGATGAACATCCAAATCAAAGGATGATGACTCTATCATAATAATCAGTCTCTCGCACAGAAGGTCGTATGTCTTATGTACATGAAAATGAATTTATAAAGCTGAGCATGGGAATGCCTGCCTTGTCTAGGTCATGAAAAATATTATGAAGATAATTTATTGTATTGTATCTTATTACAGGTCACCTTCCACCTCGAAAAAACTTCGGATCCTCATGATAAAGCATTTCACCCGACATCAAAAGATTAACGACCTCATGCTTTAGGGGGAAACTATTATAGACATTTTTGGGCAGTGCAACCCCAATCAAACATGTCCATAAACCAAGGGCTCCTAAGTCCCTAAAAGTGTTGTTTCATACCCTAAAGGAACAAGGTCAACTGATTACATCATCTCCCAGAAGTTCTCCACAGGAAACTGCTTAGAACTGGTCAAAACTGGACCATACAGGTTGCTCAGTGCTAAGGGTGTGATGCAACCCACCTACCTAGTGAAAAGGGCGAGATTCATACTGAAAAGCCCTTCTGTAGGGTGCGATGGGTGAGAGTGGACAAATGGCAGAGGTAGTTTGTGAGGTGGATGATATAGAATCTTCTAGAAACTTCTGCTATGACACTTGCCTCTCTGAATTCACCCAGGGATGAGTAAGAGATCAACAATCTCCAAGTGGAATCAAGAACTATCAGAGAGAGGAAACTAATCAAAATCCCAGAAGCTAACTCACCCCCCTGCAATCATCTATATATGGATCCCGCATCCCAGAGATCCAGAGGTTGGAATTTTGTATCTTGTAAGGAAGTGATGTTGGTTTCTTGTTGGAATATCATAGTGTTGGGTGATCTAAGCTTTTCATGAGGTGAAAGAAGGGCTTTCATGCTGGAGGATGACACTGGGTCATAACAATTGGTTGTAATCCTCTTTGCTATTCTTGATATTAATAAAGATATTCAAGTTTTCCTCCACATTCTTGTATGTTTGATGATGTATGCATTTGTGTGGTCAATATATATCTGGTCCTATATTGTTTATGATTGTAGATCTCTGTTCTTCGATAGTATTATGCTGCTTTGATTCCACAGGTGCTCTTTGAATTTGGGTAGACGAAGGACAAGCAAGAAGGATCTGTCAGAAAGGAGAGGAACCGAGCAAGGAACCAAGCGTAAGACTGAGGTTGGTGTCATTCATTCCACTCTTATCTACCTCTCATAAAGGAAAACAGAAGTAGTTTTAGTTTTTTTGTTTCTAAGATAGCTACCAGTCTTAGTGGGACTAGTAGCTCCGATTGGACACTATATTTCCTGATAACAATTGGTATTGACAAATGTTTAGGGTGTAAATCCTACATAGTTTATGATTGTTGTTGAAGACTATCTCGGTCTTGTAACCTCACTATAGCGGTCTTTGGTCTTGGTTAAACATGTCATATCTATCATTTGATGTAAAGGTCATGTAAAGACCTATTATGTAATCATTGTAAAATTCAATCATTTATGGACTATTTTAGTCAAGTCCGTTTGGGCATGTGATGTAATTTATAACCCCAATGTGGTTGGGAGGTTGTTGTAATAATGATGTCAAACATGTAAACCCACTCTAATTGGGTGATTGATGTAAGTCCTTGGTGATAGGAAAAGTCATATTCAATTGAGTCATCAAGTCATGTACTTCATTGCACATCCTTAATAAATTTCAGCATGTGCTTAGAGGGAGCATGGTCAGTATTCAGTGTTCATACTCAGTAGTTCAGATCTACAATGCTCAAGAGAGAAACCTTCATTTAGCATTGGTCATCCCTTTTCCCTTGATGTCAAAGGGGGAGAGTAAATTGGTGTTTGAAAAGATTGGTGCTTAGCTTGATGTGTTTTATAGGTACTTATAGGTTGTGGTGACCAAACACTGAAGTGGTTTCCATCAAGTCCAAAGGGGGAGATCGTTGGCATTATGAATAATGTGTTGTATTTGATGGAAACATACTTG
The DNA here is from genome assembly GCA_031772625.1 of Pinus tabuliformis. Classification (NCBI taxonomy): domain Eukaryota; kingdom Viridiplantae; phylum Streptophyta; class Pinopsida; order Pinales; family Pinaceae; genus Pinus; species Pinus tabuliformis. The sequence continues at coordinate 1,788,436,364 of CM062818.1, forward strand.
ATGTGTTGTCTTTTGTTGGAAACCTACTTGATGAAGGTGTCAACAATATGTGTCTACATATGACAAAGATTTTTGTCAAAAGCATAGCAGTTCAGAGACAGAGGAATGGTAAATATGAAGTTTCAAGAAGTATACACGGGTTCTATGAAGAAAATTCGCATGCAAACGTGAGTATGAAGAAGGAAATGTACATACAATTTCCACACCATGGTATTCTAAATACCAATGGTCTTTACCATAGTATTAATCCATGGTATTGAGACCAACAACAAATATTTGATCCCGTCCAAGAATACCATTGGCACTAGTATGGTTTTGACCTGTGGTATTGTCTAAGGGCTAAATTATATAAGGAGATGAAGATAAAAATTTTTGGTTTGTAAGTGATGAATATTTTATGAATAGTTATATCTGAAGCAAGTGTGCATGTAATGGGCTATTATTGATTTATCTAAAACTAATTACGCACCGAGGAATTTAGTGATGGATCAGATTCAATAGATCTGAAATGACAATATTGGTTATGGGTCAATTTAATTTGTGTTGATAATGTTTTGATGTGTGATTTTTTTGTGTATGTCAAGATTTGTGTATGTCTAAAGGTTTTCTATGCAATGAAGGTTTGTGCAAATAACTGCATATTTGTACGCAGGTTTGATAACCTAAAAGGTGCGTACACATGTGGATTTAATATTCGTAGGTTGTGTATCTATTCAGATTCATATATAGTTTTGATTCATAAAAGGTGCATATACACATAATTTTTTTTTGAGAAAAGCACATAAATAAGTTGGGGTTCTGCTAGAAAGGATGTCAAATCAGTCTAACTAATCTTATTCTATTTTTGTTGTTTGTCAATGAAGTCATACTTGATGGTCTAGTTTAATACTGTGATATCTGAAGTTGAATTGATTGATTGAAGAATGATGATACTGTTAGTTGTATGTGATTGAAGATAAAGTGATGGTTATGTGATTATTTCAGAACGATTCAGTGGTTCCATGTGTGACTCAAAGTTTATTTCAAAATAACAATGACTCAGTTTTAGGTTTTAGTATTTTAGTATCTATACGTAGGTATGCCTCACGTAAATCATGTACACATGTGGATTTGCTTAATAAAAGTATCATATATATTATGATATTTTATTGATCAGGGCTTACAGTTGGTTCAGTGAGTTGATGCAATGTTTTGGGTTTAGTATTGGTATTCTAGTTACACTGATCTAACTTCTCTGATTGTTTGAGAATAAGTTGATTGTTTTGGGTTTTAGTTGATTCATTTGATTGGTTTATTCAATTGATTCAATGATTGAGTGATTTGTTGCAGTGATCAATTTTCAGTTTTGATTTTTAGTATTGGGCTTAAATGATGATAGTGGGTCCAATATGAAAATTTGATGAAACGTGACCTACAAGTTGAGATGTTTTGTAGTAGGTGGATCCAATGTGAAAATTTATGAAATGTGGTCCACGAAAGTGATGAGGGTTGTAGCATTCAGTAAGGAATTCGAAGCTTCCTTCCAGTCCTAGCTGGTAAATCAGATCAAGGGGTTGGAGCTCATTTTTGGTGGGTGTCAGTAAACGAGATCGGGGGGATGGAGTTCCCTTCCTATGGGTGATGGAGAATGAGAGAAGGTTGTAGTCTTCTGCAGGTGAGTGCCTGTGTGCTGGTATGATTCTGCACTAGTACAAGATTGTAAGATTTTTTTCATTATAATAGAAGATGAAGACAGAGATGACAACATCGGGGGTTTTTGCGCACATTGGGTTTCCACCTAAAAATCTTGGTGTTCATGTGTGTTGATGTGTTTCTTATGTGTGATGGTTTATTTTGTTCTTTATACACATGTTTATTGTTTAATTAATGTTTAATTAGGTATTTTTAAACTGGTTCAAGTTAAACAGATGATGAATTAACTGAAAAAAATAAGTTTATGGGATATATGCTAGTTGTCTGCATAACAGTCACATACATATGCGGGATCCTTTCAGTAAATTTGTGTACATAAATATGGATATGAAATTGAAAATTTCTGAGTTTTTAAAATATTGATTCACCCCCCCACTGCCAAGTATTTTTCCCAACAGTTCCATCCTAAAGACCTGTTCAATTTCATGATTATTTTCAAAAAATCTTGTAGTCATTCTCACAATTAAAATGATAGAAAGGTATCTCGTTTGATACCTGCAAACTCATAACCAACCAACATTCCTAAAATAGCATGTAAAATTTTTAACTTAATATAAAAAAATACTTGCTCATTGTCACTAAATCCAATCAGTATAATTATGATGAGTAATTTGGTAGGAATGGATAAAAATGGGAAAACCATGTGATTTTTATAAGGAAAATGATGATAAAATGATGGTAAAATGGGTGATCAGGAGTGACAAATCCAACCTTGATCATTACCTCCCAACTGAATTCTTTGCATGTCTCTACGAAAATGATCAAAATCAGAATTAGAAGAGATAACTTGAGTGTGGTGTTCTTCCCATACAACCTAAAAATTATATCGAACTACTTGTGTGATGGTGTCTTCGAGATAAAATCCTACCCATATATCAATTTATTCTCATTTCCTTCTTTCTATTTCTTTGTTAATTGTCATGTTTCCTCTATAATGTGGAACGGGTTGTAGTATTAAAGGATATCTAAATTTCAAATCAATCCAGTTCAGTCCTTTGGTTCTCGATGATTTCACATACAAGTTTCTTTTGTATATTATTGCATGAAAATTCAAAAGCGAATGAGGTTCCTTTGGTTTCACGTTGTCATCTACTTCCTCTCATATTTGTTGATATGGAGTCAAGGATTCCATTTCACAACTGTCCCTAAGCTTGTAAAATATTCAATTATCTCATTCTATAGTCTTTGTACAACTCTTCTAATTTTCATATCATATATCTTTCTTTCATGCTCTTTAAGAATTCCCTTATGGAGTCTAGCTCTACTCTAACCCACATAGGTCTAGTAAGTTCTTATGTCTTATATAACTCTAGCTCATGAGATCTGTTTAATTCATTTTCCAACCATGATTGGAACTCTCTTAAATTGATATCCTCAATGTAATGGTTTGGGTTCATTTAAAATCATGGTAATCAAATAATTATGAAAAAGAAAATCACATACCAAAATTTCTTATTTCAGGGATACCGTAAAATTAAAGTGAACATAAATTTCTATCAGAGGGTCTAATTTCCACAATCAAATATGAAATGAGTCATTCAATTTGAAATTGAATCCATTGTTCTTTAATATATAGAGTATAACTGGTGACATAGGTCATAAAATATCAATTCATAAGTAAAGTCACCCAATTTTTTAATTATGGCCTTAAATTATTCAAAAATCTATTTGTTTTTCTCTTCTCTAGTCCAATCTAACTTTGTATGTATTTATTCTAATTTTGTAATTCATTGTGACCATTTCTGAGATGCTATGTGCCTGCCAAACTCGACTTTAAGCTTTGGTTATTTGTGAGTCCCATTTTCTGCGACCCTTCAAACTATTTCACAAGGCCTCTATTTTTTTTTTCACACAGTGACTCATTCTTCTGATTGGATCTTAGACCATTAACTTGGGTGAGGTGAATCCTTGATGAGGAGAGGCAGGGGAGAAAATTCCCCAATTTGGGAGACGAGTCTAATCATGGAGAATTCAGTTTGCAGAGGGAGAGTCATTTCACCTCCCCTCAAGCTTGAAAACAATTTTTTTTTAGAACTACGAAATCATTTCATATCACCTACATGTTTTTAAAAAGAGTGCTACGAAATAATTTGGTAGCACCTGTAGGCTTTTTTATGAGTGATTCACAAGAGGAATTTATGTGCTACATTTTGGAGTATAAGTTTTCTTATGGCCTATGCATTTCTATTGATTTGTGGTATCAGAGCCACATATGAAACTGGGTTGTTATCTATAGCTTAGGGAGATGGATATGCAAGAAAGGAGAGCACAAGGTCAAGAAGGGAGACTAGTAGCTAATGTAAAACTCCAAGAAGAGATATATAGGTTGCAAGCTTGTTTAGAGGCCATGGAGGAAGGTAGGCAGTGAAACCTTGAGGCCACAGATGACAATGGATCAAAGGAGGAAGATAGAGAAGAAAGAACAACAGATGTGGATGAAGCTCTAGAAGTTAAATTATTGAGGTTCATGTTAAGCTCAAGTTCAAGACCAAAACCTGAATTGTCTACCCAATGATGGTAGCCTGGTAGCCAATAATTTGATGGATTGGGTCAGTGCTAGTATTATGAGGATATTGAAGAAGGAAAGAGGGTAAAATTTGTTGTAACTAGGTTGAAAGGTGTTGGGTCCCTATAATACTAGTGATTACGCCATTAATATTGTAGTTATACCCCTTATTAATATTGTTGTGCCCCTATTGCCCCCATATTGTTCTTACTATGCCCCATAGAATCCCTCTATTGTTATTTTTGTGGCTTTATATTATTATTGTTAGGTCGGCTGGATTATATTGTGACTCCTTAGACTCCTATATATAGAAAGGAGGTTTTGTCATTTGAATCATCCAAGAATTGTTAATTTATGTAATTTAAAGGAGCTTGCCCCCCTGAAGAGGTTGAATTCTAAGGCATTGATCTATCTTTCTATCTTTCTTGAGCTGGTTTCATAACATTTGGTATCAGAGCTTTGGATTCTAGGGTTTCGCTGCTCCAAACAGGTCATCGTGGCATTTTCGCTATAACGTTTTTATCTGCAACATTTCAGAAGTTACAAAACAAACCCATTTGAGAAGAAATCGCTCTGAACCTCGGGTCCAAATTTCAGAGCTTTTCACACTATATTTGCGGAGATATGATCTGAGGAAGTTGGTCTTTTTGCAGACTCTTGAATTACATTCCAAACAGGTGACTCGGGGAAAATCGTCATAACTTTCTCTTTGGGGATCAGATTGAAATTTCATAAGAAGATACAGAAAGAGGATGGACTCTAGTTTCATGTATACATTTTTCAGATACAAAGGTCGAAATAGTGACTCGTTGCACGTCATACAAGTTCGCCCTACTGAACTAGTCTATAATCAAGTCACTGGGGGAGATTTCACATAACTCTTCCGTGGAGAATCCAATTTGGGTCAGACTTGTGGCATTGGAAAGAGGACACAGAGGGATACTTCATGTCACAAATTTAGAACTAGATGATCGAAAAGTACACAGATACATCAGAGGCAATATCGAGCTCCTACAAAGTGAAAAAAGGTGTGTAGATTTTCTTAAATTTTTGCTTAAGATCGGTTTGAAAATTATTTTGAAGGAATTATTATCGGTAACTGATGCCCCGAGGAAAGAAAATGCAAACACCTAGTAAGGAACCTGAAAGCTCTAGCATGACTCATGAAGAAGAGGAAGAAATGCTACATGATATATCAAAATTACAAGAACAAGTGCAACAAATATCACGCTCACAAAAGCTAACAGAAGCTAAGATAAATGGCATGGAATCTAAGATAAAGGGTATGGAAGCTAAGATGGATGATTGGAAGACATATTTGAAGACATACATGGAAGAATTGAAGATAGATTTGAACACAAACTTGAAGACAGGCATGACAGATATGAAGACAGATTTGACAAATTTTCTACAAGAAATACTTACTAATGGTGAAAAGGTAGTAAAGGAAACTCATGATGCGAACAAAAGAAATGTTAATCATGATATCATAGACTCTAATGTTGGATTTAAGACTCACCATATTCCAAAAATCGATATGAGGAAGTTTGATGGCAAGGATCCCACCACATGGATATTACAAATGGAGCAGTTCTTCGATCTCAATAATGTGCAAAACACACAAAAGGTATGTATGGCAACTTCATATTTGGAACCAAATCAGTTTGTATGGTATCAATGGCTTTCTCTCATAAAAAATTTATCACTTGGGCAATTTTTATGGAAGAATTGATAGCACATTATGAGGATACAAAAAGAAACACTTTTTTTAGCCAATTGATAAGTCTCAAACAAAAGGGTTCAATAATTGAGCACATTGAGGAGTTCCAAAAATTGAACATAAGGGTAAAAGATATTCCAGAGGAGCATAGGATTGATGTGTTCATAGGGTCTTTAAAGGATAATATCCAACATGATGTTCGCCTTTGGGAACCTAATTCATTAAAAAAGGCATTCAAGTTAGCAAGAAAAATGGAAAGCAAAATTATGGCAACGAGGAAGCATACCACCCACAACTATAAAGACAGAAGCGTTGTTGCCCCTAGTCTTCCACAACCTATAAGGTTGACACCTCAACAATTGGAAGAAAAAAGAGCAAAAGGGCTTTGTTACAGTTGTGATAACAAATACACTAAAGGTCATAAGTGTGCTGAGAAGAAATTATTGTACATAGATTGTGAAGAGGAAGAAGAAAAGGAGCGAGAAAGGTCAAAAGAAGAGGATATACTCCAGGAACAAAGCCTAGACGAATAACTAATAAATCCAACCATATCTTGTAATGCATTGGATGGAATTACCACTCCTCAAACCATCAAGATAGAAGGACAAATCAAGAAGAAAAAGGTACTAGTGTTGATTGATTCAAGAAGCACCCACAATTTTATTCATTGTAGGGTAGCAAAAGAATTGAATTGCTTCCTATATCCAGCACCAGAGTGTCAAGTGATGATTGCAAATGGAGGAACAATAAATTGCTCTGGAAAGTGACATAATATCAAGCTATCTATGGGAGAATATGTATTGACTAGCCCAATGCTTTCCATTCCAATGGGAGGTGCTGATGTTGTACTAGGAGTCCAATGGCTACAATCCTTGGGTACAATAACTTTTAATTTTCAGGAACATTTCATCAAATTTTCTACGGAAGGAAAGGAAGTTGAATTAAGGGGTATTGCAGGGAAACCGAGAAAGATAATCAGCTCTAATGGTATGACAAAGCTTCTAAAAAAGGAGCAAAGAGGTTTAATTTCACAATTATGTTCGCTAGATGTTTCCACATCGGAATCATCTATTTCTCCAGATCTCCAAAAAGTCCTGGACAATCATTCCAAGGTATTTGAGACTCCCAAAGGTCTCCCACCTATGCGTGATCATGATCATGCTATTTATCTGATTCCAGGAAGTGTTCCTCCAAACATTAGGCCGTACAGATATCCCTATGTCCAAAAGTGTGAAATTAAACGTATGGTTTCAGAAATGCTAAAGGCTGGTATAATTCAACCGGGTCAAAGTTCTTTCTCTACTCCAGTAGTATTGGTGCACAAGAAGGATGGATCATGGCGCATGTGTCCGGATTATAGGGAGCTCAACAAGCTCACTATTAAAGATAAGATCCCCATTCCTGTCATTGATGAATTACTGGATGAATTGCATGGATCAATTTACTTCAGCAAGTTGGATCTTTGTTCAGGATATCATCAACTTAGAATGAAGATTGAAGACATTCCGAAAACAACATTTAGAACTCATGAGGGTCATTATGAATTTTTGGTCATGCCTTTTTGCCTTACCAATGCACCTTCAACATTTCAAGGTTTGATGAATTCAATTTTCAAACCCTTCCTTAGAAAATTTGTGTTAGTATTTTTTGATGATATACTAATCTACAACAAGTCTTGGAAGGATCATGTTGAACATGTTGATAGGGTGCTACAACTATTGGAGGAGAAACAATTATATGCAAAAAGATCCAAATGTTTCTTTGGAGTTGTTGAGTCTTGAAAATGTCATTCATTTCCATTACACTTTCACTATTATGTCCATTATATCACCTCCATTTCACTACTATGTCACCACATTCATCCCACTTTCATTATCATTGGGCCACATTTATGTTTTTCCAATCTTTATTAATTCTAAGCCTTTTAAGTGAATTTGTGGTTAAAAATTAGAAAATAATGTGCATATGCTTATACCTAACAAATGGGTTGAGGTTCTTGACATGTGTAGGTTGAAAGGAGACTTCTAGAAGACCCTTATGTGGCACTCTAAGGCCAAATTCGAATTTGGTTGGAAAGAATCATGGGATCATGAGGATATGTGTCACATATCCTAATTGTATTGTAACTCTAAGAAGACATGTGTCTTATCAGTTCCTATTTTGATTAGGACTCTAGAGGTAGAGGGAGAGATTCATGGACTCTCATTAATGAGATGGCTTCTCATCTTTTTGTATAAATAGGAGATCTCTCTCCTTCATTAGTTAGTATTTTATCTTGTGAGTTCTTTAGCTTGGAGTTTGTAGTTCTTCCTTGATGGCTTTTGAAAGCTTTGGAGAGCTTTGTTGTACTTTGTAATATTGAAGAATTTGAATAAAGTTTTGATGTTCTCAACATGGAAGGAGATGTGAAGTAAATTTCATGGAGCATACTAGAATGTAAGGTAGAGTAGATTTCATTTTGTAATTTTGCTTTGATTTCATTATGTCATTTAATTTCTTTCAAGTTTGAAAGATTAGATTTTTCATTCATGCAATTTTAATTCATGCAAGTGTGTTCAACCGGTTGATTGTAGGTTAGTAATGCACATAACGTTTTAATGACTAATGACATGAAAGAATCATCTTGTCCTTCTGCTGATTTATTTTTTTTGAGTTCTAATTCCACAATTGTTATTTCAATCAGTTTTGTTTTTCTCATTTACTTTATTGCAATATAGATATCATATTACTCAACTTGTTCATGATTGCTTCCCATAAGGTAGATTGAGCTGAAGGGTAAAGGATCAGAAGAGTTGAAGTAGTGTGATTAGTTTCCTTTATGCAATTTAATTTCTTGCAATTTAGATATCATATTGCTTAACTTGTTCATGATTGCTTCCCATAAGGTAGATTGAGCTGAAGGGTAAAGGATCAGAAGAGTTGAAGTAGTGTGATGAATTAGTTTCTTTGCTTTCAGTCTTTGAGTTGCTTTAAGTTCAGTTTTTACTTTCTTTTTCATACAGCAGCAAGGATACTGGGTTTCATAGTCACTAGCTCATTGATTGGTTGTTGCATTCCATTTTGATTGAAGTAGCTGCATATTTACACTTTTTTTCAAGTACTAATTCCATCAATAACATGTTTTGAGATCTTTTGAAGTGCAAAAGTTTTGGAAGTTACCATTAGGGACTTAGGCCTTAGGCCTTGTCTTGAAATCTCTATCCATACTTGTCCTTTAAAAGTATTCTTAAGTCCTTAGAATAGGATTTCCATTTGGATTAGACACTTTAGGAAACCAAAAAAAACAAAACCCCAAAATAAAATAAAATCTATAAAACAACGAAGTAAGAAAAAGGTTAACTAAACACATATGGTGCACCACACTTCATCAGTTTACGATACCCGGATTGATAATTTATGTAGAGAAATTTAAGACGTTGAATTGACTAGACAGGAGTCCAGGAGGTGGAATATTTGGGTCATATTGTATCTCATGAAGGAGTTAAGGTAGACCCTAGCAAAATTAAAGCCATTAAGGAATGGAAAATCCCCACATCCATAAAGGATTTGCGAGGATTTCTTGGGTTGACAGGGTATTATCACAAGTTTGTTAAGAATTATGGGAGAATAGCAGCACCACTAACAACATTATTGAAGAAAGATGCATTTTCATGGACTCTGGAAGCAACAAAGGCCTTTGAACATCTTAAAGAGGCAATGTGCCAAGCACCGGTCTTAGCTACACCAGACTTCACAAAAACCTTTATTGTAGAATGTGATGTTTTAGGAAATGGAATTGGTGTTGTTCTAATGCAAGATGAAAGACCCATTGCTTTTTAAAGTCGTCCAATCAAGGGAATGTTTTTAAGCAAAGCTATTTATGAGAAGGAAATGTTGGCAATACTCCATGCACTTAAGAAATAGCGACCCTACCTAATGGGATGACACTTCAAGGTAAAAACGGATAATGATAGCCTTAAATACTTTTTAGAACAAAGATTATCCTCTCAAGAGCAACAAAAGTGCGTCACAAAGATGTTGGGTTATGACTTTGAAATCATCTACAAAAAAGGGAAGAAAAATGTGGTGGCAGATGCACTCTCAAGAAAGGATGAGGATGTGGAAGCATTGTTGTGCGCCATTTCTATTATCGAACCACATTGGATAAACGAAGCAAGGGAGGAATGGAAGAATGAAGAAGAAGTGTGGGCACTTATTCGAAAGCTACAACAAGATTCTAGTACGTCTGATACATTTAGCTGGCAAAATGATTCGTTATGGGACAAAGATCGCTTATACCTCTGTAAGAATTCCCAGTTAAAACAAAAGATTCTCATGGAATTGCACACTTCTCCCTTAGGAGGGCACTCAGGATTTCTAAAAACTTACCACAGGGTTAAGAAGGAATTTTTTTTGGGATGGCCTTAAATCAGATATTCAAAAGTTTGTGGCGGAATGTTTGGTTTTCCAACAAAATAAAGTTGAAACAATTAAGACACCGGGTCTATTACAACCTTTATCCATTCCAAGCCAATGTTGGGAGGAGGTTTCAATGGATTTTATCGCAGGTTTACCCAAGTCCGAGGGAAAGACTGTCATCATGGTGGTAGTTGACAGACTTACCAAGTATGCACACTTTTGTGCATTATCACATCCATTTAAAGCCAATACAGTTTCTACTGCATTTATGGAAACAATTCAAAAGCTACATGGAAACCCAAAGATTATTGTAAGTGAAAAAGATCCCATTTTCACTGGAAATTTTTGGACAAAATTATTTTCTTGTCTTGGTACTCAGTTAGCTCATAGCTCATCTTATCATCCTCAATCAGCTAATTTTTTTATATCTTATTATACCGCTATGATTATATATATATTATATTATGCTTTCCCCGCTTGGCATTGCTTGAATGGCTTGCATTGGGTGGAATCCCTACCTGAAGATACTAACCTTATATTACCGTGGAAACACATAATGGCACCCTAGACCCCGAATGGGCAAATTGGGATAGCAAACAAATGTTTGGAAGGATATCTTCGTTGCTTTGTATCTGATAAACAAACACAATGGGTCAAATGGTTGCCTCTGGCTGAATGGTGGTATAACACTTCCTTCCATACAACAACAAAAATGACCCCATTTATGGCACTTTATGGGTATCAACCACCATCCATCACATCATATTTAAGAGAAAATTCTAAGGTTCAGGCAGTGGAACATCACGTCAAACATCAAAAACAAGTCCTCCAACTCTTAAAGGATAACCTCGTGTTGGCACAGAATAGAATGAAACAACAGGCAGATCAACATCGCAGTGAAAGAAGTTTTGATGTAGGTGATTGGGTATTCCTACGGCTACAACCATATAAGCAAATGTCCCTCAAGCAAGCTAAGAAGGATAATAAATTATCACCAAAGTATTATGGTCCGTACAAGGTGTTGCAAAAGATTGGTACTATGGCATACAAATTGGAGCTTCCTGCAGCTTCTCGATTGCACCCATTTTTCCATGTTTCATGTTTAAATAAGGTTATAGGCAACAAGCTCCCAATTCAAACAATATTTCCAGAACTTGACGAGGAAGGAAAAATTATATTGGAACCGGAAGTAGTCATAGAAACAAGAGTTCGGCAACTACGAAATCAATCAATTTCAGAGTATCTTATCAAGTGGAATAACTTATCCGCTGAAGATTCCACATGGGAGGATGAAAATTTTATGGAGAAGTATCCACAACTACTAAAGTGTTGAGGACAACACTTTTTCGAAGGCGAAGGGCATGTTGGGTCCCTATAATACTAGTGATTACCCCATTACTATTGTAGTTATACCCCTTATTAATATTGTTGTGCCCCTATTGCCCCCATATTGTTATCAGTGTGCCCCATAGAATCCCTCTATTGTTATTTTTGTGGCTTTATATTATTATTTTTAGGTCGGCTGGATTATATTGTGACTCCTTAGACTCCTATATATAGAAAGGAGGTTTTGTCATTTGAATCATCCAAGAATTTTTCATTTATGTAATGTAAAGGAGGTTTCCCCTCAAAGAGGCTGAATTCTAAGGCATTGATCTATCTTTCTATATTTTCTTGAGCTAGTTTCATAACAAAAGGTCATGTGGCATTATGGTGAGACAATGTGCAAGCTGAAAGGAGAAGACAAGAAAAACCATTGATAAAGAGTTGGGATAGGATGGTAGCAAATATGAAGGGAAACATTCTGCTGAAAGACTACCAACTATCCATATATAGGCAAGTGAATAACCTCAATCAAAGGTTGCTGACAATCAAAGAGTATACCGAGGAGTCTTACAAGGTGAATTTTAGGGAAATTTATGTAGAAGATTCTCCTGAGAAAACATCAAGGTACATAAATGGTTTGAATCTAGAGATTCAAGATGAAATCAACATGATTTCTCATGGGATGATGGAAGAAGCATATCAATTTTCCTTGAAGACAGAAGCGAATATAAAAAGGAAGTATAATTTAGTTAGAGGTCGTGGTTTTTCTACAGGAAAAGGATAGAAAACTAGAAGGGGGGGGGGGAATTCAGCTCAAAACAATGATGCAAGTAACCCAAGGAAACAAGGACAATAAGAGAAAGAAGTTGAATCCAGAGGAGGAATACCTTATCGATGAGGTAGATTTAGAGAAAGAGGTATAGATACATTCTATCAATGTTACAAGTGTGGGAAACTAGGTTATAAATCTTTTAAGTGTCTTAAGAATGTGAAAGTAGAAAAGAGGGATGCATATGTAGCTTAAACAATAGCAACAAAAGAAAAGGAACCTGCGGCAGACAATGTATCGGAGATAGGGGAAGATTTAATGATGAACAAATTCTTATTCAAATTAGCCAAGGAAACTATTGAACAAGCACAAATAAGAGCCTTGTTTAGGATTATTTTCAAGGTTGAAGGGAAGTGCTACAAAGTGGTGATTGATAGTGGAAACACTAATAATCTAGTTTCCACAGAAATGGTGGAAAAACTCGAACTAAAAAGGTTGAAGCACTCAACACCATATAAAGTGTCATGGGTGTAGAAAGGTCACCAGTTGTTAGTGAGTGAGCAGAACTAAGTGGAGTTATAGATAGGAAGATATAAGGATAATATAGTTTGTGACATCATGCCAATGGATTTGTGCCACCTCCTTTTGGGCTAACTTTGGAAATTTGATAGGAAAGTGGTGCACGATGGAGAGAAAAATACTTACAATTTTGAAATGGATAGTATCAAGCATATTTCATTACCATTGAAGGAGGAGAGTATAGTTGATACAAGTAACTCAAAAGAATTTTAATAGGAGGAAAATAATTTCTTCCAAAAATGGAGAAAGAAGAGGTTAGCTATGTGATGGTTTGCAGACCAAAGGTAATATTCTTGCACACTGAAATTGCATTTTTACCTATTGAGATTCAAGATATTGTGCATGAGTTTAGTGATATTGTAGTTGATGATTTTCCAAGTGAGATACCACCTAAGTGAAGCGTCAATCATCACATACACCTTATACCAGGAGCAATCCTTAATAAAGTTAATTATCAAATGACACTAAAGGAGAATAAGGAAATAAGGAACCATGTTCAAGGACTACTGTAGAGTATTGATAAGGGAGAGCTTGAGTCCATGCATCGTCCTTGTGGTACTTAGTCCAAAGAAGGATGTAAAATGGAGGACATGCACAAATTATAGAGAAATAAACAAAATAAAAACTTGGTACAAATTCACATTGCTATAGATGGACAACATGATGGATTGTTTGAGTGGAACAACCTACTTTTCAAAGGTTGATATGAAAAGTGGTTACCATCAGATCTAGATCTGAGAAGGGAATGAGTGGAATATATCTTTCAATACCGAATAAGAGACTATATGAATGGTTGGTCATGCCATTTTGACTGACAAATGCACCAAGTACTTTCATGTGGTTGATGAATGAGGTCTTGAAGGAGTTTGTCGGTAAGTTTGTTATTGTTTATTTGGACGATATTTTTTATTTTCAGCCAAACAAAGGAAGAGAACCTTATTCATGTAACATATGTTCTCGAAAGGTTGTAGCAAGAGAAAATTTTGATTAAGTTGAAGAAATGTACTTTCGTGAGGCCTGAGTTGGTATATTTAGGCTTTGTCATTTCAAATGATGGACTAAAAATGGATCCAAATAAAATAGAGGCGATTGTAAGTAGACCTTCACTCAAGAGAATTTTCGAAGTTAGGAGCTTTCATGGATTAGATAACTTCTATAGGAAGTTCATCAAGAACTTCAATTGTAATTGTGTACCCATCATTGAAACAATCAAGAAAGATAGACAACCATTTTGTTGTGTAGCAGCAGCAAAGGAAATTTTCCAGCTCTTGAAGAGGAAGATCATTGAGAAACATGTGTTGAAACTACTTGAATTCAATCAAAATTTTCAAGTCATATGTGATGCCATTGGAATAACCATTGGAGTGGTATTGAGTCAAGAAGGTAAACTTGTTGCATATTTCAGCAAGAGGTTGAATGATTCAAAACAAAAATACTCCTCTTATGACAAGGAATTATATGCGATCGTTCAAGCTTTGAAGAATTAGAGACATTATTTGATGACCAGGGAGTTTTTTCTGTTCTCTAACAATTCTGCATTATAGTATATAATGCATCAACACAAGCTGAACCATAAGCATGCCAAGTGGGTGGAATTCCTACAAAGTGCCACCTTTGTTTTGAAACATGTGCATGGGAAAGCGAACAAGGTAGTGATGCTTTGAGCAGGAGGAGTTTTATCATGAAGGAGGTCCATGTAAAAATTTTAGGCTTTGGTTATTTAAATAATGTGTATTGGGATGATGTTGATTTTTGAGAGGCCTTTGAAGCATGCAAGAACCCCGTAAGCAGAGATAGAAACCCATGGAAGGACTTTATGTTGCAAGATGGTTTGTTGTTCAAGACCAACCAATTATGTATTCCTCATTGTTTAATGAGAGAGAATCTGATACAATAAAATCCCAATAGAGGATTGGGAGGGAATTTTGGTGTGGGCAAGACACATGGGCAACTAGAATATTTGTAGTTCTAGCCAAAGATGAGGGCATATGTGCATAAATATGTGAGAAAATGGAGAGTGTGTTAGCATATGAGAGGGAGGAGTGGAAATGTTGGACTATATAATCCTTTTTCCATTCCCAACAGACCATGGGACTCAGTGAATATTGAATTTATTTTGAGTTTACCAAGGAAGTAGTGAGGTAAGGACTCCATACTTGTAATTATGGAAATATTTAGAAAGATGGCTAATTTTATCTTGTGTTGAGAGACTAGTGATACTACACATGTGATTCATTTGTTTTTCAATGATATCCTCTGATTGCATGGATTTCCAAAGAGTATAATCTCTGACAGGGACACTAGGTTCACGTGGCATTTTTTTGGAGGACCTTGTGGAAGAATCTTGGAACAAAATTGAGCTTCAGTTCAGCCTATCATCCACAGTCTGATGGGAAAACTGAAGTTGTGAATAGGAGTCTCATAAACATATTGAGGAGCCTTGTGGGTGAGCATCCCAAACAATTGGATCGCGTGTTAGCTCAATTTGAGTTTACATACAATGATTCACCAAATAGGAGTATGGGAAAGAGTTTGTTTCTAGCTTGTATGGAATGCATCCTAAAGGAGTTTGTGAATTGAAAGATTTAGGATAACTTTATCAAAGGAGTGTTGATGGGGAAGATTTTGCAACAACAAAGAGTGACTTAGATGAGGAAATAAAACAAAAACTATAGGACAATAGCTACAAGTACAAACAAAGATCAGATTTAAGAAGAAGGGAAGTAAGATTTGAAGTAGGGGACATGGTCTTAGTCCACCCGAGAAAGGAGATATTCCCAAGAGGGGAATATAATGAACTCAAGATGAAGAAGATAGGACCTTGCAGGATACTTAAGAAATTTTCCACAAATGCTTATGAATTGGAGTTACCTATGGGAATAGGTATCTCACCTATTTTCAATGTGGTTGATTTGTATCCCTATCAAGCTAGTCATGAAGGTGCCACTACAGTAAATAAGAGAAGTGGAGAATTAAATGAATAGAGTTGTATCAAGCAGATGCTTATGATAGAGGGTCTAGAGGCTGAAAGAATTTTGGACACCAAAGTTGCAAGGAACACTAGGGAAATGCGTATCTAGAGTTTTTGGTGAAGTGGAAGGACCGTACGATGAATAATTCTACATGGATGAGTGTTGCAACTCTACAAAAAAAAAAACCTTTGTAAAGTAACTTATGAAAAGAAGCTCATGAATTTTTCCCTCCAGGGAAGTCTAATGCACATGCATTAGACCAAGCTCGAGGAATGAAGAGAGTGAGCAGAGCTTAACAATGTGGTGGACTCGCCACATGTTAACGTTGGA
Source organism: Pinus tabuliformis (assembly GCA_031772625.1). NCBI lineage: Eukaryota > Viridiplantae > Streptophyta > Pinopsida > Pinales > Pinaceae > Pinus > Pinus tabuliformis. The sequence continues at coordinate 1,788,452,656 of CM062818.1, forward strand.
AAATAATTTTCTGTTTTGTTAAAGTTCTAAATATTTACTTTAAGTGTAGGATTGGAGTAAGTCGAAGAGTTATAATTTAGGATTATTTCCATTGTAATAATTAGCCTACATGGTTGTCTTTTTGACTTCCCTCATTTGGGAGAGAAGAGGAAATGGGACGTTTGATGAAGTTAGTGAATAGAAGGGGCATCGAATGGGAGGAGGAGAAACTCTTATGCAGTCTCTCAGTTTGTATGTTGGAAGTGAATGAAAATAAATGTTTTACATCTATATATATATTCATAAATCTATGTTTTTTTCTCTTCTCTTGTTTCTAATCGAATTGCATACATATTTATTTTAATTTCAGAATTCATTATGACCATTCCTAAGATGTTATGTGTCTACCAAACGTGATTTTGAGTTGTGGTTATTTGTGAGTGGCCCATTTTCTATGATCTTTCAAACTATTTCATAGTGCCTTTGTTTTTTTTTTTGCAATGGTTCATTCTTTCGATTAGAACTCAAAACATTAACTTAAGTGAGGTGAATCCTTCATGAGGAGAGTTGGGAGGAGAACATTCCCCGAGTTGGTAGATGAGTCTATGCATGGAGAATAGAGTTTACAGAGGGAGAATCACTTCACCTTCCCTCAAGTTCAAAAGCCGAGTTTTTTGGATGCTACAAAATCATTTTGTAGCAACTACAATTTTTTTTGTAAGATCAGCATTATTTTTCATTCATTCATCTATAAACATGTAGGTTACAAATATATAAGTCGTTTGGTGGCCTCAACTTTCCCAGTGGGAAACAAGGTCTGTTGTCCATTGAATTGCATTATAAGCCATCCAAAACATAAATATTTTGGGTCTATTTAACTAAGCCTTATAAGACTGATAGTCTGGAAACCAAATAGTAAGCATAACACTGAAAACATAAATTCTACCCAACATATACAACCAAAATTAAGCCAAAATTAATAGGCATAACTTCGACCAACTAATCATCTAATGATTCCACCAGAACAGGATATTTAGCACTTGATACTGGCAATATAGATTGTGGAAGACATGGGATATGCCACTCAATGCAGTTCAGGTGAGTGTTTAGATTCTGAAATTGAAGTTGAATAAGTTGGATCTCTTTTTGAATGTCTCAAGACCCATCTCGACCTCACTTTGCATTGTTATGTTGGTGGTCGGATTCATTTCTTTGGCCACTATGCATTTCATTAACCGGTAGAGATGGATGGACCATCTAAATAGTGTGAGACAGTGATGATTGTACCTAGGGTTGGTGATTAGCCCCCCCCCAATCTTCGGTTGACAATTCAAGATGAAATTTCAAATTCAACTTTTCCTCCCATGTCACGATCAATTGTTTCACCTACACTAGGTTCCCTTCATAATATGCCTGAACCATGGCTTGAAAAATCTCAGATTTCATTTTCCAACCCATCTAACGTGTAGTCCTCTACCACGTAGTTCGACTAGAAGATGAACCAACTTCTTTACCTTTGCCTTCCTAGTTTCTACGGCACCTTTCACCTCAACACAAGGCTCCACCATGAGGCTGAAACTTCACCATATCTACCAAGGTCAGGCGCCCTTCCTTCACACTTCTCCCACCTTTCCATGCTCGTAAACCAACTCATTGTACAGAGTTTGGAAGTGGATATAGCGTAGGCGGACCTGGAATATGATTTTTACAGAGAACCACCTGAAAGACAAGCATTAACTTAAAGTATGACTAGAAAAAGAAATGAAATGTCAGACGACACTACATCCCTTTAGAATTCCACCACCCAAGCCAACAAGAATACATAAATAGTAACGCTCTGGAAGTGGGATGTACCACCTGAATAAAAATGGTGTCCCTTGTGCACCTTTGAGCCCTGAGTCCATAGAATCTTCCCTGATCATTTACCAGAACCCTTACTCTCCACAAGGTTTACCTAGACAATTCAAGATTAAAACAGGGAACCCAATTATCAACATTTAGAGGAAACATCATGAGAAAAAACTAGAAACCAGTAAACATGCCCATGTGAGAAAGGATGTTGTCAAAAAAGATAGGAATCAACATTACATAGTCGTGAAGGTCAATATTGCTAGTGACATAAATTGATAATTTAACCAATGTTTCCTTTCCCCTCCATACATGAGGCTTATCACGAGTAGGATCCCCCAACCCAAGATACATAGATAGCATTATAACACACAAAAATTTATATGAAAACCTTGAATAGAGACAGGGGGTTGTTGGGTATACCTCTCGTGTTCCCAGCACTACTAACCTGTAAAGATAAAACTTAGACTCCCTGAGAAGCTAAGGACCTGAGTTTATATGCTAGAAAGACAGTCTTAACTCCACCTCCGCTTCGACCACTTGTAGGCGCTGAGGGTTACCAACCTTCACGTCGTGGATCTTCCATGATTTGTGACGCTTCATGTTATCACAACGAATAAGTGTGTGAGGGCGTGAGGGATACCACCCAACATCCCAAACCAATAAAGGCTCTTTCATATCGATCAAACCCAAGTGGGCCTCCAACTGTTTCGCACCCTAATCGGGTACTACAGGTTTTTAAAAAGAGAGTTATGAAATCATTTTATAGCACCTACAAGTTTTTTGTTGAGTGTTGCGTAAGAGGAATTTATGCGCTATGCTTTGGAGTCCAAGTTCCCTTTTGGCTTGTGCATTGCTATGAGTAATAGCTTACGTATCATAGAAAACCAGAAATTTGTATGTAATGAACACTGCTTGGATAAACATACTTCTCATAAGACTAGTTGGAATAGGCCCTTTCTCAACGTGATTTTTGTGCTAACAATCTATATTTTCATTAATATAAATTATCATCTATCATATATATATATATATATATATATATATATATATACACATATATATATATATATATATATACACATATATATATGAAAATTTATATATAATCGTGCAAATAAATAATATCCAAGCGAACACAATGCGCAAGTGGCACACACGAATCATACATTAAGTGATAAACCTTAATAAGGTTAAAAGCATGACATATCTCTTAATGTAATCCTCTAAGGAATTATAAAGAATACCATAAGTATTCAATAGATAAGTATGCACATCCAAGTGAAAACCAATAATTATGTTAAGCACTCAATCTCTTAGGGTAATCAAGTGTTGGGAATTTTAGAATGTATACTAGATTGAAACTTTGGTGATTTGTCAAAAAAAAATCTTTCAAGAAATATTAAATTCTAGTTGAGACAAGTGTCTATCAAGAGTGTGTTACAATGACTAATTGATTTTTAGTGTGGAAGCTCGGATTTACTAATGTCATTTTGTAGGAAAGTCTACATTTTTGGTCTGTAAGTGGATCCATCATCAAGACTAATTTATTGTTAAGTTAGAATCAAACATAAATATTACTATGTGATTATTCAAATGCCCAGACAAAATTATAAATAATGGTGGCATCTTTACAAAGTGAAATGTGTGTGTGTATTTTTTTGTCGTCGTGTAAGTAGTTTATTTGTTGATATGATGTTTTAGAGGTTATGGGTGTTACAATCATCTATAAGTTATGTCCTCAATCATGGTTCTTTACCTCTCACCTGGGCTTGTAAGTGGTAACATTATTTTTCCCTTTCTTTAGTAGAAGTAGAGTATTGATTATTAATTAGTGTAAGTCAAGAAACCTTGTGGCTTTGAAAAATCCTTCTAAAATTTTCATTCTAGCAACATCATTTTACCATATTTTGGTGCAATAACTAGAGTGAGATTCAACTTGTCAACAATCTAGTTCAACATTAGTGCAACAAACATGTCATGTTACATATCCAATTCATCAAAGAAATTGTCTATAAACATGTTTTAAAAAAGCTCTATTGGCCTATAAATGTTCAAATTGAAAAATGTTTCCTAAATTTTCTTACAACAATGAAGTTTTCCAAACTTTGATATATTTGATAAGTTCATGAATTTGTCTTTAAGGGGGGAATAGGCTCCAATTTCTTCTTCATACTCCTATTGTCACCTTTGTAAATGTTTTAACCATATCCCTAGTTGTTCTTGTGGGGAGATGTTACGATATTTTCATACATAGGAGTTAGCTAATATCAACTTGGTCTAATATGCCTTGAGGTAAAGTGTGCATTGTAATTATCTATTCTAATGGTCATGGTCCTATTCTATACATAAAAGGATCCAATGGTTCAACTTCTTTTCAATATTAATGGCTATTGATCTATGCTTTAACACTAAATTATTCAATGGTATCTATTTAAAAAACATGAATGGGATCATTTGTTAATGGTCAATTCTTAGAGACTCATATAAATTAATTTCCTTTTGCATTAATATATTTCCTCAAATGGCTACATTGGCCAAGGTCATGGACTATTTTCATCTGTAAGGTTTTTAACCATATATTAAGCTAATGTACTAATCTTTGATCTACTAGTGTGAGTGCTTACCTTAAGGTGTTTGACTTGTGTAGATAAACCTTATTTATCTAACATGGCTTAGCCTTCTTATATCCCAATTGCGCTTTTACAATATCCTAATATATCTTGTGCCCCAATTTGTGTCCTCTAAATACTCTTGTTTACAATTTTATAAAATGTGGTAAAAATTTATCAACTTCTCTCTCTTAAATCAATTCACTAGTAATGAAATTAAAGTTGTCAATATCTTCACGTAATATTAAGACATCCATTATATGTTGTAACTTCAACAAATAAAACATAAACTTGATAACATTTATTTTCACCTTTTAAATGTCCTTTCATTAAACGTCCTTTTCAATAGCTTCTAATTCAAACATTTTCATTTGTGTTCTACAATATATTTCAAAATAAAATCATAACCATATAAAATGAGATTGCAACACCTTCACTTTAAACATTATATTTTCCACACAAAATTTCTTTGTAAAACAAACCACTCCTCTGTCATAATTTCTTAGTTCTTTTATCCTATCAATATAACATGTGTAATCCTTTCATCAATTAGCTACTTTCTAAGCTTCGACCTCTCACAACCATATTGACATTAAGATTAACATCATTACCATAAACCTATACATTTGGTGCTACACATTCATTAATATATTTGGCTATGATAATTTCCTCTTTCCTGTTCAAATTAAGTGGTAGGGACTAAGCTGCCCTACACCACTTGTTTTATAATATGAATTGTTTGGGTTTTTTTATTTTTATTTCATTTAAAATTTACAAATATTTATATTAATATATTTATTTAAAAGAAATAAAAAATATTATAATTTAATTATTAATTAATAATAAAAATAATTATTTGAGTTTTTTTATTTGTGATTGTACAATGATTTATTATTATTATTATTTAAAGAAAGGTATGTCTCCTATAATAATCCATTGAGGGTTTAGAAATAAGGGATATTTCACTTTCGCTGAGTACTTTTGTATTTTATATTTTAAGTTGTTAATTTGTTTCATAATATCTGAGGAAGACAATTTCTTAATTAAACAAAATTAATTTTATACCATTTTACAAAATCGAAAAATAATTTCAACTTAGATAAAATATGCCAAAAAAATAGTATCCCATGTAGTCATTGTTAAATGTGTCTCTAATAAAAACATATATTTTTTAATAACATTTAATTTTAATTACATAAATGCCAAATAATTTTCCATTATAATTTAACATCTTTTCTATAAGACAAACTAATATCTATATAGTAAAATATAGTAAAATAAGAAAATATGATTTCCAAATATAAAAGACCATTTTCACAAATATGTATATATATATATATATAATTTATTTTTTGTTCCGTAAATTTATCCATATTACTTACTTTGGTGAAAATGGTCTCTTATATTTGAAAATCATTTTATGCTATATTGCCCAAAGATATTATTGTGTCCTTATAAAACTTTTATAACTCTAATTTGGATTCGTAATATGAAACGTTATGACGAGCAATCTTCATGGCTATCTCAGCCTTCATATATTCATATATTTACTTTGTGCATGACTATCTTAACCTTCATGGTAACCAATACTTTGTGCTTCCATTTGAATTAATATGTATAATTCAAAATATTTTTGTTTAAAATTTCATAAAATATGGTTAATATTTATTGAAATATCTTAAAATTAGATATCAATTTAGTAATAATTTGATGCTAATTTGATGAAGTTTTTTCTTTATCATATATATGCTTAAACATATTAATTATAAATATCAAGATTAATATAAGTCTTGAAGCATATTAATTATAAATATCAAGATTAATATAAGAAAAGACTTATTAGAAATATTTGTAATTATACATGTTTATTAGAGTTCATCATATTACACTTAATAGATCACAATCATATATTATAATAAGAATATCAATAGCTAACAACATATATCAACATAAAGAATAAATTATAACAATTTTCTAAAACAATCTTTATTAGCAATTGTGCTAGATGTTGCAAAGGAAACATCGTAAGGCATATAGTATTAATTAATGTTTTTTTGACAACTGTTAAAAGATAGAAAAATATCAACAATAGGCAAGGACCATGCTACAATGAAATCTTACTGCAATATTTCTTCCTTGAGCCTTACATATCATGAGTCCTATATTCAAGTTAAAGACCTTGTCTGATTATGCCAACTTGAACGTCTCTTAAATAAAGAAATAGATCATGATTTGCTACCTTGAAATCTGAGGCCGTTTTGGTACAATTGCTTCATATTTCTTCTTGATCACTTTCTCTTGCTATATACAACCTTAATCAATATGAAGCAAATTTTTTATAGTTTGAAATATGTGTCTACAAAGAACTATAACAATTTTGTAAATAAATTTTGAATTTCTATATGAATTAAGGTATACCCTTGAATACCCTGATCAAGGTGCCTGCTGGTGGATGGAGGTGCCCGCGGGTAGTAATGAGGAGGACAAGTAAATTACATACCACCACCTTGACATGCTCAAAGCGATGGGTGTGGTGTCCCTTGGCATGAGTACATGCAAGGGTCATGGGAAAGGTGGCACAGATGGCAGGAGTGATATGTGATGTATAGTAATTAAGCTGAGACAGACGGGTAAGAAATGTAATTTGGCTTGTGGACTAAGGAGTGGGAGCAACAAAGAGGGAAGTTGACAGAAGCTACAACAACATCCTTGGAGAATAAACAGGTATGTATCTTGGCTCTTTACCTCCTTTGCAATGTTGACCTTGTTTGGTTCTTGCTAGGGGAAGAGGGAGATACCCGGGCAGGGGAATTGGGAGAAATGCAGAGGGAAATGGAGGAGGCGTCATGTGGATTTAGCCTGGCTATGTGTCTTTGTTGTGAGCCTGCCATGATTATACCTCACCTGTGGCTGTGTGGACCTTGATTTGGGTGGCAATGGAAACCTGGGCTATGCATATTGTGCGATGAGAGAGGCTAATTGTTGGGGTCGGGTAGGCAGAAACTTTGTATCAAAGGTTGAGAGTGACAAAGGGCAGCTATTTTGTTGGGTAGGACGTTGGGCCAGTGGCTGCAACCATGGAAAACTATGGGGAATTGAGAGAAATTGTTGCACTAAGAAACTAGATAGGACCCTTGTGGAGGATGTTTGGCATGATGAGGGCAGTGGAATTCTTATGGCTTACTAGGCAGAGGGGAATGGGGTCGGGATGCGGTTTAGCTTAATTGCATGCTATTGGTTGGGGTGTGATAACCACACTGAGTACACAAGTCTTCAGGGAGAGAGGGGTGAAAGACCAGAAGGGATTGGGAGTCTAGACCTCGCATAAGACTGGATTTTTGCCCATCTTGCCCCAGGTCTATCTAGTGCATGACAAAAAGAAATGAACAAGGAAAATGACGATATTGGAAATTACAGCCGATATAATAACCATGGATATAATATGTTATAGTGCTTGCGGTTAACAATTCTTTCATGTGAATAGGTTTTGAACAGTAATGATATGGCTCAGCCAGCAAGAGGACGGGGATGTGGGAGATGGGTCCAAGAGCCTAGAAAGGATAAGGACCTGAGCACGTCAGAACCCCGTCAAGGAAGGAAATCAGTGGAGCACCTCATAAATGAAGTAGCTGCGACATACCGAGAGGGAAAAGAAGGCATTATGAATTTGTTAGAAGAATGGGAGGATGAAATCAAGCAGGGAAGTGAAACAGAGGAGGAGATGGAGAATTGTAGGACTCTTGTCCCAGACCTTGGGAATACTAGAGGAAGGATAACCCAAATCAAGCAGACATTATACCATTAGTGGCTCATGAAAAGCCTGATGGGTAAGGCCATGCAACATATCTTGGTGGGGATAGTGGTCTCTCTCCAAGGGATGCCAAGCTACAAACGGGACTTGCTGAGAATTCAGTTTCAACTCCACAAGCAGGATATTAGATTGTAAATAATTGAAAGAAATATTACAAGCATCCTATAACTGTCTGATATGCCTAGAGCAACTTTCAAGGACCTGGCACTGGTGGAATCGACATCGAAGGAGTAAAACATATAGTCATTTTACCATGCTTACTTTTGTTATATATGTGGTTATCATTTACTTTTCATTATGCATGTATAAGGATATATAGATATATAGAGTCTGGTCATGAAACAAAGACATATCTAGCTTGGCTAGAAAGATTGAAACTTTATTGTTTTTGGATGGCTTACAATGAGGATAGGTGGCCAATAGACTCGGTTTCCCATGGGAAAGTCGAGGCCACCTAGCCAACCTAAGTGGTCAAAACTTGTTGATTGTAAATACAAAATGAAAGGTCCTACCAAGATTACCAAAAAAAAAGATATACCCTTGAATAAAACTATACATACCTCCAATCTAAAAATTGAACACAAGAATAACATCAACTATACAACTTATTGACAAAATTTCCTGTGTTTCTCTTCTGATTATTGACTCACCTCTGTATTATTTCCTTCATGATCCTTGAAACTATTCAAAATATCACATTTCTCTATCCCACTAATCTCCTTGGTGTTTGCATGTTCTTGTTTTAATCCAATAGAACCTGCTTAAGAAAATCTAACCCATGACATGCAATTGAAAATAATGTAGAGGTCATTCAACAACATTTTAACTTGAAAATCAAGCAAGTGTGGTCCATATGAAGCACAATAAAAATATGCTTTTTTAGATCTAAAGACCACACCTCACATTGGTTTTAAAATAATGGAACCACAATTTATATCACCTACTTGTCTATCTGAATGGTAAAAACATGAAAGAGTTATTATATGCATTCCAAGCAGATTGAAAAGTGGTCCAGTAAATCACAGGCAACAGTACAAAGATGCTAAACCATGAAACTATTTTTGCTTGCTTAATCGATAGAACCCAAGTAAGGTCCAAAGAAACAAAAGTGGAAAGTTGATAATCAAATAAAAAAAATGATAAGGTGTTAAATTTCGAAACAACAGTAGATGAAAGAAAAATAAGGTCACACAATGTTTTTCTCAAATGAACTAGCTCATTCCTTTATAATATCGATTATATTAATAGTACAACTACAAAGTTAAGTAAAATTAGAGATTGAAAACAAAACAGATCCTCAACATTTTATGAATCTAGCATAAGCCAAAGTAATTTAATGGAAAAAAATTCTGAGATAAGGAGTACTAAATTAACTTGGTGCGTTAAATATATAAAAAAAACTATTTTTAATGCTCATCATTGATAAAACCTTCTCACTGAGCGTTAAAAACATATTTTAAGGCTCTTCATATTTTGCAGAGTGGGCTAGAAATAAAGGAATATGTGTTACATGAGTTCTTCATAAATTCATAAATAATATTTTTATTAATAATTACTATAATTTATATTTAAAAATAATTATCATATTTATTTTAAGAAATACTTCCAACTAGTTTGGAATGATTATCCAAAGGTGGAACTTGTTTTGATCATCTAACATATAATCCAATGGCTCATAGTGATGACAGGAGGGCAAGAGGGAATTTCTTTTCAAAGGGAACGCCTGATGGCATAATTAATTGTTAATGTTCATAGTTGGAACCTTGATACTATGAGAAAATATAATTTCCAACTAAGAATATCATTATCATCTAATGCATATATTCCATATGTAGAACGAGTTCACCCCATGATTGGAATTTTTTTATGAACAATGACCATTATTCATACATCCACAACCTAATAAGAGCTAACCAACTAACCAAAACAAACAATTAATTCAAACTATAACTACAACTTCTTATATATTTTCCACTCATTTAACATTCTACTACTTTTCCTATAAATTAATTAAATTTCATATACTTCTACAAATTAAATATGTTTTTCTATGTGGACCTATTATACCTAATCACTATTGAAAAATAAAGAAGAAAATAATTGAAGGGGTATAACCTCATCCAACATGTATCTAATCTCTCCAAAAAAAAATGAGTATCTTGGCTACCTTGCCTTAATGTTATTGTCAAAGTTGTAGGTATAATATACTGGAAATAAAAAATATATGGTTTCTATTTTCCTTAGGTTGTTGTTTGGGTCCTTCGATTGTTCGTATTCTTATTGGAGGGTCCTTAAATTTTTACTATAATGCCTCCAATAAGATCTCTCCCAATATTCATCAATTATCTCATCTCTTGGAGGCTAATCCTTTTTTGCTAGTGGCTATGATTCTACTTCTACATCTGCAAGTTGGTAGTAGTGGATGTATTATACATTTGAATCCATATCCATTTAGCCTCTTCATTATGGTCAAGCATCACCTACCCCTAAGAAATCATGCCTTCCTTTTCATATGATGTATCCCCTTCATTAATTATGTCCCTATGTTTGTTTACATTAATTGAGACATGTTAGTGTTGTACATGTGGCTTTATAATTCTTTCCAATAAGTCATGTACATCTTGGTGTTCAATGTCCAGAATGCTTGAATCTAGATGAGGCCATATTTTCTCATCCTTCAAATTTCCATACCATGTTATAGGTAGTAGCTCTCTTATTCCTTTACTCTTGGATGGTGCTATTTTCTTTGGTATGTAGATTAGGAAGCCCCTTCCTTTATTGAGGACACTAATCTATGAGATTTATGTTTTGTGTTATTATTTTATGAGGCATCCTTAAATGTCTTTTCCGAAGAAGAGGCATCCTTAAATGTCATTACTTTTATGGATTTAATTAAATTAATGCTTCCTTGTCCTTTTCATTATTTGGTATATATCTATCTTTCATCTCAAATACTTTCTTTGGTGGAAATTGTGCCCTTTACTTGAAGATCATTTTCCTCCATGTAACCAAAAGCTCTTAATCCTTCCTCTTATGGATTCTCAACCTTCTATAAGTCTAATTGGGATTAAAAAAAATGATATTTCCTTATAAACAATGCCCAAAAATATCTTATAATTCTTGAGTACAAGTGGTTATCTTGTAGTATATGATATATACTCTGTGTCGTAATATGTATTTCGTAGAATAATCTTATTCACAACCTCAAAAAAATTGATGTAATTATTAGATCTGAAATTGGCAGTATCCTCTCTAATAAATGAATGATCATTGTATCTTGTAACTTAAAAAATTAAAAAACAGACTTAATAGCATCTACCATCAACTTTTAAAGGTCCTATGCAATGGATCCTAATTCAAACATCATCATTTTTTCTTTAAACCAATTCTTTTGATAGTTATATTTTGAATAGTAAATTGAGTAATATGCATTTCAAATGAGGCTCTACACTTTTCAAACTAAACTTATGTTTTAAAAGGACTATTATTATTTCACACTTCTAAGTCTTTATCTCAGTTAATATGTTTTCTAATTTCAAAAACTCTAGCTGATTTAACTACTTCCTAACTATACTAACATTAAAATGATCATATAAAATGGTCATAAATTATTACTTAATTTTAACAAAAGCAATCATATTGTTATGATAAATGTATTCGATATCACACATTCAATATATTTCCTCTTTCACATTTATAATTTCTTCATCCTTTCCAATAAATCACCTGAACATGTTATATTTTTAGAATATATTTTAATAACTTAAAAATTTCTAAAAATAAAATTTAATATGATTTTTAAAATAAGAATTGGATTATGTGAATAGTAAACTTAATCATATAAAATATTATAACCACAGAAACAAAAGTTGTCTAATTGATATGCTTACTATAAAAACTTATATGATTAAGTTAATAAATTTCATATAATTTATAGCAAAAGCTATATAATAGCTAGTACCTGACGCTTAAATATACCTTAATTAAACTAAAAATAATAATGACAAAAATTTCATCGCAAAAGTGAAACAACTAATAAAGCATGTATTGTTGAATGCCATTACTAAAAATCATTAACTAATATCGTTTATATTAACATATATACACTTTAATATATATGTTTTTTTTTTTAATATTTATGTGTTCTATTTTTTATTAATATGTGTGTATTTCTAATATAATAATAAGCCATTTTAAATTGAAAATATGGAGAAAAAACTATAATTTATGAAAATGGAAATAATATGTAAAAAAAAGGGTAAATAAAAAAAGAAATGAAACTAAAAACAAAATATGAGTAACTAACATAAACTGAAGTTACTAAAGAGTCCATAATAAAACATGAACCAATCACCTTACAAATAAATAAATTTAAATAATAATAATAATAACAAAATTTGAATTCTCAATGTTAAACTATAGATAAGGGGCAAATTTTTTTCCCAAAAAAATAATATAAACCAATTTTAATATAACCTATAATTACTATATATTTTATTTTTTATTTATATTTTTTAAACATTTACACTATCAAACTATTCATAAGAATAGTGAAAATATATTTATCAAAATTGGTTATTTTACACTAATTTTTTCTTTTTTCATAAATAAAATATACAACGAAAGCCACTCTTATTATTTTATTATTGCTGGTTAATAATAATAGTGTAACAAATGATTTTTTAGAGTTTTTTATGGTTAATTTTAATTAACATTCAAAAATTTGTAAAAATTAAGTTGTTTAATTCGTAAAATTTGAGTATTCCAAAAGTTCTTTAAGGTGTTGAATCTATTTATGCATTCAAAAATTAATAGTCCATTTCGAAATAATTTTTCAAACACATTTGAGTGATGAAAAATTAGAAATTACTTTGAAACCACAATCAAAATGGGTCATGATAGTTAGTTTTCAAGGGAATCAAAGTGGGGCATATTAGTTAGTTTTCAAGTGGAATCAAAGTGGGTCATGATAGTTGGTTTTCAAGGGAATAGTTGTTTGTCAAGTTGTCTGAGTTCTCTATAGATTACATTATCTAGAGGCATCTTAGCATGAAAATCACCAAAAATTGCACGGGTCACACCCTTAACATAGCTAAATGTTTTCCCACGGAATTTAGAACTAGTGACCTTTACATCACACAATAACTTAACAATGCACTGGTATATTTAATTATATAATAAATAATAAATAATAATTTAAATATTTATATTATATTAATTAATTATAAAATATATATTTATATAATTACATGATCTATAATCAATAAAAAATTATATATCAATGAAAAATTATATGTCATTTAAATTAGATATTCATTTTTTTAGATGATGGTACATTTTAACAACAATTACATCAAATGAAATACGTGAAATATGTTCACATCCTATGAAATAACTTATTTCAGGTTAAACGATTAACATTGTTGAAGCTATTTTCGCATAATATTGATTGTTATTATTTTTTAAATTATATAATATAAATATGGTTTATAAGAACTATGTAAGAGATTAATTGATATTTATTAATATTTTATTTTTATGATCAAAAAGAAGGGAGAGGAGCTTTCCTAGATCATCATAATTTTGTTGATTTAACAAGTCAAGAAGGTTCATAGTGTGGCAAATATTTTGAAAATTAGAATAGACGTGAGTATGGGATGGGATGGGAAATTCAAAAGAAAGTGCTTTTCATCTTCAACCCTTTTACTATTACAAAGGTGATAGACTCTTTCATCTCAAGGTGTTTTGGTGTTTTAAGAATTGGTCAACATCATATTTCACTTTGAAGCTCATGAGAATTAGTTCTTATCTTGGAAATCTTAATTTTCTTCTTAGCACTGATCAAGTCAAAAAGATAGTTTTGGTTATCAAGATTTGGGTTGATCACCTCCTTATAATACCTTATCTTCATTTTTCCTTCTAACTCTTTATCGTCCCACAATTTATCCTTAAATTTAGAAGTAATAATATTTTTAATATTATCCCTATTCTCCAAGGTGACTTCCTCCTTTACACCTCAATGGTCTATCCAAGACTAGCCCTTATGCTAGCCTCACTTGAGCTAGAGGTGGGGGTTTTGGCTAGGGTTATAAGACATTTTGAGGAACCTCTTGGCTTCCATGTTGTATAACTTCTTCTTATAGATGAGTTACCTAATCATAGCCATGCTTTCTATGGGGGAAATGCTAGTTTCAATCAATAGGATAAGATCAATAGGATTTCCTTTAATATTGCGGTTGTTGGTTATGAATTGCTTTTGGATTAGATATATTGCAACAAATATCACATCCATATAAAATAACAAGGGTGAAAAGAGTCTCAAAGAGAAACTTTCTTTTACTCCAGAAATAAAAATATTGTTGACCTAAATTTATTTTCAAGTCCATAATAAGCTTTTCAACCCCCAATTATCCTTTTTTCAGTGCTATAGTTCAACTTGAGCTAAGGATGAATGTTGATTCCTAGATATTTTTATAAAGAAACTTTCTCTAAGTATAATTACTGAAATGATCATATTTGAACTTTTTGGATTTCATAATCATGAATTTAGAGTTGTTAGGATTGATGGCCATACCCATCTTGGAGCAATAATAGTCGAGTTTTCTAGGTTTCTTGTCAAGATTGTAATGGATCCTTGCAATAAGAATGATATAATCAGCACAAGGGAGAAGCGTGATGACCATACGAGTGAGCCTAGGGCCATCACATCCTATAGCTTGCAAACACTCTTCTAGTTTAACAATGTAAATGCCAGAAAGGGTACGAGATAGGTGATACCTTTTCTTAACTATGATATTACATTTAATTTCTTTCTGACCAACCCTTGGTGGTCCTAAGCTTGTAAATAACATTCTCATATAGCTTAGTCACAACAACCTTCAACTCGACAGGAACCATTATCTCTTCTAGCCTGTTCCATAACTTATCCCAAGGAAATGTGTCGAAGCCTTTTCTAAAGTCAACAAAACAATAGAACAAATCATTTTATTATTATTGCATTTCTCCACAATGATCCTAAGAGTAACAATATGGTCTACAATTGAGTGATGTATCCTAAATATAGCTTTCCTTTTAGCTCTTTTACCGTGGCTTTAAAGCCAAACGCTAATCTTCTTTTCCATAATGAGAGCATACAATTTGGCTAAAATGTGGCTAATCATAATGGTCTTGTAGTTAGAGGGAATGTTTATATCCCCACTTTTAAACATAGGTACGATAAGACTTTGTTTCCAAGGCTTAGGGAAGCCTTGTTTCACTGCCAAAATAAGGAGTTTATATATATGAGGGATGAGGATAGACCTTCCCATTTTTATAATTTCATCTTGGTAGCCTTCAATATGTCTATATTTCCATTAGTGAGTCACTTATTCCTGAAATCCACATGTTCCAAAGAAAAAATATCCTCCTCTATAAGAGTGTTAAAGATGGTGCCCATAGTGTTATGGGAATCAAAAATATTCTTAAGATATATATCATAGTTATTTAATGGGATAGAATTATTTTATTTAATTTTACAAAGAAGAATTTTCGTCAACTTTTTAGGATCAACTTTCAGAAGGTGAAGCAGATGTTCTTTCCTCCCATTTATATAGGATCTTTTCTTCCTTTTTAATAAGATCCCTGTACATATTTATTTTTTCAAGTTTTACACTTTACGAGCATCTCTAATTTCTTTCCTGGCATTTTTACAATCACTATCATACCAAGGGTTGGAAGTTCTATTATTCTTTTTATAAGACACCTTGGTAGATAAATTATTATTGGTAGTGAATAGTGCTGTAGTAAAACCGTGGTAGATGTGATCAACGTTATCACTATATGTTAAGAAATCTAAATCAATTTTGAAATTCTTTAAGAATAGATCCATTTTACTTCTGTCAAAATGAATGTTCCTTTGACTCACAATTCTCTTGCATGTGACTAGTGTGCATGTCAAGGTTTAGAGTTAAGGTTACAGGTATGTGGTAAAAATTTACAATACGATTAAGAAAATGGGTATCAAAAATTGCATAATCCACAACACTACTACCAAAGCCATGAATACAAGTTATCTAGCCATAGGTTGGCCACTTATTAATTCTATTACAAATCATCGTATATTGGGAACAATAGAGTTTTATTAGCTCTATACCAAATAAGTTATTGATTATGTCTTCAGAATTTCTTTTGAATCTACTTACTAAGTCAAAGTCCTCATCTAACTAGATGGGATTAGGGTGAGAGTTCTTACATAGGAGAGTAGCTTGGTTAGTAGCCGTCCTAGCATTGAAGTCCCCTAGCAAGAGGATATTACCATCATTCCTTAGACTGTGAATATCCTTTTCTGAGGTACTAAAGGGGAAATTCTTATCTATGTTGTTTTTCTAGTAGGAGGTAGAGTTGATAGGATCAAAAGAACTAATTCTAAGATAAGTTTTATTGGTGTTAGAGTAAAAAAAAATTGATCCAAATGTACTAATTGAGGGGGTCGATCTTATGAACCCAAATGTAAAAAGAAATATTATTTTTGATATAACAAGTTATTCCACCAAAACCTATACAAGAGGATTTCTTGTTCCAATCCAACCAAAGAATGAATCCATATATCTATGTGGGGACCTTATATTCATCATGCTCCCAAGTTTCAACTAAGAAAATAAGATCAATATCACTTGAGATCCAACTTAACATAGGACCTTTATGCCATGGAAAACCATAACAGTTACAAAATATGATCTAGATTGTTCCCAATTCCTATTTGTCACTCTTATTTTGGTTTATATCTCTAATAATAGCTTTCCTATTTCTAATGATTGCCCATTTGCCTTCCTTTCTTGCCTCCTTTACATTTTGAACCTCTTTTCTTGGTTTAGCTTAGTCTTCTAGAATAAGGTCCTCATTTATAAAAATTCCTAAAAATATAAAATAGTATAGATAATAGTAATATATACTAACATTATCATAATTAGAAATGTATAAGATTTATAATAAATCATAATAATATATTTCAATTAAATAAAGATTAAAATGAGTGTTAAAATATTATTAAAAATAAATAACTAAAAATATTAATTTTTTATATAAACATAAATATTATAAATTATTTTATTTGCATTGAAATATTATTAAAATATAATTGTAAATAAATTTTTTCCATTGGTACTAGTGAATCAGTAACTTTAAAGAACTGTTGTGAGAAATATTCATGATCGAATCATAATGACTCCTACTATTTACCTCAATATAAAGCATGTTAATGTGTATCACTTTTTCCCTTTTTGTGGCAAAGAAGTTTTATAAAAATAAATGGAGTTGGAATGTTTACAATTAAAATTACAAAATCATCAAAAACTAGGTGGTGGTAAAAGAAGACAAAACATGTCAATTTAAATTCAATTTCATGTCATATTTTTTCTAAAATTGAATATATAATTTTTATCTAATTTATTCATTTTCTTTAAAAGGTATCATTAATATTTTATATAAATTTTTAAGTAGTGACAAAACCGCGACCCCCATTTCTCTATAGATTTATGTTTTTTAATTCCAATTTCTTTAAGAGATGTGTTGTAAACATTCTAAAGATTGCAAAACAAATTTAAAAATAAAAAATAAGCATATTTTTTAATTATTATTAAAATACTAGTAAAAATGATCATATTTCCGTATATATAAAACCGCGACCCAAGAAACTACCCTTTCAAGTTTATAAAATCAAAATTTTTAATAAAAATTTGAAAATAACATATAACAAAATGTTAAAATTATTTTTTGAAAAATTTTAAAATATATTTTATATTTTTTATAATAAAGTTTTTAATTATGATTATAATAATGTATTTTATATTATTCAAAATATAATATAGAAAATTATTTGTTTAGAAATTCTACTTCTATTTTTATATATATTTTTAAAGAGTTTTAGCATTTCATTTAACTTTACATAAAGTTATTTATATTTTGTGACTGATTAACCATAGATTTTACCAATATTTACTATCAGTTGACTTATTTGCAAATTTAGTATTTACTTTTTATAACATTATTTATATTTTCTAAACCCAATAAATAGGTTCACTATAGCTTTTACCAAATTTATTGTGAGTTAGCTTTGTTACAAATTTAGCATTTATTTTTTATAATTAACAAGTATGAAACTCAACTCATTTAATTGATATTTTTATATATTTTTTTTATCTTTTTTCATTTGAGTACTTTTTTGCTTTTGCCATATAATGAGACACATTAACATGCTTTTACTAAGATATTCAAAATTACTCATCAATGTTTTCAACTTTTTTTCAAATAATTGCAATTGTAACATCACCCGGATAACTTTTTTTTTAATGCAACATGAGTATATTATAGTTGTAAATACACAAGGTTATAACCCTTATTACATTTGTTTCATATCGCATTATGTCAACAATAACTTCACGTAAAAAGGAGATATTATCCCCATGGAATCATTGTGACAGATTTCAGATTCAGGTGACTATAAACATACATGTTACTTGGTTGCACAAATATGGGGTTTCAGTGTTTCCTAGTCAAAGTAATCCTGAAACTTTTCCCTCAAGCTAAATTGGGAACCATTACAGTGTGTACATTTCTTTGAACACTCTATTATTGTTGTTTCACAAACCAAGTTGTAGTACTAATTTTATTGTTTTCTTAGTCCAGGTTAAGGTTCTCAACGCTCAAACTGGTTGATTAAAAACAATTTCATTTTCCAGTTGTTAGGGTTCTTTCCATTTGGATAAGGCTCCATTGTTTCTCTAACATGCCCCCTCCAGTTTCGTTAGGTAAATTTTTATGTATACTTGAAGAGATTATTCTTACTGTGGATTCTACCCTATTGTAGAGGCACTTCTGAATCAGTTTGTTTTGTACCATATCACGGAATTACTAACCTCTTCAATGGCTACCTTACTGGTAAATCTGTAACAAATATCTACGAGTGATATCTACGAGTGATATCCTAATTTTTTTTTATTTTTATTTTTTTATTTCAGAGTGATATCTACGAGATTACAGATATCGAACCCCTAGGTAACCAATGTTTCCTCTGTCAGCTTAACTATTTGTTTTTAAATCCAAGCTCAAATACTAATTGTGGTATGCATACTGATGGTGCATGTTAGGGTCTGCCCCTTCCCTTATCTTTGAGTGCTTAGGTCTTAGACTCCCTCTGAAGTCATTACTACTGGTTATTCCACTTCTGATTTGACTCTCGCCTTTACCATTTTTTGTTGATAACCATTACTTGGATGAGGATCTACCTCTTCAGTTTCTATATTTATAGTTTGGAGCTATAAGCTCCCATAAAGTCTTTGTAAAATGTTAATGATTTTCAAGGACTAGATCCTGCGTGCAAGTTAAACATAAAACTCAAGAAATTACTCTCATTTGTAACTCTTTGAAATATATTTCCCAATACGGTGTTCCAACTATTAATATAATGTTGATTTTATTTGTATATGTTCTCTTTTCTCTGACTTCAAACTATATATTTTTTAGGTGTTTTGGTACCGTTGTATATGGAAATATTTGTTATATTTACAGAATGATAATGGCTTCTTTTTTTTTTTTATTGCATGCTTCTTTTATCATTTCCTAAACCCCTAAGTCTGGATGCCCTTCTTTATTAAAAATAAATAAAACTTAGATATGGTTAGTTGTCCCTAACCTGGAGTTTATTCAAGATTATTTTATTACTATTTAGTTTCATGTTACCCTTGACACAGAATCTTAGTGTTAGGGTGTTGTCTCTTCTGGACAAATTTTCCTTTTTATGCTATAATTTCAATTCACCCAGCAATATAATTTTTTTTAGCCTTTGAACCTCTTAATAGATTATCAAAAATTCATTTCATATATATATATATAACTTTGTGCACACTAACCGACTATCAAGGCTATTGTTCGTTGGTTTTATTTCCATTTCTCGCACAATATTATTTTCTTTTCTATTCACTTTAACCGTATACGTATTCGCTGCTAGTGAGATCTCTTTCAATACATATATACCACTAATTCTATGAAAAGAACACACATATATATATACCACTACTTCTGAGAAAGGAACGGATGTATTGAAAGCGCCCTTACTGGCATAGAGGGTTATGGGATAGAGGGTTTGATATTCTTGATTTATTGATTTTCAATTGTACTAGAAGTAGCATATATCACTGATCTATGATCTATGAACTTGTTTATATGGTAGTAGTTATTTAATGTGCAACATCAATAGGTTTTTTTTTATTTATAACGACTATTCATTGGGGGAATTATCTCTCGTCTTCTTTTCTAAATTTGTCCAAGTTATCATATAACTTTGTCTATGATGGGTCATTTAATACAGCTCTTTATTTTATTGTAATTTATTTTTGTTTAAATTTTACTACCAGTACACTTGTTCTTCCTGTCATTTTCCATTCAAAAATATTTAGGTATAATTATGTACAAAAATAAGGGTTGATCTCGATTTATACTTCTAGTTTATTGGTAGATATCTAACTTGTTTCTATAATATTTCTATTAATCGTATTAACATTTAACATAAGACCACTCCTCCCAACCAATGAGAATGAAAATCACGTCCAATTCTACACCCAAGCTAGGTTGTAAATCCTTAACAATTTCTTGATAGAGACCTAACAAGGTTTATGCAAAGGCATGAAGACTGCACAAGTCTAGCCAAAGAACTCACATACTCACAAGTTTATCTTAGGGATTCTAGTAGCTCCAACTAGCTCAAGAATATCCTAACTCACAGTGTCATGCCTTAAACAATGTCTTGTTGCAGGTTCACAAGCTTACAACTTTAGTCTCCTCATTTAAACCTCCTCCAAGAAAGTACCAAGTCTTCAAGGTTGTCTCAGGTTTTCTCTCCTCTCATTGTCTTGGCTCTTGTGTCCCAACAAAGATTATTCCTCTCTAGCGAGAGGAATAATTATATTCTAATTGTCTTGTGAGTGAGAACATTTTCATTTAGTTTCTTTTCCACGTGAATTTCAAAACTTTTCATAACCTTTTTAAAATAAATTAAAATAAAACTTTTAAACATTAATGCTTTCCACTAGAATTTTTCACTTAACCCACGATTTACAAAGTTTGTGCAGTAAAAGTAAATTAAATATTTACTTTTCACTGAGGGGTGTGTCCCCCACTAGAGAAACATCATCCTCGATGTTTGCTTCTAGCCCATAAAAACAGGTTGGGATATGCCTTGTTCATAAAACCTTTATCTTCATCTCCCAAGTAATTTCTCATGGCTAAACTTCTTTTATTGCACTTTATTATGGGCAATAGCTCGCTTCGAGAGCATAATTTATCTTTTATTATGAGTATGCAGAGCTTCCACTCGAATGTTCTGTCTGGTTCATCCTATATTCACAATCGATGTCATTAGTTTCCATCTAACATTATTGAAGAAACATATATATAATCATTTTAACTTTATTAAACACACCATTAATTGGTTTTTATGTATTCAACAAGGATCATTAGTATGGATCACAACCTAACCAGGGTTGGAAACCTACACTCAATAAAGGTTAGAAACATAATTATAAGCTTATCATCAATATCATTAAATCCTTTTTACTTACCTAATGGATAAGTCAATCGAAAAGGACCCCACCTTTTGGTTCAACTGTAATTTCATATCAGGAAAGTACCAATTCTATTGGCATTAGGTACTTATTGGTGGTAAAATTTAAAAACAAGAAGAAAAAAACCATTTATTGTTCTTATGTTTTATGGTAGATTGCAATTAGTGTAGTATCGTACTAGGTAGTATCACTATGGTTTTATCTTAACTTCAAACGTTACATATGCATTAGTCATGCATGGGATAAAGTTTAGGATAACTTCCTTTTCTTTCCATTTTCAAGGCGATTACGTGGTTGTCTAATTTTTCAAATAAACTTACATATGCTCATCTTGGGCTACTTTTCTTTGCACAAAATCGAGGTCTCATATTCCATTATTCCTCTAGTTTTGGCCCTTTTTCATCTTGCATTGTAGGTTGTTGGTGAAGGTTATACATGGTTTATTTTTGTGTACATTCATGGGGTTTATTCCCCTTGAACTCATTTGCACATTGACTTAGCTCGCAAAAACTAGGTTTATAGGTTTATCTTCGTAGTTATAGATGCACCAACTAGCCATAATCATTTTATTTTCACTAGTTTGTTCCACATAATAATATATTAAAATACCTGTTGGGTTGCTCTAGGAAACCCCATCAATGTTTACCTATTTATACTTGCAACATCAACTTAGTCAATCTTTAGTTAGTTGTCGCATCAATTTTGAATCTCAAAAAGATCCATTTTACCTATTCACAATGCCATGGACACATAGTAACATACATAATACATATGCACACATGTAAAACACATGCATATAAACACATTACATAATAGTCTACAAATTACCACATATAATTCCATAGACCGCATCATCTCTATTTATGCAAATTAGGTCATACTGCCTCTTCTACTTGATGGTCACCATATAAGAATCTTTTTAATCATATATTTTTTCTTTTCATACTATCCGTAAGTAGTCTTCCTTCTACTCCAATGACCCCGGGAAACCATGTTAAGCATACATATATATTTTTATATGTATTAAACCTTTCATGTCTACAATATCTAAGTATATGTGAAATTCTAAGCCAGTGTTAAGAGAATAACATTTTTTCGTAACTTACTTTCCATCAATTCTATGGACTCGACCAACCTACCTAGTTGTCACATTATTGTTTCAACTCTTATTCTTAAATTCAATCAATACCAACTTACCTATGTTTGCACATTTTACGAATTTTTTGAGTACTATTTCTATATGTCTTATGTTTTTCTGCTTGAGAATACCATTATCTCTATCACTTCTACTTTGATAGTCTCAGAATGTTTCATTCATTTTGTGATTTCAATAATTAGTAAGATATATATCCTGACTTACCAACACTCTACAGGTTTTTGATAGAGGTTTCTTTTAAACTAAAATTTCTTATATAATGCACAATTACATGTTTTCACACGCTTCTTTTCCTTAAGAATGTCATTGGTTATCTCTATGCCATCATTCTTTATGTTATTTTGATATGTGGAACTAAAGATTTAGACTATGAATAAGTCAATTGTTTACAATCTACATTCAAGGAGATCACAAAAGATTACTTTTGAAATTTTACATTTTTAAAATTCTTTAATGATGTCTCTTTTATAGGGAAATATATGATTAATTCTTTCACATTAATCAACCTTGAAGGCCAAACTTGCTCCTGATAGCCATGGGAGTTTAGTGACAATCATATGTTACAACACTTAGCATACTTATTCTCACGTTGTGTTGTTATTATATTATCTTTTTGTTTTGGTACCAATATTCTATATTTCAAATCCAGTTGTAACACATGCATACATTTTGTACCTTTTGTATTGTGTTATACTTTTTTCTATGTTATATATATTTTTCCACCATCATCCTTTAGGGGAAATTTTCATTCTATTTATTATATATTTACACTTTGAACCATCACGTATATTATGTTACTCTAATATAATTTATGTTCTTCCATATCATATCAAAACATATTACTCACTTCATTAACAATAGGCTACTTTACTACCTTTTACCTGTAAGGTCCCGTGGACAAAAAAATTATATCATTTTTAGAATAACTAATTTTTCTTATTGTACCATTCACATAGTAATCATACTTACTATCATCATCTCATTTATTTTTGTATTTTTTCAACCAATATTTCCTTACCTTATCCTCATGATGGCTCTCAACTAGTGATCTGCTATTTTACATACCATCTTAATTTCATGATATCAATAAGTCACAACCAAACATTACCAACTACTTCAACTCACCACCTTCACGATAGATGTGATCCTTGTCCCTTTTTCAAGGGGACCTGGTTCTTGTCAACATTAATTGTCCTCCAGTTGTTCAATTCAGTTGCTTTTCATTATCTTATTATTTTCCTTCTGATCTTTCCCAAGTAGGCCATTGAAGCTAAAAACACAAATTAATATTAAAAGACTATTCAAGGCATAACCTAGTGTAATACAAGCATATTTAGTGTCGACCAAGGATCACAAGATATTTACATCACTAATTTTACAATATCACTTCCCTACACATCTCACACCTGAATTTCTCTCAACTCTCTTGTAAGGTTTGTATCCCCTTCTATTTGGCACATTAAGGGGCCTGGAGGTTCCATGGGCCTTTTTCTTTATTTGTGTATCCTGATGAACTAGTAATTTTCACTAGACTTTTAAACATACAAACATAAATTCTTATGTTTCCTAATTAACTTACATACCATGCATCTATCATTTTCTATCGCAAGGCTTCTAATGCTTCCATGACTAGCATTAAAGTATCTTTTTGGTTCTTCCGGAACAATAAGAATGAAACCACTAACTATTACATATATTTAATTTTATAACATAACTTTAATCTCCACCTTTCTACATTGAATCTTCTATCAAGAATAGATTTTGACACGAATATGTCATTTTAGTTTACATACGACATCTTTTCTCGATGCTTGCTCATGGTTTTATCCACACACTATTGTTTTCTCATGCCTTACTAAACTCACGGGGGCTTCACTAGCAAAGCAATAGCGTACCACATGGGTTCATATTTGGGGATATATATTGAGGAAAAAATGACATATTTTATTGGGGGATATATATGGGGTAAAGGTTTTTTATATTCGTAGGTATAAAAAATGGATCTCAAAGTTAATGAAAAAATATAAAGGGGTATAAAAATTATTAAGGAAAAAATGGATACCTACAATATCTAGTGAAAGTAGGGTTTTTTAAATTGGGAAGGTTTACTAGGTTAGTATTGTTAGGGGGTTAAATAATGTTATTTTTAGAGGTATTTTCCAATATTTAGATAAATTAAGGATATTGTTTAATATTCCATGAACTCACGTTATATGTTAGAGGTCCATTGACACGACTAAACTCTCTTACATGTACTACTTTTTATTTATTATATTTGCTAATTATTTATCTCTGTAGTTCTCTTCGGAAATTTCTATTAGATTTTTTTTTAACTTTGTATTTCAATAGGGGCACTACCAATTTCCTGTATTCCTTTTGTGACATCACCTCTCAGTAGGGTTACTTTGTACCCTATAACCAACTATTTTCTTCCCATATATATATATATAGATATCGATGATAACATTATTTCTCCCTTCATAAACTCAACAAAACCTTGTGTGTTTCACTTAAAATATTGCATGGGTCTCTAGCTAAATAAGCCTTACAATTATGTAGGGTTTCAAATTATATTCTTTTGGATTCACATTTATCTCTAGGAAAGGATTTTGATTTGTTATACTAATGTTCTTGTCATTAATACATTCCATTCCTCACAAGGTCTTTGTATTGACCTGTACACAAATCTATAAGAAGACATAACCTATTCCATCACCCTTTCTCCTAGGCTATGAGTATAATAGTAAGTCATATTAGTTTTTTTTTATTGATTTCATTATCTATCAGCTTCATTAGGAAGCTACTCTATTTTTGGTTACTTCTGACAATTGTTCTATAGGAGATGATACTTCATCCCCAAAGTGCAACGATCTCTAATATCCTCCTTTAGGGGCCGAGAAGGTGCTTCTACCCTTAATATCATCTTTATTTCTTGATTCTATGTAATATCGATAGTATTTTATTAAACTTTTCAACTTTAGGTTGGCCCTTAGGCCTCAGAGCTAAACCTATAGCTTTGATACCACTTGTACCATCCCCCCAATATTTTTTTTGTGCAACATGATTGTATTCCAGTTCTAAATAAACACAATTATAACCCTTATTAATTTTTTTTATAACACATTCTATTAAAAACAACTTCACGTCAAAAGAATATATTATCCCCATGGGGTCATTGTGATGGATTTTAGATTCAAATGATTACAATGATACATGTCAATATATTCAAATATGGAACCTTGTTCGTGTTGTATGGTTATAGTAATATTTTTGAGCCTATATATGTAAACAAGTTGTAATACATGATTATTATTCTTTCACCTTTCCTTCCCTCGTTTATTTTATAAAGTTATAAATAAAATTATGCGATAATTTTATCAAAACACTATTGTCACCCACAATGATGTAGCCAAATTTGATGTGAACAAATATCCTGATATGCACTGTTTAAAACTAGGGTTCTAACCTGATGGTCAAGAATTAATCAGGCAATTAAGGGGTAACTTTCTCCTCCCCTCGCCTCGTCGCCATTCTCATTCACATTCCTCCAGCTTACTTCATAGAGCCCTGTTATCTACAACTAACCCTAGCTTTCTTCACCCTATCAGTGATTAATTTGAATGACCAAGGTACTCCAGGTGCTTTCACTCATTATGACAATCGTATCAGTTTTCATTTCAAGTTGAAACTGTTGTATAGGCGAAATTTTGGTTTCATTTTCTAGCTTCTAAATTTGGTGACCTAATCCAAGTTCAATGTTACTTGGTGGTTGCAGAAATATGGGGTTTCAGTGCTTTCTTATCAAAATAATATGGGAATTTTTCCAACAAGCTCAATTTGGAATCGTTACATGTATATTTCTTTGAACGCCCTGTTATTGTTGTTGTGCAAACCAAGCTGTAGTATTAACATATTTTACAGCCTTCGTGGTCCAAGTTAAGGTTTTCAATGCTCCAACTAGTTGGTTAAAAAAAAAACATTTGCTAGGGTTTGCACCATCTCGAGAAGGCTCCATTATTTCTACAATGTGCCCACACCAGTTTTGTTCGTTAAATATTTATGTATAATCCAAGAATGTATTCTTGATGTGGATTGTACCCTATTGTAGAGGCACTTATGACGCCATTTGTTTTGTACTATGTCACAAAATTACTAACCTCTTCGATGACTACCTTACAGGTAGATGTGTAAACCTTCCTTCCTAATTTTTCTTCTGTTTTTATTTTAGTGCGACATCTACAAGATTACAAGTGTCAAACCCCTAGGTAACTAATCTTTCCTGTATCAACTTAATCATTTGTTTTTAAATCCCAACTCAAATACTAATTTTCGCATGCATACCGATGGTGTAAGTTAGGTTCTAACACTTCCATTATCTTTGGGTGTTTAGGTCTTTGACTTCCTCTGAAGTGGTTACTATTTTTTATTTCACTTCTGATTTGACTCTCGCCTTTCCAGGTTTTTTTGATAACCATTACATGGTGGAGTGTAATAGCCCTAGTTGAAAATCCATGTAATAAATTTGATAAAGGAAAACAATAACCAAGGTCATGGGACACATATTCCAAGCTAAATTTTGGGAGAAAACATAGTGATAGGGATTACCTGTGATTAATTAATGGTTATGGAAATTGGAAAAATGCAATGACGAAGGCAAAGAAGAATTTATTGGCATTTGATTTATGAAAAAGATGGAAAATAGGAGAAAATGAAGTTGAAAGGTCACAGGTTGCATGTGAGGAGGGAATTGAAGAGAAAATAAGGAAAATGAAGAAAATAGAGGCTTAAATGATAAAACGGATTTTGAGGATCCGTTCACATCTTTTATCAATTCATTCTTTGGCACTCTCATTCTATTCTCTCTCTCTCTCATACTCTTAGACACAAAATTTTCTTAGAGGACTCTTGGGGGAGTGTGGCATATTTGGGATTTGGAGCAAGAAGGCCAAGGAAGAGCAGGAAAGTAGAAGGGGAGAATGAGATCAACAACTACAATAGATTTTTCTTGCAGGTACAGAGTTGCAAGTATGATTTCCATGCTATTTTTGGAATGCATGACACATTGATGTGGTTTCTTGGTTACAATTTCCTGGATTGATTGTGGTTTTTCCTATCCTTTCCATTTCCTAAATTGCCATGTTTTTGTGGGTTTTATATTTATTTTTTGGTTGGTTCTCATGTTCTTTATGGATATGGGTTGAGTTATTAATTCATGGAGCCTTGGTTGGACAAATGCTCTAGAAGCCCTATAACAGCTTGGGTTGAGTTACTAGTCCTATAATCCTTGGTTGGATAAACAATATAGAGCCCTCTGTCAGGTGGTATAAATGCAAGATTTACACCAATGTTTAATTTGTCAATCTGGCTAAGTAAACTTAGAGGCGTAGCACAATATAGGCAAAAATACGACCTCGGGGATCTGTTAAATAAAAACCAAAGTCTTGCAAGAAATTCAGGACTAGAATCATTCAGGAAAAATAAACAAGATTCTTTAAAGAAAAGTAAACACACTTCGGGAATCTACTTCTAGCTTCTGTTCTGGGTTGAGTTGACTCGTGCAGTATGTCTTCCTCAATTTTCCATGGGACAAGGGAATGTGGGCCCCATTAAAAAGAAAGTGATTCAAGAATAAATAATGCCAAACCTCTTAAAAATTACTGCTATGTTGCAAGCATGAAACTATAAATCACACGACAACGTCATTCCAACTAATATAAGGAAAGAATCAAAGATAATAATGCATTGCTTCTCTTAAAGACAATTCAGTACTTTAGTTGTAAGAGAAATATGCAATAAGAACCAATATATAATTTGTGTTATTACCCCAATCTTATTAAATACTTCCTTATAATATATGCAACATTTAATTATAATCAAGAATTCTGTGAGCATTTTGTAAACAAGATTCACAATCTTTCCTTATGCTGATCTGAGCATCTTCTTGCAAAAGTGTAGGAATAAATGTTTTTCTGCAAAAGTGCAGGAATCTGTCTCATATAATATTCAAAGGAAATTATGAGTACATGTTAAGTTAAGTTAACCAGAATTCTTGCTCAACAATTATTTCACCATTGCATTCTGGAAATAAACTTTGTTATGTAGCAATAAGATTAGGGTAAATATTTGTAATAATAAATAAGAGACACAGATAAAACATTGATCTTTTACCTTAGTTCAGCCTTTATGAAAATACATCCAAAAGCATTGATATTAAACTTAAATAGCTAGAACAGTAAAATAAAGCTTTTGAAATGAAATTGAAAATGAAATGAGTCAAAGAAGAACAATGAAATGAAGTCGTGAAATTATCTAAGATCACACTCACACCAAGCAAACTAAAATGTAGCAAAAGAAAGTTAAGAGGTTGGGGGCAATGGACTGGCCAGTGGGCCCAATCATCCAACTTATTGCCCTTGCAGCGATTAAGTCACAATCTTTAGAATAGTATGGAGAAACAAAATTACTCAGAAGTGATTGCCAAATAAACTCATTTCAGAGTAGAAACCAGAATTCAGATTTGAATGCCAAAGAAATTCATTTCAGAAGTCTTGTTACAAATTCATAAAACAATGTTGTGCTAGTTCTAGTGGTCCCCTCGAGGGATCATCCCACTAGTGCACAAATCCTCCCTTCCCGCATAGTAATATCAATTCCCTCCTCCTACAAACAAATTTTATTTACATAATACAATTTTCCATATACAAAAAAGCTAGCCCTCACAAGGGGATTGAATCCCAACTGATATTCATCATTAGAATATCAATACAACCATTTACCCATTGACGGAATGAAGATCTGGCATGAATTTCCCAAATCTAGCCATTTTCTACAACTTTGGGAAAATCTATTTTTTTAACAAAATGCCTCAAAGAACTCTACATATCTCCTTAACCATTACGAATTTCAGAAAGTCGTTTGGAGGAAATATATCTTGTTATATTTGAAACAATAACCTCACATAATTTTCTGGTTCAGATCTATTGCCTCGAAAATCGTGCCCTAAAATCACTGTTTGAAATTTGAGATGCTAAGATTATGGAAAAATAGTCTATTTTTAGAAAACTACCTCAAAGACTGTTATGTAACTTTTAGGCCATTACAAATTTTAGAAATAGATTTTAGGCTTTGTCAATTTGCTATACTAGGACCAAAACCCATGTTCTAGAATTTCTCTATTCACCTTCACCTGCACGGAAACTGAGGCAGAAGTTGGTAGTTTGAAAATTGCTATGAATTTGGGGTTGAGGCATTAATTATTGCCTAAACATAAATCTATATGACCTGGGTGTATCTTAGCTTATGTGAAAGTGTTCAAACAATATTTTGAACAAAAAAATCTTTCATATTTCCCTAGAGATGTGCCAATGTATGAAAGCCCCAAATTAGTGCAGGCATGTTGGTGCAAGCACAACTGGTATAGGAACTGCTACTATAGGAATGTTAGCACTTGCCAAAAAAGAGCTTGACATTAATGGCATTTTCGTATTAAATTAACAAAACAAGAAGAGTTCATAGATCAACAACTGTCAGCTCTAAATGCCTCTAAATGATAACTTAATAATGCATAAAACGAATAATAATGATTATAAACACTTAGTACAGGCATAAAATTATTCAGGTAAATCATGAAAATTTGGACAAAATGGAGGCTCAACACTCCCCCACGCTGACCTTCTTGCATGTCCTCATGCAAGCCAAACCATAAGATTATAAAATCATGGAAGAAGGCAGGGGGAATGTTTAAAGATCATACTATGCTTCCCAATAAAAGTGTTAGCAAAAATCTTCGCAAGGAAATATTAAGATATCATGGTATGTCATAATTTTTAAAGCATTCATTAAGTCTGCAACATCACTATTATTGTGCCAACTAAAACCATGTTACATACTTTATGAAAGTATCGAGTGCAGGAAT
Organism: Pinus tabuliformis; assembly: GCA_031772625.1. NCBI lineage: Eukaryota > Viridiplantae > Streptophyta > Pinopsida > Pinales > Pinaceae > Pinus > Pinus tabuliformis. The sequence goes on from CM062818.1 coordinate 1,788,483,572, forward strand.
GGTAAAATTACAACAAGATCAAGTATAGGAAAGCAATGCTTTGTACCATACATTACGGAAAAATAATACTGCACCTTTATGATAGACATCACATACCTGATGTCCTATTTCAATTGAGTTCCCTTCTTGTCATAGATTTCAGAGCTCTTATTTATGTCTAGAGTCTTATTAACACTTATGAAAAAAAAATCAAATATTTGTTGAAAAGGTGCAATTTCAAGAAAATTACTGTAAGATTCCTACACCTAATACAACAATCTTGTACCTAGGTCTTGTAGTGCTTGTTTAGAGGCAACCACAATCAACGCACATTGTTTTCCATCAAAACCTAGTGAGTAATCATCGTTGAGCAATTCATCACTCTAAATACCATAAAAAATTAAGTGAGTTATGATACCAGAAAAGGGAAATAAAAATAGAACAATATGACACCTTCCTAGACCCATCAATAAACACTCTAAATTTTGTTGTCATCGAGATGCAAAGTAAGTTTCTTCTTAATATGGTACAAATAATTACCTTCACTAAGGGTACCACATCATTAAAGATTTCTAATTTTTGAAAGATAGAACTCAAAGCATCATGCTCAAATCATATTAAAACCATTATCCAAGAAATAAAATGATGAGTTTTATGGAACGGGAAAGATAACTGAGTAAAACATAGTATGGAATTAACTTTAATACCACAAACATGGCCCTATTTTCCGCAGGTGTCCATAACCTCGGCAGGGATGCCTTTTAACCCAACGAAATGCCTGTGTCCCACTTACTAGATATAGATTCATAGTTATCTTATTTAATTTTAAAAATTAGATGAAGGCCACTATCTTGGCTTGGTAACTAGCTAATGGCAGTGCCACTCACAAGAAATAACATGGATGAATAGGCTGGCTTGTGATGAGACCTCCCATCTTCTAGGTTTTCAGCTGAAAGCCATTACTCTTGCTTGCTGACCAGCAACAATAATGTCATGCATGTTAGGTCACATGATCGTGGTAGGTCAGCTCATCACGAGACCTCCTATCCTCCCCTAAATATTTTTTGTAGACTCTAATTGTAATTAAATTCAAAGTTTACTTAATAAATGGGGAGGAATATCTACTCCTTAAGAGTACGGGATGACGTGAAATTTTTTTAATGACTAATCATTACTGGCTAGTTCCTCTACCCTAAAGACTTATTAAAAATATCCTAGATAATGACTGAAAGATTCTTTTAAGTTAACAATGCTAGTGTTCTCATGAATGGCTTATTATGATCTGTACAAGAGTGGTCCACCATAGGGGGCTCTCCAAAGTACCTTCTAACGAATACTGAAAATATATATCTCAGATGACAACTTCATTATAGTGGTTAATCATGGCTACTTTTGCAAAATCATGAGGTATTAGAGTGAATCATACTCAACAAGATTTGTCACAAATGTGTGTGTTAACAACCAATGTGGATCAAAAGTAGTTTTAGTGGCTATGCTTTGAAAGTCAAAACCCCAATTGCATTGTTGTAACAACTTTATTCATGGTATTTCTTTATTCTTCTACCCTACTTTACCTTAAGAAGCGAAAGACTCCCTTTTAAGTATAGGAGGACTTCTAGTGCAACCAAGTGCGCAACAAAAGGATAATCATATTCATGTTCAAATTTAGAAAGTATATGTGAAAAAATACCAGAACATGAGGTGCCAGGTGCATTAATTGATGTGATGCTACAAATTGTTGAATGATAAGGGAGGGATGAATACTAACAATCATCTGAAACCAAGATTATATGGGATCCATACAATCTTTGTCATTTGGTTCATGGGAAACCTCTGGTGTATCATGCAAATCCTCAAATTTTCATTGTTCATCCTCTAAAGTGCAGGTTGGATCACGTTGGTGTTCTTCAATCTCTACTTCAGATGGCTTCTCCTCATCAAGCATGATCCATAGCTTCTCAGTCTCCCTAGGAAGATCTTCTGGTTCTTCATGATTCTCTTCTTCCGGAGGAGTAGACCGATTCATAATTGATGCCAAGATGTGATCTTTCTATGAAGCAGAGAACCCAACTTTTGCCAGAATTTGAGATAGTTCTTTGAATAAAATCACACTTCCTAGCATTTTCCTGCTAGCTGGAAAGTCTTGTCAGCACCTGGGTTGAGAGGGGGGGATTCTTTTAGCACTTGAAAAACTCAAAAGATCAATTGCAGTAAAAAGAACAAACCAAAATTGTAAACTAAGGAAATCACACTTGCGGAAATTAAATAACCTCTATTGAAAAAAAAATAGTAACACACTTTGCAGTAAAAGAAATTGCTCATAAAAACTCAATCGCAATAAATCAAGCATCACACTTTGTAGAAAGAAAAATTACTCATAAAAACTAAATTGCAGTAAAAGAAACAAATCAAGCATCACACTTTGCAGTAAAGGAACTCACTCATTTGCAGAAAGGAGAACGTGGTTTATGAGCTCTTTGGGAATGTCGTCTAGTATGCTTCAACAAGAAAGGGGAATCTTGTTAATCTAGAAATTCAATTGCAAAGGAAAGGGAAAAATCATGACAAATTGTTGAGGCCCTATCCTGCAACACCTCCCCGACAACGGCACCAAAATGTTGGGTGGTATAAATGCAAGATTTAAACCAACATTTAATTTGTCAATCTGGGTAAGTAAACTTAGAGATGTAGCACAATATATGTAAGAATATGACCTTAGGGATCTATTAAATAATAACTAAACTCTTGCAATAAATTCAAAATGAGTATCATTCAGGAAAAATAAACAAGACTCTTTAAGGAAAAGTAAACACACTTCGGGAATCTACTTTTGGCTCCTCTTCTAGGTTGAGTTGACCCCTACAATAAGTCTTCCTCAATTTTCCAGGGGACAAGGGAATGTAGGCCCCATTCAAAAGAAAGTGATTCAAGAAATAAAGAATGCAAAAACTCTTAAAAATTACTGCTATGTTGCAAGCATGAAACTACAAATCACACGGCAACTTCATTCCAACTATCTAAGGAAAGAATCAAGATAATAATAAAATTCTTCTCTTAAAGACAATTCAGTACTTTAGTTGTAAGAGAAATATTCAATAAGAACCAATATATAATTCGTGTTATTTGCCCTTATCTTATTAAATGCTTCCTTATAATATATGCAACATTTAATTATAATGAAGAATTATGTGAGTGTTTTGTCAACAAGATTCACAATCTTTCCTTATGCTGACCCGAGCATCTGCTTGAAAAAGTGCAGGAATAAATGTTTTTTCTACAAATGTGCGGGAATCTGTCTCATATAATATTCAAAGGAAATTATGAGTACATGTTAAGTTAAGTTAGCCAGAATTCTTGCTCAACAATTATTTCACCATTGCGTTCTAGAAATAAACTTTGTTATGTAGCAATAAGATTAGGGTAAATATTTGTAATAATAAATAAGAGACACAATTAAAACATTCACCTTTTACTTTAGTTCAACCTTTATGAAAATACATCCAAAAGCATTAATATTAAACTTAAATAGTAAGAGAAGTAAAACAAAGCTTTTGTATTGAAATTGAAAATGAAATGACTGAAATAAGAGCTATAAAACGAAATTGTGAAATTATATAAGATCACACTCACATCAAGCAAACTAAAATGTAGCAAAAGAAAGTTAAGAGGTTTGGGGCAACGGACTGGCTAGTGGGCCCAACCATCCAGCTCGTTGCCCTTACAGCGATTAAGTCACAATCTTTAGAACAGTACGAAGAAACAAAATTACTCAAAATTGATTGCCAAAAAACTCATTTCAGATTAGAACCAAAATTCAGAATTGATTGCCAAAGAAATTCATTTCAAAAGTCTTGTTACAAATTCATAAAACAATGTTGCACTGGTTCTAGTGGTCCCCTCGAGGGATCATCCCACTAGTGCACAACTCCTCCTTTGATTCACAAAAATATTGATTCCCTCCTCATGCAAACAATTATGATTTACATAATACAATCTTCCATATACAAAAAACCAGCCCTCACACCTAAGTGACTCCTTCCATTTATAATGTTCTTTCATGATAATTTTGGCCCTATTCCTTAGAAAACAACATAGGGATTGAGTCCAAACTGATATTCATCAATAGAATACCAGTACAACCATTTACCCATTGAAGGAATGAAGAGCTGACACCAATTTCCGAAATCTAGCTATTTTCTACAATTTTGGAAAAATCAGTGTTTTTAACCAAATGCCTCCAAAGAACTCTACATATTGCCTTAACCATTAAGAATTTCAGAAAATTGATTGGAAGAAATATAGCTTGTTATATTTGAAACAATAACCTCTCTCAAAATTTTCTAGTTCAAATCAATTTCCTCATAAATCGTGCCCGAAAATCACTATTTGAACTGAGACACTAAGATTATGGAAAAATAATCTATTTCTAGAAAACTACCTCAAAGACAATTATGTAACTTTTAGACCGTTACGAATTTTGGAAATCCATTTGAGTCTTTGTCAATTTGCTATACTAGGAGAAAAACCCATGTTCTATAATTTCTCCATTCACCTTCACCTGCATGGAAAACGAGGTGGAAGTTGGTAGTTTGAAAACTGCTATGAATTTCGGGCTGAGGGATTAATTATTGCCTAAACATAAATCCGTATGACTTGGGTGTATCTTAGCTTATGTGAAAGTGTTCAAACAATATTTTTAATAAAAACATCTTTCATATTTCCATAGATATGTGTCAATGTATGAAAGCCCCAAATTTGTACAGCCATGTTGGTGCAGGAACAACTAGTATAGGAATTGTTACTATAGGAATGTTAGCATCTACAACAAAAGAGCCTGACATTAATGAAATTTTCATATTAAATTAACAAAACAGGAAGAGTTCATAGATCAAAAACTGTCAGCTCTAAATGCCTCTAAATGATAACTTAATAATGCGTAAAGTGAATAATAATAATTATACACTTAGTACAGGCATAAAATTATTTAGGTAAATCATGAAAATTTCGACAAAATTGTGGCTCAACACCCTTGGTGGGTTGATTTAATAGCCCTGGAAGCGCTGGTTGGAAAACCACTCTGGAGCATGACATCATCTGTGGGTTGCGTTACTAGTCATGGAAGCCTTGGTCGGAACAAACGCTCTGGAGCCCTAGACAACTTGGGTAGAGATCAATATGTTGTTGGTTAATGATGTCCTACCGTGAGGTGGAATCCCTGGTTTAGGGTTGAGGTGGTTGTTGGGCCGTGAATACGACCACCTTTTTAACCCTTATTTCATCCATTTTCACTTTTCTTTATCATGTTATTAATCACGGTTTATCATATAATTCTATTTTACAATGATTTATGCTCTTATGTAAAAATATTATTTATTCTCCTTTATTTGTAATAAATTGATGATTATGCATGATGCTATCAATGAAAGTTTAATAAATTGGTTATAACATTATTCACCATTTTTAGCCTTCAAGATAATTTCCAGATTGAAGATTTGATCATTAAAAGTGCCAACTCAGAAATGCGTTGGAATAAGACGTGATAGTTTTGCGGTTGAGATTCTGAGCAAATGAAGCAGAATATGGAAAATCCGGAACATGGGTTTTGTCCAGAACGGACCCAATTAACTTTGTAAAGGAACGTCTTGCCCAAATTCGGCTTGTACTGAGAGAAACACAGGGTTCTTTGAGCACGATTTTCTGAGATTTGTTGTTGTGGTCGTCCTCCAAATCTCAGCTGCAAAGCCAAATTCGTCTTGCTCTTATTGAAAGATGGATGGAAATATATCTTCTTGTTGATCAATTGGTTGGAAACAATCTAATTTTGTAATAGAAATTATGTTGTACTTATCTTTATTGTAACTTCTCTCTGATCTCTCTCTATTTAAATGAAAACAGAGATCAGAGATGGGGATGATTTGGGGATGGAAAAAAAATGGAGAATTGAGGATTTAGAATTAGAGATTTAGAATTAAGAATTCATGATAAGATAGGAGGAAGAAAGGATTGTTTCATGCTGTAAGTCTCAAAGCTTTAGCTGTTGTAATGATTTCACCATTTGATGATTAATACATCATTTGAGAGTTGTTGTTCATTCTTCTCATCTGAAGTAGCCCAGCAGCATCCGCTGGCGGCTAAGGGCCCAACCTCTGGTGGAGTACGCTGCTGCTGTATTATATCTTTACACTTCATGTGTGGTTTGATCTCTTTCTTTTACTCTGTTCAGTAATCTGACGCACTTTAATGTTTTACATATCAGCGCTGTTATATATAATCGATTGGATACTATCGTTATCTGCAATAGGAATGCTATGCTATCATTTTAACTTTGTATCGCATTGCTATTCCTTTTGATAATTGATATAACATTGTTGCTCCATTACAATTGTTGTTACTTTATAGCTGTGATTCATGCATATTGTATCAAAGCTCAGATTACTATTCATTTTAATGATAAGTGTGTTGCGTGCTTGATTTGGGTTGTTGTACATTCAAATTTAATCTGTTGTTCTATTTCCGTGTGATGTCCGATTTATTCTTAAAATAAAGATTGCTATTAATTTGGTTTTTCTATTGTTCATTTCCATTAATTAGAGTTTGTTGTTCAGATTCCTTTAATTATAGTTTGCTGCCCATTTACTTTGTTGTTCATTTCTGTTGATTAATTTCAATAGTTTGCTTTTAAAGAGTTTTCCTAGTTTACTTTCAATGGCAGCTTTAGTTCAATTTCTATTTCTTTTTAATTGCTTTAAAGCAGGACTCCCAACTGTAGAGAACATTGGTTATTGCTTCCTCATTCCCAGATTGATTGTCTTGTTCCGGTTTGATTTCAATTGCATCAATATCTAGAGGAATGAGTTATTGCTACTGTATCCTCGATTGATGGTTGTTTGAGTGAATGATTTAATTACAGAGCATTTGAGTTTCTTGCTGTTCTAATTAGATTTTGTTTCCAGCTTTCATTTACTTTTGGGTTTTAAGCACTATACTGCAAAACATTACTCTTGAGTAAATAGCCGCCTCAGACTGAGTACACTCTTGAAATAAAAAGTCGTCCCTGGGTTGATAATTAATGTGAAGGTAATTAGGAGTTAAAAAGACACCTTTTTATCGCTCGATAGTGGTTTGGCCTTTGGAATCATTGGTTTGGTTTTGTTTTGGTTATTCCATTAGATCCCACATTCGTGCTTGGAATATGGCACTGGGGTGATTAATTGAAAAAGAGATTTAGTTCAATCAAATATATGGTCGAGTGTTACATGGAAGTCCCTAACTTGGTTGGATTTTCATATGTTAATATAAGCTCCCTTTCCTTTGGTATCTCATGAGTATGTGTGTGTGTCATTATGTGGCTTTAGTGGTTGTTCTGTCATTGATATATCTCTAGTTATTTGCTAGTTATAAGCATGTTTTATGATAAACTTGGTGTATGGATCTCATCATGTTTTGGTTAGTAGATAAAATATTAATGAATGAAGACATAATAGATAAAAATTCAGCTATTGGGATGAGACATTAGTGCTCCTTGATGATTCTTAGATAAGTATGAGACCCCTATGCTCAGATTTATTGTTATGACCTATAGATTTCATGCTTATGATATGTTTGACGAAAATCATGTCATGACTTGTAGGGGTTAGGTCAAGTCCTTATTCATGTTTTTGCACTAGTAGGCTTGTTCCAATGCTATTTATCAATTATGGAAGTTTCATGAAGTTCTCTGATGAGGCCTGAGTCCTAGCCCTGAAAAGTGGCTCAAAATTCAGGGTCACTAGCACCGAACTACCTGAGAAAGGCCACACTCACATGGATGCCTTGTTGTGGAAGAAACTAGAGGTTCTCAATCGCATGGAAGACTTGTCATGGGAGCGACTGAGGGTCTAGTTTAGAAAAACATCAATTTATTTTATGGGTTGGGAACCTGGAAGGGTTGGTTGTCTCCTAAATGTTTTGTAGCTCCTCAGAAGGTCATATTTGTGTTTCAATGTCAGTTCCATTTCCTTAACTATACATGGAGATTTGAATCATATCATAGTAACTCTCCGTCACATGTTTAGCTTGGTTGGTCAGTTAGCTTGGGTAAATGTTGGACGAGGGTGTTAAACCGAGGCTCTACCTCTTGAAGTTCCTACTGAAAATAGCAACAAGAAATGTTAAAAATAACATCTAGAAATTCCAATTTAATTTGTCCTTGAATTAAATTACGAATTAAATTGCAATTATTTTCTCATAGCAACTTGTAATAGTTAGCTAAGTTAAGTTGACATGGTTAACTTAGGAATTTCGAGTTGGAAGTCTATCTGGAGTCATGTAAGTGTGACCCCTAAGGTTTAGGGGTCTAGATTGAGTTTATTGGAATTGTAATTAGATAACTCAGTCTAGCTAAGTTATAGTTAGCTAAAATAGTTCTAATTGTTGGAGGAACTAGTAGAGGTATAGTAGCCAGTTGGTGCACTAGTGCATCCTCAGTGCTACTCTAGCTAACTGAATATTCACTCATGAGAAACTCATGCACGTTATTTCATAAGAAGACATAGTTGAGACTAGAGTGTAGATTCACAAGTTCATGCAATTTACTAAATCACAAGACAAGAATATAATTCTACTCTCAACTAGCAGAAGCCAATAGATTGATGAAAACAATATGAACAAGAATAAGACAAATTAATGGTGCATAACACAATAACACAATAATGGCCGGGAAAAAACCTCACAAGCCTGCTATTAGCCAACACTTAGCCAATTTCAATGCCTACCAAGCCCCTATTTCCTTGCACAATTCCTAGGATGAATAGCTCGTACTTAAAGGAAATTCATGCTTCCAAAATTGTGCAATACTAATTAGGTCCTCTTCATGATTGCATGCATGATATTTACAACTCAGTAAATCATACAACTGATAGTACATTGTCCCTGCACTCTAGCCTCAACTGGGTCTTTCTTGGAACTGACATGCATGAATTTCTGATGAGTAAATATTTAGTTAACTGGAGTAGCACCTGTATATGCACCAGTGCACTAACTGACTGCTAATCCTCTACTAGTTCCACAAACAGTTAGAACTAGTTTAACTGACCATATCACAGTACACATAGTTAATCTAATTACAACTCAAGTAAACTCATCCCAGACCCTTGAAATTTAGGGATGACATATACATGACTTCCAAAAGACTTTCAACTCAAAATTCCTAAGCTAATTAAGTTAATTAAAATTAATTAACTATTTACAAGTTTTTATGAGAATAGAATTACAATTTTGATTCTCAATTTAATTCAAGGACAAATTAAATTGGAATTTTTGAATTATATTTTTAACATTTCTTGTTTCTATTTTCAACACTCCCTCTCAACAAGAAAGGAATTCAACTCGATCCTGATCCTGAACCTTTCGAATGTTCTACATGCAAACTTCTCTCTAGTGTTGTTCCTACAACAACTCCTGAAACTGAAAAAAAATCCAACCTGAATCACTATGATGCATCTGTCATCAAAGTTTTTGACTGTTATTGCCTTTGTCGACTAAAAACTCCGCGCTTCTGCTGACTCTTCCTTTCTACATTGTTTTCAACTCTTCCCTATGCTCTTCAAGTATGTAATTAATCTAACCTCTTTCACTTTAATCTCTGACTACATCAACCACTACAAATTCTTCTTGATACTATGTACTTTTGGCTCCTGTAGGAAGGTATGATCCATGAGATAAAGCCTCTTGATGGACCCTCCCCAATTTCAGCCCTCTTAGGACTTTCATTTCACATCACCCGAACTCTAACCTGGAGGTATGGCTTCTTGTGCTCCCTCTACCCACTTGGCTCAAAAATTCCCCCCCTACTAGAGGTCTTTGCATGAGTGGATGCCTCCACTCAGTCTCCTCTCTGCTTATCTAGTTGTGGCTGCTCCACAATTGTCTAAGACTACTTCCAAGGCTTCTTCTGGGGTTGCATGTTGAGAGGTAATTCACTCTCCCTCTCAACCACTAATTCTCTAACCTTTTCCTTACACCTCAAGGCTTTGCACACATCTTGTACCCCAAGTGCATACAATTTCTTGGCTCGCACACCAATCGATTTCATCTGTCCCGTTGTCACAAAATGTTATAAAAAAAGAGTTGATTTTAAATTGGCGATATAGGCCTCATCCGAACTTGGATTAAGATGACTTTTTTTTGAATTTGGATACCTTTTCCCAAGGAATCCAGATCCACTATTTTATTTTGAAAAATTTCAACAAAGAATCTCAAATTTTCTCTACAAGTTCACCACCCATAAAATTCTTTCTCTTCAATTTGCACACTAGCAACCTTCTAACTCTATTAAGAATTCTGCACATAGGGTCTTCTGGATCTACCCTTAGCTAAAGCTCCATCAATTTACAAGGACAACATCAAAATATTCTCTTCTATATTGTCTTCAACTCTGATACCATGTAGATTTTTCCATAGATTCAGCAGCTCTATGAAGTTATGAAGTGAGGATTTCCCTTTAAATACGGGCTAATTCTCTAAGTAATTGTGCAAGAAATCAGAAGCTTGAAGGCTAGAAATTTTCCTAAGTATTGGCCAAAGGAATTCATCAGGCAAAGGATAGGAAATACATGTGTAGGTTGAACTCAAGGTTGAGAAAAGCATATTGTATTCATCTAGATTATTTGACGATGAATGGTGCAAGGAAATAGGGGCTTGGAGAGCAACTAAATAAGATAAGGTTTGGCTTGAGCTAGCTTATGAGCAGAGAGTTGATTATACTTGTGCAGGAATTATTCTAATGAGAAAAAGTTTTATATTTTCACTCAGATTTCTGATTAATTCGATATAGATAGTAGGACTTTTGAGCTATGGCTTTCCCCAGATAAATATTGTGTTATGTGCCATTTATCTTGTTCCTCTTTCTGATTATTGTTTTCATTGATCATTGGTTTCCATTGTTTGAGAGTAGAGTAGATTCTTGTCTTGTGTTTTAGGAAATTACATGAGTTGTGAATCTGCAGGAAAATCTACATAGTATCAGAGCTTAAGAAAATAGAAGAGAAGAATTCAAAGTTGTCCTTGTAGATTGATGGAGCTCTAGTTCACAGCAGATCTAGAAGACCCTATGTGAATACTTCTTAATGGATCTAGAAGGTTGCTAGCGGGAATATTAGTGAGACAATGTTTAGTGACATAAAAGGAGTTGTGATCATTGATATTAGCAGATTGAGGAGTAGGAATTATTTGGGCGGCGAGTTTGCAGAGCATATCTGAAATGTTTTGTTCAAAATGTTCAAAAACAAATAGCCAATATATATTCCTTGGGAACAAATACCTAAATTAAAAAAAAAAATTGTCTGAATTGGAGTTTGGATGAGGGAGGTATCGTCGATTTAAAATCAACTCTTCTTTAAGAAAATTTCGTGACAACGGATGCTCGAGCCAAGAACTTGTATGCACTTGAGGTACAAGATGCATGCAAAGCATTGAGGAGAAAGGAAAATGTTAGAGATATGGTGGTTGAGAGTTAGATTGAATTACCTCTCAACATGAAGCCCTAGAAGAAGCCTGAGAAGCAATCTCAGACAATTGTGGAGCAACCACAATTGGAGAAGCAGAGGGGAGACCGAGTGGAGGCATACACACATGCAAAGAGCTCTAAAAGGGGGGAATTTTGAGCCAAGTGGGCAGAGGGAGCACATGCAACCATACTTCTAGGTGAGAGGTGGGGCGATGTGAAGTGATAGTCCTAAGAGGGATGAAATTGTTCAGGGTCCATTGAGAGTTTTTGTCTCATGGATTGTACCTTGCTACGAGAGCCAAAAATACATAGTAGGAGGAGGAAACAGTGGCGGTTGATGTAGTAAGAGATTAGAGTGATAGAGTCTAGAGTAATCAGATACTAAAGAGCACAGAGAAGAGTTGTCAATAGTGCAGAGTTTTCGGTCGACAAAGGCAATAGCAGTTAGACTTTGATGACAGATGCATCATACTCATTTAATTTGTATGGTTTTTTTTGGTTTCAGGAGTTCTTGTAGCAACAACACTAGAGATAATTGTTACATGCAGAACATTTCAAAGGTTTAGGATTGAGATAGAGTTGAATTCCTTTTTTGTTGAGAGGGAGTGTTCAAAATAGCAACAAGAAATGTTAAAAATAGCATCTAGAAATTCCAATTTTATTTGTCCTTGAATTAAATTGTGAATTAAATTGTAATTCTTTTCTCATAACAACTTGTAATAGTTAACTAAGTTAAGTTGACTTATTTAGCTTAGTAATTTCGAGTTGGGAGTCTGTCTTGGTTCATGTAAGTGTGATCCCTAAGTATTAGGGGTCCAAATTGAGTTTATTTGAGTTGTAATTAAATAACTCAGTTTGACTGAGTTATAGACAGTTAAACTAGTTCTAATTGTTGGAGGAACTAGTAGAGGTCTAATAGTGATTTGGTGCACTAGTGCATCCTTGGTACCACACCATCTAACTGAAGATTCACTCATAAATAACTCATGCATGTCAGTTCAGAGGAATACCAAGTTGAGACTACAGTACAGGGACAATATACTATTAGTTGTATAATTTTCCGAGTTGTACAGATGGTGCATGCAATAAGATGAGGACCTATGTTTGGATGGCATAGTTTTGGAAGCATGAATTCCCTTTCAATATGGGCTAGTCATCCTAATAATTGCACCAGGAAATAGGGTCTTGGAGAGAAACAAAAGACGTTGAGATTTGGATTGAGCTAGCTTGTGAGCTGAGAGATTAATTATACTTGTGCCGGGATTATTTTCATACTGGATTTCTGATTACTGCAATATAGAGAGTAGGGTTTTTGAGTTGTGGCTTTCCCTGATAAATATTTTGTTATGTGCCATTGATTATCTTCCTCTTGTTGATTACTATTTTCATTGATCTTTATGGGCTTCCATTATAAAGAACATAGTAGATTCTTGTCTTTTGTTTTATGAACTTACATGAATTGTGAATCTAAAGGAAAATCTACCTGGTATCAGATCTTTATGGGCTTTCATTGTAAAGAGTAGAGTAGACTCTTGTCTTGTGTTTTAGTACATTACATGAGTTGTGAATCTACAAGAAAATGTACATGGTATCAGAGATAGATATGTAGAAAAATCCACATGGTATTGGAGTTGAAGAAGATATAGAAGAGAAGAATTCAAAGTTATCCTTGCATGTTAATGGATCTCTTATTCAGGGCAGATCAAGAAGACCTTATGTGCAGACTTCTTAATGGAGCTAGAAAGCTTCTAGTGGGCAGATTGAGGAGCAGGAATTTCTTGGACGGCAATTTTTCAGAGCATATCTGAAATTTATTGTTGAAACTTTTCCAAAAATAGCATCATATCTAGATTCCTTGCATAAAAAATACCCAAATTAAAAAAAACATCATTTGAATCAGAGTTCGAATGAGGGCGATATCACCAATTTAGATTAGCTCTTTCTTTAGAAAAAAATTCACGACGGCGAGAAAAATGAAACCTATTGGTGTGCGAGCCAAGAACCTTTATGCTCTTGCAGTACAAGATGCATGTAAAGCCTTGAGGAGTAAGGAAAAGGTTAGAGACTTTGTGGTTGAGAGGGAGAGTGAATTACCTCTCAACATGCAGCCCCAAAAGAAGCCTCAGAAGTAGTCTCAGACAATTGTGGAACACCCACAATTGGAGAAACAGATAGGAGACTGAGTGGAGAGATCCACTCAACTAGAGAAGAAGCAGTCTTAGACAATTTTGGAGCAACCACAATTGGAGAAGCAGAGAGGAGACTGAGTGGAGGCATCCACTCATTCAGAGACCTCCAGTAGGTGAAATTTTGAGCGAAGTGGGCAGAGGGAGCACATGCAACCATACCTCTAGGTGTGAGGAGGGGTGATGTGAAGTTATAGTCCCAAGAGGGATGAAACTGGGTAGGGTCCATTGAGAGGTTTTGTCTCATGGATCATACCTTGCTATAGGAGCCCAAAATACATAGTAGTAATAGGAATTAGAAGTGATTGATACAGTGAGAGATCAAAGTGATAGAGGCTAAAGAAGTCACCTAATGAAGAACGCAGAGAAGGGTGGACAACAATATAGAAAGGAAAAGTTAGCAGGAGCACAGAGTTTTTAGTCGACAGAGACAATAGCAGTTAGAGACTTTGGTGACAGATGCATCATACTGATTCAAGTTGGATGTTTTTTTTTAGTTTTAGGGGTTGGTGTAGCAACTACACTAGAGAGAAGTGTTGCATGCAAAACATTCCAAGGGTTCAGGATCGAGATAGAGTTGAATTCCTTTCTTTTGAGAGAGATTGTGGAAAATAACAACAAGAAATGTTAAAAATAACATCTATAAATTCCAATTTAATTTGTCCTTGAATTAAATTGTAATTGTTTTCTCATAGCAACTTTTAATAGTTAACTAAGTTAAGTTGACTTATTTAACTTAGGAATTTCTAGTTTTGAAGTCTATCTACAGTCGTGCAAGTGTGATCCCTAAGTTTTAGGGGTCTATATTGAGTTTATTGGATTTGTAATTAGATAACTCAGTCTAACTAAGTTATAGTTAGTTAAATTAGTTTTAACTATTGGAGGAACTAGCAGAGGTCTAGTAGTGAGTTGGTGAACTAATGCATCCTTAGTGCTACTCCAACTAATTGAAGATCCACTCATTAGAAACTCATCCATGTCGGTTCAGAAGAAGACCCAGTTGAGACTAGAGTGTAGGGATAGTGTACTATCAGTTGTATAATTTTCTGATTTGTACAGATGATGCATGCAATCAGAGAAGGACCTATGTTTGGATTGCACAGTTATGGAAGAAGGATTTCCTCATTAAATAGAGCCTAATTCCTCTAGGAATTTCACAAGGAAATAGGGGCTTGGATAGTAGCAGAATAGGCTAACGTTTGGTTTGAGCTAGCTTATGAGCAGAGCGTTGATCATACTTGTGCAGGAATTACCCTAGTGAGAAAACGATTTGTATTTTCACTCAGATTTCTGATTAATGCAATATATATAGTAGGGGTTTTGGGATGTGGATTTCCCTAGATAAATATTGTGTTATGAGCCATTGATTATCTTCCTCTTGTTGATTATTGTTTTCATCGATCATTGGTTTCCTTTGTTTGAAGGTAGAGTAGATCCTTATCATGTGTTTCAGAAAATTACATGAGCAGTGAATCTTTAGGAAAATCTACAGTTCTAGTTTTATAGTTTGTAGCTATAAGCTCCCATAAATTCTTTGTAAATTGTTAATTATTTTCAAGGGTTGTAGCTTACATGCAAGTTTAACTTAAAACTCAAGCAATTACTCTCATTTGTAACTCTTTGAAAGATATTTTCCCATAAAGCATTCCAACTTTTTATGTAATGTTGATTTTATGCGTATATGTGTTATTTTTTTTTTTGTAAGTCAGGAGATTATATTATATAACAAAATATAGTACAAAACATCCGCTATGGCGGATCGAGAGCAGGGAAACATAGTGACCCATATCTAAACTTCTGCTCAGAGAATTTACCAAAACAAGACTGTGACCCGCACACCTCGCAGGGTGGCTCAAGCTGGACTTGTTCCTATCAACCGACACAGTTAAGACAGTACATAACAAGACAATTATATAGACTAAGTGAAACAGAGACATATATAAAGCCGAAGAAGACCATCCCTGGAGCAGCGCTAGATGAATTTTCCCATCTGGCTTACAGTATCCAGCCCCATCTGCCGCATATGATAATCCATCCTGGCTTGCATTGCCTCAATGGATTCATTATCCTGTGCCCCTGTTTTGGCAGGTTGCGAGGCACCGAGAGCAGCATTGACCATGTCTCTCAGAATCTGGATAAGGAGGGTGAGCTTCCTGTTGACAACTTGAACCGCTTCATGAAATGTGTTGATCCGCCCTTCCAGAGAGTTGTTATAGCTGATGATCTTCCCCATCTGCTCCTCCGTGAGGTTCACTTCAGTAGCCGTGTTCTGCTTCTCCTTCTCCATAGTTTCCAAGGCTTTGGCTATGAGCATTTTGGTTCGCCAACTTTCGGCCTTCGTCTTAACGAATTGGGTGGCCCTTTTCGAAGGTGTGCCCGAATCCCTTAGCCAATTAACCTCCACAGCAATCTCCTCCTCCGTGCGCTCAGCCTCCACTTGCTTGACCTTAGCTTCCAGCTCCGCAACCTTACGCTTGTTCCTGGCTGCAGCCCGAGTTTCATAACCCTGCTTCGCATCAAGCAGGTCCTGATTTGCTGCTTCACAACGGCATCCGCTGGCATCCATCCTGAGACCTCTATACTTCTTCCAGCCAAAGTTCCTCTCTCTCACAAAAGCTAAATCTACACTATGAAAAGACACAGTAGTAAAAACAAAGCAATAGCTCGCTGCTTTATAGCTTTTTCGGATGTTGATCCTCCTGAAATCGATTTGAAGTCCGCTGTAGGTGGGAGTACTGTTCCCATCAATTTGGTTGAGGTCCTCACGCGTGAGGCTGATGCCGGTCGTCTTATAATAAGTGTGGTAGCGCTTGAGCCAATTATCATTTTGCCAAGTGTGCTGTCCTTCTGAGCCGCTGTTATGGAAGCAAATTGCGTCGGACAGACCCTGTTTGCCCTTCTTCCAATTCTTCATGCTATGAGCCATGAGCGTCCCTGACTGATAAGCCTCAAACACTAATGTCACTGATGTTTTATGATACGACTTCCTTCCAGGTGTCCTGGTATTCATCCTCCGGTTGCCTTGAGTTTTGTAGCGCGATCTGTAATGATCGCTTGTTTGGCTGGCCTGCCGCCGCCAATTAAGCCTACTCCCAGTGAGTCCTGTCATGCCGTTAACTCGGTAGCAGGTGTACCCTTCACCGTCAATGTCAATTCTCCGGTGCCGAATGTCTAAGCCATTATCGGCTAGTGTATATGTGTTATTTACTCTACATTTCAAACTATATATTTTCTTGGTGTTTTGGTATTGTTGCAAATGGAAATATTTCTTATATTTAGAGAACGAGCTTTATTATTATGTTTTATTGCATGCTCCATTTATTGTTTCCTAACCCACTGAGTCTAGATCCCCTTATTTTGTTAAAAAAAATAAAACTTAGATATGGTTAGCCAACCCTAACCTAGGGTTTATTCAGAGTTATTTTATTACTATTAATGTTCACGCTACCCTTGGTACAAAATCTTGGTCTTAGTGTGGTGTCTCATCTTGACAAATTTTTCTTTTTATGCTAGAATTTGGGTTCATCAAGCATCATAACGATGTTTAATATTTGGACATATTAACGCTTCTTTGAATAAATTATCGAACACTCAATTTTTATGTATATAACTCTGCACAAACCGAATTTCCTAGTTTTGTGGTGCAATTTCCTTTAAAGGTTGTCATTCCTAGGTTTTATTTCCATCTTGTGCATTATATTATTTTCTTTTAAGGTGTATACATGTTCGCTTGCTCTTTTAATACATCTATTCCTTTCATATATATATATTTATATTGGACAAAGGATTTGATATTCTTGATTTATGGATTTTCAACTTTACTAGAAGTAGCCTATTTCATTGTTCTTGGAATTTATTTATATGATAGTAGTTATTTAATGTGGAACATCAATAAGCTTCATTTTCTTTTACAAAATCTACTCATTGTTGGGATTTACCTCTCGTCTTCTTTTATAAATTTGTCCATGTATTTTGTTAAGTTATCATATAACTCTATCTATGATAGAGCATTTAATACACCTCTTTATTTTCTTGTTATTTTTTTCCTTTAAACTTTTCTACTAGTAATATGGAGGGTAGACAAGACTTGGCCTCCTGTTGGGACCTGCCATTTTCCATTAAATAATATTAAGGTATAATTATGTACAAAATAAGGATTGATCTCGATTTCTACTTATGATCCAATGGTAGAGATATAACATGTTTCTACAATATTTGTATAAATTTTACTAACATTTAAAATATTTGAGCTATATTATCAAGAAATCATTTTCCATATTCCTTCACACAGATTCTTCTATCATTTTATTACAAAGTAATTGAAAAACTACTTATATCTGATCACTACTTACAACCAAATATTTCATATATTTTTATCATTTACAAAAACAATTCTTCTCTAAGAGAAAACATAAACATTTTAGATAAATTATCTCTTAATACTTTCAAGGAATTAATTAAGGATAAAGACCACTCCTCCCAACTGATGAGAATGGCAATCACATCCAATTCTACCCCTGGTCCAATTTATCACTAAGAGAACAAGTTCTTAACAGAGACCTAACAAGGTCTGTGAAAAGGCATCAAGAATGTACAAGTCCATGTAAATAAATCACATACTCACAAACAAGGTATGTTTATATAGCCGTTTATGGTCATCCTAGTCAACCTAGCCATTTGGAAGATCTATCTGCTATCCCTATTTAATATGCAACCATGATCTGTCTCCTCAACTTGTCCTGATGATGAACCACACTAGTTGGTTCAAAACACATCAACAAAGGTTTTCTACATGTGATTGACACAGAAATGCTTCTTACAAATGTTCAAAGGCATCAAGAATGTACAAGTTTAGCCAAATAACTCACAACGTCCTTCCTTCCTTCAACAATTTCTTATAATAGGTTCATAAGCTTACATATTCAGTCTCATCCCTTGGAGCTCCTCCAGCCAGGTACCAAGTCTTCAAGGCTTCCTCAAGTTTTCTCTTCTCCCAACCTCATGGTTCCCTTGTTCCAACTGA
Source organism: Pinus tabuliformis (assembly GCA_031772625.1). Taxonomy (NCBI): domain Eukaryota; kingdom Viridiplantae; phylum Streptophyta; class Pinopsida; order Pinales; family Pinaceae; genus Pinus; species Pinus tabuliformis. The sequence continues at coordinate 1,788,502,245 of CM062818.1, forward strand.
GATTATTTATCTCTAGAGAGAGGAATAATTGTCTTATAATTGTCTTCTGAGTGAAAAAAAGATCATTTATTGTCTTAATCATTTAGTTTATTTCCCCCCTAGTTTCACTTAGCCCATGATTTACCATATCTATGTAGTAAAAGTAAAATAAATATTTAATTTTCACTTAGGGGTGTTATAGAAATAGAGACCTTTGAACCTTCGTGGAGGGGAAATTAAACCCACTAGCTCTAGTAGACTTATTATCCTTTAACAATATAAATCTATAAAAAAATTTAAACATATTTACAAAATAATTATTTTTGATTTTCATTTAGTTAAATGAAATTACAATTAATGTAAATGAAAAAAAATGATTGAAAATTATCTATTTAAATATTTAATGATTAAATTTAAAATAAATTTACATTTATAATAAATTACAATATTTTACTTTTGGTTTTAATTATAGTATTAAAATATTTTACAAACTCTAAATAATATATTAATAATATATTTTACAACTTATATGCATATGTGATTTAGAACTCTCTATTAAGTTTTAAAATTTAACTATTTTCTTTTTAAATTAAAGATAAACCACCCTATATTCATCTTAACTCCTAGTTTGTCAAAGGTAGTGAGGGATTAAATCTCTTGAGGTGGAAACCTCTATTAAAGTGAAAAGTGATTTGATCCCTCTCGGGGCTTGGTAGATCCAAAGTTAAAATGGATCTAGGTTGGTATGATATATACATAGTTACATAGAAATATTTTATTTATGATTCACATTCTCCATATTAAAATATTAATGCGAACTATGAATTAAAAGTGGCTTAAGGATATATGAAGTGTTTGAATCAGAAGCGAGGGTTTTAAACATGTGGCGAAGGTCCAATATAGTAAGATCTGAGATTGAGCAAGGTCGATTACTAAATACATAGTGAAGTGAAGAAAAATAAGAATTGATAATGCGAAGCTCTTCCGAACCTTTGAGACTGAGCGAGGTCCTCTGAAGTTTTTCACCGCTAATTTTCTGCTATGATTTAATCATGCCCAGTGAATTAGGATAGAAGGAGCCTTTGTAAGGATAGCATGCCCCTCATAACTTCAGAAGCGGGACCCCACATCGAACATTAACTTTGGGACCAAAAGGTTTAGGGTTTAGGGTGCGATCATACAAATAATTACAAAACCTAGGTTATTCAGAACTGTCGTTCGAAAAATGGCTTTATAAAAATTCTTTTCTTAGGTCTGTGAATCAGGTTTGTAATACGATTTTTCCAAATACTTTTCCAACCTTTGCAATCTCAGCCATTCATATTTCTCGATCCAATACGGTTTGCAGGTTGGTTCGTCCGAGGGGCACGTGCGATCCGATTTGCTGATATTAGGTTCACACATTCCTTATATTTTTCTAATACATATCTACTCATATATTTTCAAGTATGAATAATTCACCACAACTACAAAATATTACCAAAGGTATACCTAGCACAGTTAATCTATAGAGCCTTTATGAGTATATAGAGTCTTTAGAGAACGTAGAGAAGAAAGAGAAGTCAGGGTACAAATATAGTTAGAAGCCATGCTGGAAAATAAATTCACATCTCTTGAAGAAAACTTCCAAAAACAAATAGAAAATAAAATACAACTATTGGAGAATAAAATGGAGGCAATGGAGACTAGGTTGCAAGTTATAGAAAAACAAAACCGAGATACAAACCAAACATCCTAGCAAGGAGATGTTGATACTTTAGAGAGTCTTAAAATGAAGGACATTATTAAAGAACAGGAAGAAAAATTTAATAGCCGCCTCACCCTAAATAGTGTGGTAGGTAAATTAGATATCAAACCAATTAAAGATGAAATGAAAAAATTGATAGAATTAGACCATGAGCGTAACAAAAGGGTCTTGAGCCTTATAATCTTCGGTTTTAAAGAGGAGGTACACGAGCATACTTTAGCCATAGCCCAGACATAATTACATAATAGATTGCAAATTGAAACAATGTGGCATAGAAGCAATAAGGTTGGGGAAACTAACTGAGAATAAAGGAAGGCTGATCCAAATAAAGGTGAGCTCTACTGACCGTAAGTATGACATACTTAGTAAAACCACAATTCTAAAAGGAACAAGAATATTTATAAATGAATATCTCATTCTAGAAGATCAAGCATAATTAAGAAAGGAGGTTCAAAAGGTAAAAGAAGCTAGGAAGGAAGGAAAATGAGCAATAATCAGAAATAGAAAAGTCATTATTCAAGATAGAAACAAAAAATATAGTAATAAATAGAAATTCAACATGCTCCTTTCTTGGAATTTTTAGGGCTTTCCATGGAACAAAGGCCCCAAGCTAAGTTGGATCTCGAATGTTGTTGATATTATATCGCTTGTTGAAACTTGGGAGCATGAAGAATCTAAGGTCCCTAACATAGATGGCGTTGCACTATGGTCTACCTGGAACAAGCGATCCTCCCATAGAGGCATTGGGGGTATAGCTTGTTGCATTAAGAAGAACATCTCCCCCCATGTAAGGATTTATAAAAACAACCCTTACAACCAATATAGTTGTATAGAGATTACTAACATTAATGATAAAAAGACCTACATAGCAATCTATTATTTCCCCCCCATCAATTCTAACTTCTATAAGAAAAAGAATCTATATAAAAATAGTCCTTACAATGGTTTAGGGAATGATATTTCTAGCCTAACGAATGAACGTAATATCCTTTTAATGGGCGACTTTAATGCTTAAACTTCAAGTAACCAAGATATTTTTCTAAGCAATCATTCCAACCCTAATCCTCTTTAGTTAGATGAAGACCTTACTCTGGCTAGCTAGTACAAAAGGAGCTCTGAAGACCTCGGGGAGAATTTGTGTGGGTCAAAGCTAGTCAAGATTTGTAGTGCTCAGGATCTCATAATTTTCAACAGTCTAAAGAAGTGGCCCAAATCTAGCCAGATGATCTACATCCATGGGCTTGGTAGTGGCGTGGTAGACTATGTTATTTCTGATCTCCCTTTATACAACGAAATAATAAATTTTGGCATCTTAAACGACCATGCGCCTGACTTTGATCACAAGCATTTACTTATAACTCTCAATTTTGTCATGCATAGAGATACCATAGAAGATAATCCTTATAGCCAAAAGAACTTAATCTTTGATAGAAATAAAAACGATCTCTTTCTAAATGAATTGAAAACTAATTTTCTTCCTTTATCTAGTATAGACAACATGGAAGACCTCTATCATAATTTTACTACAACCCTCTCATATTCTATTAACAAGTTCTCAATTGATGTTTCAAGTAATAAAAGAAATAGAAAAACCAACCCATGGTATGACAAAGATTGTAAAAGTGCGAGGAGAAAAATTAAGGAAGTTGTTGATGAATCTTTTAAAATTGGCAAGATAAAAATATACAAAGCCCTAACTAAAAAGGAAAAAAGGTAGTATATTCGTAAAAGACAAGAGAATCTCTTAGACCTCTCTAAGGTAGCTCCTAAGAAATTCTGGAGGCAGATTCTAACTAGGAAAACTAAAGATAATAATAAAATTGCTTTACATGACTAGAATTCCTATCTTAAAAAACTTTATGAATCTCCAAATGTCATGGATAACTTTGAAAACCTATTCAAAACAAAAGACGCTTTCTCATTAGAAGACAATGATTTTGGGGTTAAATGCCTGACAAACGGGAAAGCTAAGGATATTGAAGGTTACCAGGTGGAAATATTAAAAATTGGAGGTCCTGTCCTCATCCCCCACATCCACAAGCTTTTCAATCAAGCGGTCAAGCAAGGGTTCCATAAACCATGGACTCAGAGCCTCATTATCCCTATTTTTAAAAGTGGGGATACAAATAACCCCTCTAATTACTGGACAATTATGATCAACCTTCTCATAGCCAAGTTATATGGTATTATTTTGGAAACGAAGTTGAGCATATGGCTTGAAAGTGAAGGTAAGTGGGCTAAAGGCCAAGCGGGTTTTAGAAGGTAGCACTCAACAACGAACCACCTCGTTACGCTTAGGATCATTGTGGAGGAATGCCTAAATGATAAATCCAATCTCTTTTTTTGCTTTGTGGATTTTAGAAAGGGTTTCGATATGGCTCCTAGAAGCAACCTATGGAATAGATTAGAAGAGCTAAAGGTTCCTTTTGAGTTAAGAGCTACTGCTATAAGGTTATACAAGAATGTAATTGCCAAGTTAAATAGCAATAAGGGTTGGTCGAAAGATATTAAGTGTAATATCAAAGTTAAACAAGGTTGCCCCCTCTCCCCTACCCTATTTGGCATTTACATCTACAAGCTAGAAGGTTGTTTAGAGGAAGCAAGTTGTGCTGGAATGATCTTAGCTAGGATAGTCATCATCCTTCTTCTTTATGCTGACGATATTGTACTTCTCGCAAGGTTCCCATCTGAGCTTGACCTCCTTATAATATCTTAAATCTTAAATCTTAAGTCAAACTAAATAATTTGTTTCTCTAGGTCCGATAGACCAAAGTTTCGTCTGAGTGGACGTTAACCACCACCACCACCACCACCACCATCATCAAATATATGTATATGTATATGTATATGTATATGTATATATATATATATATAAAATTTCTATTAATAATATTTTTTAAAATGATACATATCAATTTCATATTAAAATTTGAAGGAATTACAAATATCTTATACTTTATTTTGAATTAGAAAGTATCTATTAATGGAATAAGAAGATTGTCTCTCTCTTTCTCTCACTCTCTCTCTCAAGAAGCATATTGAAACATTTAAAGTATATTGAATTTTTTTAGTTAATAATATTTTTAAAAAGTTATATATCAACTCCATACCAAAAATGGAATAAATTATTTTATTTTTTTCTTATATAAAAATGATATAAATTTTTTCTATCTAATATTCGCATTCAAATTTTTATATATGGTTAATATCAAAAAAATATTTTGTTATTAATAAACTTTTGTTTTAAACATTACATGTCCATTGAACATAAAATGAATGAATGAGACAATGTGTTATCAATAAAGTTATTTTTACATATACCTAAGGAATCCCATATCTTCCTCATACTAAAAAGTAAATTATTTTCTTTTACTTTCAATTACATTATATCTCTATTTAAGGTTCATTTAAAATTAAGGTGGAAATTGAGGTATTTTTTTTAGCTTATATTAATTTTAATTGTTATTATCATATTTTAATTTGTTAATGTCAATATTATATTTTATTATTTTAAATGCCACTTTAGGTGACAACATCTCTCATATTGGGTTGTCGAAGGCCTGTCATTGCAATGATAAATTAATAATAATTTAGATTGAATGTTTTTAAATTTTTGACCCATAAAGCCATTGCAATAATATTTACAAAGGCATAATAACTAATTATATTACTAATGAGAATTCAAATTTGAGTGGGAAAATGATACTCATTCCACCCATTCATCCAAAATAATTCTAATTAATTTTGATTTTATTTTAGCTCTTTTAAAATCCTAAATACAAATTTTTAATATTATTATAATTTAAATCTTTTATATTTTTCATTTTTAAATTTTTTGTCATTAAATTTTAATTAATAGGATTGGAAAATTCCAAATTACAAAATTTATTTATTAAAATCATATAATTAGTTATCTATAATATTTCACCCTACTAAATTATTTATGCATTAAAAATATGATTTAATCCATGTAACTAAGTAATTCTATCAGCAATTACATTATTGAATTACTTAATTATATAATTGTAAAATAAAAAATAAAATATTTAAAATTATTTAGGATAGTCATCATCCTTCTTCTTTATGCTGATTCTCGCAAGGTTCCCATCTGAGCTTGACCTCCTTATAATATCTTAAATCTTAAATCTTAAATCAAACTAAATAATTAGTTTCTTTAGGTCCGATAGACCAAAGTTTTGTCTCAGTGGACGTTAACAACCACCACCACCACCACCACCATATATATGTATATATGTATATATATATATATATATATATATATATATAATTTCTATTAATAATATTTTTTTAAATGATACATATCAATTTCATATTAAAATTTGAAGGAATTACAAATCTCTTATACTTTATTTTGAATTAGAAAGTATCTATTAATGGAATAAGAAGATAGTTTCTCTCTTTCTCTCACTCTCTCTCTCAGGAAGCATATTGAAATATTTAAAGTACATTGAATTTTTTTCGTTAATAATATTTTTAAAAGTTATATATCAACTCCATACTAAAAATGGAATAAATTATTTTATTTTTTTCTTATATAAAAATGATATAAAATTTTTCTATCTAATATTGACATTCAAATTTTTATATATGGTTAATATCAAAATATTTTTTTGTTATTAATAAACTTTTGTTTTAAACATTACATGTCCATTGAACATAAAATGAATGAATGAGACAATGTGTTATCAATAAAGTTATTTTTACATATACCTAAGGAATCCCATATCTCCCTCATACTAAAAAGTAAAGTATTTTCTTTTACTTTCAATTACATTATATCTCTATTTAAAGTTCATTTAAAATTAAGGTGGAAATTGAGGTACCTTTTTTTAGCTTATATTAATTTTAATTGTTATTACCATATTTTAATTTGTTAATGCCAATATTATATTTTATTATCTTAAATGCCACTTTAGGTGACAACATCTCTCATATTGGCTTGTAAAATGCCTGTCATTGCAATGATAAATTAATAATAGTTTAATAATAGTTTAGATTGAATGTTTTTAAATTTTCGGCCCATAAAGCCATTGCAATAATATTTATCAAAGGCATAATAACTGATTAGATTATTAGTGAGAATTTAAATTTGAGTGGGAAAATAATACTCATTCCACCATTCACCCGAAATAATTCTAATTAATTTTGATAAAAAACATTATAATTAAAATAATTCTAATTAATTTTGATAAAAAACATTATAATTAAATTTTATTTTAGCTCTTTTAAAATCCTAAATACAAATTTTTAATATTATTATAATTTAAATCTTTTATATTTCTCTTTTTTAAATTTTTTGTAATTAAATTTTAATTAATAAGATTTAAAAATTCCAAATTACAAAACTTAGTTATTAAAATCATATAATTAGTTATCTATAATATTTCACCCCACTAAATTATTTATGCATTAAAAATATGATTTAAACCATGTAAATAAGTAATTATGTCAGCTATTACATTATTGAATTACTTAATTATATAATTGTAAAATAAAAATAAAATTATTTAAAATATTTATATTCTTATCTTATTTTTTTCATTAATTTACTAACATTAAAATTATATTTAATATACTTTTATAATAAAATTATTAAATCATATACATAATTATTATCATTGGTCTTGATGAATAATTCTAATCGAATAAATTATTAATGCTACCCATAATTCAATGTCCTCCAAATAAGTTTTGTGCATCATTGTAATTTAATACGCGTAGGGAGATAAATTTTGTGTAATCAATATAACCCATAAATTCAAAACCCATAAAATAATTTTGTGTGGACAATATGACCCAAACAGCTGGGTGGCTCCTCTTTTTGGGTAGATAGTGGATCTTCAATTATTGTTGAGTTTATCTTTGAACTCACTTTTGAATCATTAATGTCTATATTCATCAAAGGTCAATGTTGATCACTATCATGGGGTCCATTGTTAAATTATTTGCTTGTGTACTCATTGATTGTGTTATAGATCACATTAACATGAAGTTGATTGTTTACTTACCCAATAAATGTTGGTGCATTGTGGTATCATTGGGTTATGTGTTTATTGATTTTGTTATGCATCATGATTATTTTTCGAAACAATGTTATGGTTATTATTTTTTATGTGTTTAATAATTTTTATTTTATTCTAAATTATTAGATTGTATATTTGTTAGTTACATTAATTGTAATTTAAATGTTTTTGATCAGTTAAAATAATGTGGGGACATATTTGTTATTTTAATTTATTTATTTTTTTAGAAACAATTTGTTAATATTAATTTCATATAATCTCATTTTAGTATAAATAATTTATGCTATTTAATTTATTTCAACATCAAAAGTAATAATTTATTAATTTGTACATAGTGACCTAGAGATCTCGTCACCTAGATTAAGCAAAAGTGGTTGCGAAAACGCCATATGGATTTATAGCTTGAAGCTAAGGATTTTTTCACACTAATATTCACTAAACTTGAAAACAAAACTAGGGACTTTGAAAATGGTCCTTGTTTCTAACAATGGTGGTCTATACATAAGATTTTGGACACTGAGATATTTCCCAAAGAAGGAAAGCCTCCTGGCTAGCCCAATTTGGGTTAGGCTATACTCTCTTCTGAATGAGTACTATAATGAAGAAATATTAGAGGGAATTAACAATTTCGTCGGCACTTTTGCCAAAGATTTAGAGGTCACAAACATGGGAGATACATAGCCGCTATGCCCATATTTGTGTCTATATGAATGTCTCCCAATCACTGCTAGAATCCATAGATATCTCACATCATGACGAAGTGCAATATTCCCAATTTTTGTGAGTGAAAAATTTGTAAGGGATTTTGCTCAATTTTGATTAAAAGGAGGCATATATTATTTTTATTATAAAAGTGTAGCAAAATAAAAGTTTATTGGAGAACGGAAACAAATATTATTTTAGTAAAATGGTGACAAAACGCCGTTAAGTGGAAAATGACCCCCACCAATAAAATATTATTAAAAAGGAGTCTAGAAGCATGGAGATAAATTATATAAGGAGTATAGACTCATTTGTTGGGCATATTTTGATTATTACACTTTCATTTCATCTTCTCATCGAGTGTTTAGTACAAGGGCGAGAGTGTTGTTCAGCACAGAAATTACAAGTGAAGTTCCACCCTCATTTTGAAGAACTTTGAGTGTCTCCCTAGTGAGGGAGTTGGGGAATCCATTTTTCGGGCTTCCACAAAGCTTATTGCAGGGGTTTACCCAGTTCCATATATATTTTTAGGCGCATAAAGAGTTCGATGTGTCCATTTGAGAACCAATTATAGAGGGTTGGAGCACCAGAGGTTTTGCGGGATATTTCTGTCATTTGAACCGATGATTTTGTAGTGCGTTTGCAAGATTGAAGAGGTGGAGAATTACACAAAACTAAGTAGACAAGGGAATTCGCACTAATTGGGGCTTTTTGGTTCAACTGAAATTTTCCCAATATTTTTTTGAGTTTTTCTTAGTTTTGTGAGTGGAGTATGTGGTTAAAAATTCAGATTTTTTTGGGTAGTATTCGTGTTGGAAATCATCTTTCTTCAACAATGTGTTTTATTGGTAAAATAGCTAATTCATACCACTTAGTGGGCTTGATCTTGGCTTGGAGTCAAACCAAACCAACTCTAAGTTTCATGGGTTTGATGTGAAGAGCTTTAGGTTAAATTTTTAAAATTTTATGAGTAGTTTTGACAGTAGCAAACTTCAGTTCTTCTTTAGTATTAGCAACAATATTTTCTGGGTAGTACATGCTATCCATTTGGGTCATTCACAAAACTTGGGTCTTCACCTTTTCACCCACGTTTTGTATTGCTTGTAGAAGCAAGCATAGGTTATATTGTTCTCACTTATATGTACCATGTTCTTCATATTTAATAAAATGGCTCAACACTTTCTCCTTATTTATTTGTTGTATTGATTGGTGCTTGTGTGGAAAAAAATTATTTATTGTTGCTAGTTCATGTTTTGGTAATTATTGTTAATTTTCCAATTAGGAATATTAAAGTGGTATCAGAGCATGATCTTGGCCAACTGTGGGTAAGCTGACAATATCGAGGAAGATTTGGGCATGCATGCATAGTGTTTGGTGGAGCCATATATAGACCAATGATGCAAGGGTGAATACAGGAACTTCTGGACAGGATCCACGGGAACGATGAGAGGTTGGCCTAGTTGAGGAAGATGATGGACCAGTTCCATCTTCATCCTTATGAAAGAGGCTCTACACGTGCGGATGCCACGAGAGTGAAGCCATTTACACCAAGTGGGGAAAGTCAACAGAATCAGGGCAATATATCGCCTCAAAGGGAGTGGACAGGACAAGAGAAGTTAGGTGAGGGGACGAAGAGGAGATCTTAATTCAGACAATGGGCCCTAGGAGGTAGGTACACTAACGATGAGCCTGAGTAGGAGGTTGAGCATGAGGCTAAAGGCATGTATGATTGGAAGATGTACATATATACACCTAGTGTGATGCAAGAGTCAGCCTTGTTGGAGATTCCTTTGATAGCCCTAGTTGACACATTGGTGGAGACGATTGAGCATACTCCTGTAGGGCCATCCATTAATGAGGTATTCACTGATGAGGTACCCAGAGTTGTCGCTGGGTTTCCAAATGGTGGTCACCCACAACAGGTTGATCAGGTGTTAAGAGACACAGAGGTATTCGCCATTGATGATGAGGTTCTAGGAGACACAGAGGTATCCAACATTGATGAGGTGTCAAGAGAAATAACCGTCATTGATGAGGTATGAGGAGACACACATGTATCTAGAGTTATGACCAAGTTTACATATGATAGCCACCCATAGCAGTTTCAACAACACTAGGTCAACCTTCTAGCATTGAAAATTAAGGCGACGATAGTCTAAGAGACCATTCTACGGCAAAATGAGGAGCTAGAAGGCATGAGAGTGGTTTGTGTCGATTTAATGGCCAAGCTAACTCGTGTTGGGGAACGGTTGGATTCCATAATGGTACAACTAGAGGAGTACATATTGGAACATTAGAGAAACCCTCTTCAGGCATACATAGATGTGGCTTGCAGCAATGGTTAGGTTACCTCTACACATTGGAGAGAGAGAGGTTGAGTTTCCTAGTTAGATCTCATCTGTTAACTTGGATAGTGAGATGAGGCGACATGAGTTGCACTGGGTGCACCATTCAGATGTTGAGGTTGTTACGTGTATGGATACATGTGCATTTTGTCCTTCCCTTAGGGTTGGATGGAAATATATTGTGATTTGGTACACAGTGGAGAGGGCTATACCTATCTAGAGGATCATAATGTGGAGTGAAGCTCGACAGGAGATTTCTGACATTGGGGGTGCTAGAGGCCCATGTTGGAATTGGGATGCACCTGGGATTCCTATCATATACTAGAGATGCAGGATGTCTACAAAATTGGTGGTATAGTTGACCTGACAATTGAGCACATGCATTCCCTAGGGTAGTTCCATTTGGCACTAGTGGCCATTGAATTTGTGAGAAGACTCCATGGGTTGTTTGGGCATGTTGGTTATGCATGGGGTCACAAGATGATTAACATACTTTGATAGGAGCTTGTTAAAGGAGGTTGCATGGGTATTCCACTAGATAGGTAATTGTATGAATAAAATGCTCTCCCATTGATATATTGGGCACAAGAGTCACCGAAGATCTACAAAACAACAATATCCCCTCTAGTAGGTGTGGAGTTTGATTGCTCAGGTTTACCAAGACAAATGAGGAGATATGATGCACATCCTGGTGGTTTCATTGGTAGAGTGGTAGATACTTTAGCACATATGGGATACCATATAATACAGGGTCGTATGACAATAGGTATTGGTACCCAATGTGCAAAAATATATTTTGCAAAGTCTAGTGTTATTCAAAGGGACGTGTATTGATGCATACAAACCCAATTTTAGACCTATTAGGGTCCTACAATGTTTATAGGATTTCTTGATTATAGCTGATCATTATTATATTTCAGATGTTGGAAATAATATTCCATGTTGTAAACTATTTTCAAAAAAGGTCAAAACCTAGGGAAAATAAAAAAATATGCTTATATGCCATTTTATCCAAAGTTTTAGTGAGAATGTAAAAAGTAGAAAGGCACGAATGGATAAATTATTGCACATATTTTATATTTCTAAACCTTTATCCTAAGTTCAAAGAAAGTATCAAAAGGTGCAAGCGAACAAAGCTCCTTTGTCTCTTATGGATAAAGTACAGCAACATTGAAGGCATCGAGATGTCATCCTGCTCTTGACCAACGGACCTCATCCGTTTTCGGCCCCCCCTCTCCATCCTAGCATTACAGCTGGGGGGGGGGGGTCCGAAAAGGTAGTTTTACCCCACCGGTCCCATGCTATGTGTCTTCCCCTCTGCATTTCACACCCTCCCCACTCATAATACCGCCTACCACTCTGACACCCCTCCGAAAACTGCTTACCACTCTCCTTTCCCACCATATTTCCTGCGTGCTCCTAGTTATGTTACCCTCCATTCCCGGATTGCCATATCACCTCCCGCATCCACATCATTCATCTTTCTCATGATCAGTTGAAACTATGATATTTCCTACATACCACGTTGATTTCAAACATGCTTTCCAAACCAATGAGGACGAATTTTTAGAAACTAAAAAAGGTTGTTTATGCCAACATCCTCATGTACAAAAACCTTTCTTAGTTTTCTAACAGCTATTATGTTTTGGGATATACAGATGAAGCTTTTCAAACATATTTTCCCAAATTTTTATGTTTAGTCATACTTTTACAGAACATATTGTGGCCAATCAAAGATGCCTCTTGAGAAACTAGAGGAGGTTTGTGTTCCTAAGATGCCAAAGTACAATAACATTCTTCATATGTTACACAGCGATTACAGAATGGGAGATACATTTACATATTTATAGCCTATTTTTCAGACTGTGCAAAGTCATGTTTCAGTCACCATTTTACAAAGAATATTGGGAACAGTTGGAGCTAAATTTTGGGAAACAGAGAGTGGTTTATGTCAAGAACATATTTATCTACCATAACCTCTCTCACTTTTTATAGATCTATCTCAGATGGAGATATAAAAAGGGATGATTGGACCCTATTTTACAGAATTTTGGGAGGAAAATGCTCAAAGACAGTTAGCCACCTCATCAACTAAGAGTTGCAATCAAATTCGAATTTCTCTTCTTTGTCAACAAAAATCCATAGTGATAGTACCAAGTAGATACATTAGTTTTTAATGTCCTACATTCCATTTATAATTGCGTAAAATAGTTTAGGATATTTGTAAATAGATCTTGAGATTTTTATCAAGATATTTTAGTTTAGAATTTGTATAAATACTTCATAATTTGAAGTAATAGATGTTGGGTTTGTATGAAGAAGTCTAGTGTCCAATGTAAAGCTGCTCATTGAATTCAAATGGACTGATCAATAATACAAAGACTTTTCACAGGATTCTTGTGTTGTGATTTACTGGTGATGTTTTTCTTATTGTAAGTGTTGTTTCCAATATTATTCTATGTATGTTTATCACCTAAAATATAATTGTAAAACAGGAGATGCGAAAAATAAGATATGTTATTGAGCACCTTATTTGGACTATTTTTTCAATCTGTATGTTTTCTTTTGAAGTCTGATCGAAAAAATCTTAAATTCTTTTCAATCACTACTAAAGCACCATTTTTCTCCATTTCATAATTCAATTCAAAAGATCCAGTAAATGTAACTGTCTTGCATTTTGATTACTCTTTTAAACATTTGGCGTAGCATCCAGCTTTATTGACTCCATTTCCCAATGGATTCCTCTTGATATTCCAACCAAACCATTTTCAAAACCAAACTTTGAGCCCAATAACTAGCTTGAAACTCCCAGTAAAAAAGGTTAAATCTCACAGAGATATCCCTCTCTACATTTAGGAGGGCTAGATCCTAAACTCAAAAGTGGTTTTCGATGTTGACTCCGTGGTTTTTTCTTCAGCCTTGAAATTACGAAATGCTAACATAGTGGCGACCATACTAGGGAAGGAGATTTTATCCTTCTTAGAAAAGTGTATCAAGTTCTAGATATGATTACTGATGGTGAACAGTGATTAGACACAAGAAGGTTGAATTATTCACCTAGTCGACTCCATGTTTCAAGAATCTGGAGCTCAAAGTTTGCATGGCGACTCCCTTATCAAAAAATCTAGAATTTTAAAGCACTTATGGTGACTCCATTTCGTTGTTGATTGTTTTCAAAATGAGTTCAAGAATACAATGCAGGTATGCTCCTATGGACAAATCAAGAATTCCAAGTTTTCCAAATCCCATTCCCAATAGTGATTGGTTAACTTATCTTTCATTGTTTCAATATCAAAAAGGAGATGATGTTGTTGTACATTTATTGAGGATTCATATGCACATCCATAAGCTTAAAATCAAATTTCATGAAGATTGTCTTATGAAATTTTTTATGGCAACTTTGGAGGAAAAGGATAGATCTTGGTATGAAAATTTACCTGCTACTAGTATATGTTCATTAAAGAATTTCCATATTATTTTTTGTGAGAAATAAATAGAGGATTATCCATATTTTTTGTTGATTCAAAAATACTATGATCATTTTGAAAGTTTATTCAATATATGGAATATTACTATGATGATAATCAGTTCACAAATGATGAAATACTAGAGACTTTAGATGGAAATCCTTTTCAACATTATGAACAAAAAGTAGAATTCTTGCTTGAAGAAACAAAGGATGTATGTTGTTTATATGTTCATGAAGATTCCCTAGAGGAAATAGTTCTTGCAGCACCACAACAAACTGATCAGCCAGAGGTAAAGGAAGAAATTCAACAACTTGATCTCGATCAAGAATAGGATAACAGTGAAAATCAGCAGGATATTTCAGATACCATTGATGAACACATCAAAAATCTGGTTGTCTCAATTGTGGAAGATCAAATTAAAGAACAATTTCCTTTTACTAATCAGAAAGTAAAGCTAGTTGAGCATATTTTTGAACATTCATTTGTTGATTTACAACAGTCTTGTGATTTGAAAGAAGAACCAATAGAGCTTAATTCACTTGATCCACAAGAAGAGTTTCAACTAGTGTTTTCTTCAATGAATAAAGACCAATCGGGTTTGCATGATGAAGATATTGCTCCAATTTTCTTTCATGTTATATCTTGTCTGAAGTTACAACCCTTGAAGAAGATAATAAAAGTTCTCAAACATTAGTTTCTTCCTTGGATGTTAATAAAGAAAGGAAAAATATTAATGCAAGTCATATTCCTTCACTTGAAATTAATGAGCGTTTGCGACTACCTTGTAAGCTTTTGTGTGACAAAGAAAATGATAAGGATTTCCCTGTTGCATATGATATTATTGTCATATTTGAGGAGATTCAAGAGCATTTAGAACACTTAACTATGGTGGATAATAACAAGGAAAAATAATTTTCTCCCATTCTATTTGAAGAGAATCAGTTTCAACACATAAGCAAAACAACAATTTGGAATGAGGTTTGTTTTCTTGTTTTAAATTATCATGAGGATCTTATGTTGCATGTTTTCCATGATCCTTTGGTCAGTTTATTACAATCATTGGTGAAGGGAAAATTTTCCAGATTCATCAATGTAGCTATTGGATCCAGCGGAAAAGTTAAGATGTCATTTTCTGAATTTATTTTTCCACCTAAAGAAGTGGAATTTAAACTTTAGTTAAGTATCCATTTGCTTGAATGATTGAACTGGATGTTTGTTATCACTTGATATGGCAGTCATTTTATCAGATTAAAGTAGGTAGCAGAGTGCAAATAAGCTCAATACCTTGAGAATTTTTGTTTGTCAAAGCATTCTTTCTAGTTTCAATTTCAAATTGCAGTACAACTTTTAGTTCAGTGTATGTTTCATATTTCATTGTGCAGAATGGTTTTGATTTCAGTTCGAGAGTTTTTTAGTAGAAAAGATTTTATCACGGAATAGGTTGCAAGTTTTGGGATGAGCCCAATGGATCAGGCTACTAGTCTACGGTGTTCTTGACACTTCAGCAGGAAGTACCATCCCTAGCTGGAGCCATTGTTAGGGTCTTGTAATTTTTATAGGATTCTTGATTATACTTGATCATTATTATATTTCGAATGCTGGAAATAATATTCCATGTTGTAAATTATTTTCAAAAAAGGTCAAAACCTTGGGAAAATAAAAAAAAACTATGCTTATATGCCATTTTATCCAAAGTTTTAGTGACAATGTAAAAAGTAGAAAGGCACAAATGGATAAATTATTGGACATATTTCGTATTTCTAAACCTTTATCCTAAGTACAAAGTGAGAATCAAAAGGCACAAGCGAACAAAGCTCTTTTGTTTCTTATGGTTAAACTATAGCAACATTGAAGACATCGAGATGTCGTCCCGCTCTTGATCAATGGACCTCATCCATTTTCACCCCTCCTCCATCCTAACATTAATAGTTTAGGATATTTGGAAAAAGATCTTGATATTTTTATCAAGATATTTTAGTTTAGAATTTGTTTAAATACCTCATAATTTGAAGTAATATATGTTGGGGTTTGTATGAAGAAATATATTTTCCAATGTAAATCTACTCATTGAGCTCAAATGGACTGATCAATAATACAAAGACTTTTCATAGGATTGTTGTGTTTTGATTTATTGGTGATGTTTTTCTTATTGTAATTGTTGTTTCCACTGTTATTCTATGTATGTTTATCATCTAAAATATAATTGTAAAACAAGAGATGTGAAAAATAAGATATGTTATTGAGCACCTTATTTGGATTGCTTTTATAATCTATATGTTTTCTTCTGAAGTCTAATTGAAAAATTCTTAAATGCTTTCCAATCACTACTGAAGCACCCTTTTTCTCCATTTCACAATTCAATTCAAAAGATCCAGTAAACATAACTAGCTTGCCCTGTGATTACTCTTTTAAACATTTGGTGTAGCATCCAGCTTTATTGACTCCATTGGCCAATGTATTCCTCTTGATATTCCAACCAAACCATTTTCAAAACCAAACTCTGAGCCCAATAACTAGCCTCAAACTCCTAGTAAACAAAGCTAATGTTATGAAACCAGCTCACAAAAAGATAGAAAAGATAGTTCAACGCCTTAGAATTCAGCCTCTTCGAGGGGGAAACCTCCTTTACATTACATAAATGAAAAATTCTTTGATGATTCAAATGACAAGACCTCCTTTCTAAATATAGGAGTCTAAGGGGTCATAATATAATCAGAGCCGACATAACAATAATAATGTAAGGGAAAAATAATAACAATAGTGGGCATCTATGGGGACTACATGGGTACAACAATATAATAAAGGGGTTGTACTAATAAAAATAAGGGGTTACACTAGTAGTATAGGGGCCTAACATGCCCCTCTCCTTCAAAAAGTGTTGTCCTCAATGCTTGAGTAGTTCTTGATGCTTCTGTATAAAATTCTTGTCCTTCCATGTGAAATATTCAATAGGTAAGTTCTTCCACTTGATGAGATGCTTTGAAATTGATCGATTTCGTAGCTATCGACTTCTCGGTTTTGTAAATGCTTCAGGTTCCAATATGCTTTTTCCTTCCTCATCAAGTTCTGGCAATATTGTTGGAACTAGGATATTCGACCACTTTTAAATGAGTTCCCACCCTGCTTTTCCATTCTTCCATTCATACCTTCGTTTGTTTATCAAATTTGGTTGGATAATTTTACCAATCTCTACCATTTTTGCAACCATATGTTCAATTTCACTCCTTTGGGCATATGGATATCTATAAGGCTTGATGTTTGGAGGAACACATCCTGGAATAAAATGAATAGTATGATCATGATCACGAATATGTGGGAGACCTTTGGGAGTCTCAAATACCTTGGAATGATTGTCCAAGACTTTTTGGAGATCTGGAGAAATAGATGATTTCAATGTGTGAATAGTTAGCGAACATAATTGTGCAATTACGCCTCGCTGTTCTTTCTTTAGAAGCCTTGGCGTTCCATTAGAGTTGATTATCTTTCGTGGTTTCCCTATGATACCCCTTAATTAAACTTCCTTTCCTTCCAAAGAAAATTTCATGAAAAGTTCTTGAAAATTAAAAATTGTTGTACCCAAGGATTGTAGCCATTGGGCTCCTAGTACAACATCAACACCACCCATTTCAATAGAAAACATTGGTCTATAAAACAAATATCCTCCCATGGATAGCTTGATATTATGGCACTTTCCAGAGAAATTTATGGTTCCTCCACTTACAACCGTCACTTGACACTCTGTTGCTGGATCTAGGAAGTAATTCAAGTCCTTGGCTATCTTACAATTAATAAAATTATGGGTACTACCTGAATCAATCAACACTATTACCTTTTTCTTCTTGATATGTCCTTCTATCTTCATAGTTTGAGGAGTGGTAATTCCGACGAATGCATTACAAGATATGGTCGGATTCATTTCTTCTTTATCTGGGGTTGGTTCCTGGTGAGTATACTTTTCTTTTGATGTTTCTTGATACTTTTCTTCATGATATTTCACTGTTTGAACCTTCTTCTTCTTGATATGTCCTTCTATCTTGAGAGTTTGGGGAGCAGTAATTTCTTCCAATGCTTTACAAGATATTGTCAGATTCATTTCTTGATGTTCGATGTGACCTTTCACTTCTTCAACCTTTTTCTTCTTCCTCTTCATACTCTATGTAAAATAATTTCTTCTCAGAACACTTATGACCTTTAGTGCATTTGCTATCACAATTGTAACAAAGCCCTTTTTCTCTTTTTTATTCCAATTGTTGTGGTGTAACCCTTGTAGGTTGTGGAAGGCTAGGAGAAACAACACTTCCATCCTTATAGTTGTGAGGGGTAGACTTCCTTGTTTCCATAATTTTACTTTCCACTATGTAACAAATCTCTTTTACTCTTTCCAATTGTTGTGGTGTTGCTCTTTGTATCCTCATAATGTGCTATCATTTCCTCCATGAAAATTGACCATGTAACAAGTTGTTTAGGAGAACAAAGCCCTTTATACCATAAAAATTGATCCAGTTCTAAATATGAAGATGCAATACATATGTTTTGTAATAGTGGTACACCATGTAGATCAAAATATTGCTCCATCTGAACTATCCAATTTACTGGATCCTTGCCATCAAACTTCCTCATCTCACTTTTTCTCAATTTTAGGAGCTTGATCTTAAAATGACTGTAACTCTGTAATTTTGGATCTTCCAAATTTGAAATTGTGACCTACAGTAGCCCTCTGTGTCCTCTTTCCAATGCCACTAGTCTGATCAAAATTAGATTCTCCAAGGAAGAGTTATGCCAAATCTCCCACTGTGACCTCATTATAGGCTATTTCAGTAGAGCTAACTTGTACGACGTGATACACTGTTTGACCTTCAAATCTGAAAAATAAACACCAAAAACTACAGTCTGTCCTCTTTCTATAACTTCTTATGAAATTTCAATCTGATGCTCAGAGAGAAAGTTACGACAATTTTCCCAAGGTGGTTTGTTTGGAATGTAATTCGGGGGTCTTCCAAAACCCTAAATTCCTCAGACTATATCTCCGAAAATATAGTGAGACAGGATCTGAAATTCAAAGAAAAGGTTCAAACCGATTTCTTCTCAAATGTGTTTTGTTCTTAGCTTCTAAAACATCGAAGTGAAGGAATTATAGCAAAAATTCCACGATGACCTGTTTTAGCTTAAATTATGGAGCTTGCAAAAACCCTAACTTCCTTAGATCATATTTATGATAATATAGCAAGACAAGCTCTGAAATTCGGATCCAAGCTTCAGCGATATTTCTTCTCAAATGGGTTTTTGTTTTAGCATCTGAAATGGCACAAAAAAAGTTATAGCGAAAATGACACAATGACCTATTTGGAGCAGCGAAACCCTGCTAAATCTCATAGAGAGATCCCTCTCTGAGTTTAGGAGGGCTAGATCCTAAACTCGAACGTGGTTTTGATGTTGCCTCCAGGGTTTTTTCATAAGCCTTGAAATTACGGAACGCTAACAAGACCCTAGTATCCAGTTGTGTATAAGGGTATGTAGAGATGAGAAGTGGCCTACAAAGGAGCACAAAGTTGCATGGTGGTGTGTCATGGTGCATGGGTTTGCATCATGTAGTAGGAGGAGCTACTCACAACATTTTTTCTTTGCAGGTGGAGCAACACATGCATTGATAACAGACACCAAAGGATACAGGGTGATTCAACAGTAAGCAATAGCATTTTGCTGGTGTATAACGGTATGCCATAAGGTACAGTGGTATGTAGGAGTGTATAGGGATGCATGTTTTTGTACAGTTGTGTAGGGCACTGCACAATGAGATCTTGGAGCATTGTCTTTGAGGAGGAATATTAAGAGGGACATTGGGCATACCATCAGGTTTAGCTTACCCAGAGTTGATGAGGGGATGGATGAGCATCTAGTGACATTGTGTTCAGTAAGACAGGTATTCAATTGAGTTATTAGAAAATCCAAGGCAGAGAGGGACATCCATATGATTACCCTTGAGTATCCATACGGGCTCTTGATCCTACCCTTCAAGACCTATACACCTATCACTCTCCAATATTGATTATAGTTGCAAATAATTTAGTTCCTACGCATTGATGCTCTTAGTACAAGCGGCGGGATGTAAGAGGCTTACTTGAGACATTTGGATGGGACATAATGTATCTAGAAAGAGACTTCTCGATGGTGTAATTTGGTCAAGGCGTGAGCTGACAGATACATGCTTAGGGATTGCATGGTTTGTCACATAGGTATCACATGTTCTACCCCTAATCTCACACTAATGGAGATGATCACAAAGGACCCACATGATGCACCTTTGGAAGGATAAACCGAGGTGATATATGCGCATGAGGTACTTTGGATGGTAGACTTCATCCATAGGAGGATGTCCGTAGTCCATGTAGTGCCTGGTGTATTTTTAGGAGTTTGGATAATAAAGTTCGTTGTGTGCTATGGCAGGGGAAAAGTAATTTGATATGTATGAGATTCATTCTTAATGACTAGTGGCCATCTGATTACATACATGGGTGAGAGAAAAGGCTCATATGTGTTATGGAATATAGCAGAGCTTCAAAACGACAACTAGTGAGGAGAGGGAGTTGTGAACTTCCAGTGTGGCTATGGGATCTAGGGATCTAGTTGATTGATGGATCACTCCACTTCGTGGTGAGTACAAGCATGATAAAAGGGCGATGTTGGCTTGTTGGGGCCTGACCCAGGTTCAAAGTTAATTAGCCAAACAAATCACTATACTACTGGCCCTTTCGACAACAGTTCGCGAAGCACGAATTGAGGTCTCACCTGAGGTAGTATGGGAGGGTGCTAGAACTAGGTTTCTACACCCTTGAGATGTTTGAGAGGTTTGACTGGTCCCAGTGTTTGTCCCTACACACAGGTCACTTCGCACACTTCCCTATTCCTCACACCTTGATACACTGCCTTTGCACAACCCTAACCAGGGGTTGTGGACCTTCCGTGCTGCTAGAGCCACACTCTGCACTATTACCCGAGATATTACTTATCTTCTTATACCATTTAATTACCTTCGCATACTTGGATGTATTATGTTATAATTAGTTATACCAAAAATTCATATAAGTTGGCATAGCATATAAATAATATACTTGCAAATTATACCCAATCATATATTAAAACAGGAAAAGATGCACATAAATATGGTAAACTTCTCTTTATTGATTCCTCCAATGGTTACAGACATGACCTATCCTACGCACTCATTTGCAGGGGTTCACGCACTTAGCTGCAGACTACTTAGCCTTTGCGCACTCAGCTGGAGAGCCTTCCCCTACTCTACGACCCAAAGACACACTTTACACTTTTTCTCAATCACTTAGACTTCTCATGCTCCTATGCCCCATACTATTCTATGTTATCTTCTACACTTAGAGCCTCACTCTATTTATACAATCCCATGATCCGAAAACCATGGGCAGGTCTATCAAGCCAACATTACATTACAAAAATAAGGGCGGACAACCCTGTGACTCTATCATAATTTTGCGCTTCACGCCCATAATTCGCAAAGCTTTTACAAAAAGACTTGGTCAAAACTTGGGCTTTAGGCCCCAAAAAGTGCCTTGGGGGGATTCCATGCCCAACAGGCCCCTAACACAAACATCATGAGTTGCCCTCGAGTCACTCTGTCAGCGTGAAGATCTTTGCGTGGAGTCCTTCCAACTCTGCTTGAACTGCTGCAAGGTCGGCAACGCACTGAGTTGCTGCCTGCTAGATCTGCTACATGCATTGTTCGAGACCACGGTGTCGAAAGTGCTTCTCTACATCTGTGTTTGTATCCCCTGTATTTTTTTATAGTCCCACGCCTTCTTCCAGATCCTTGGAGCACGAAGACTGTGCTTTTGCTGGCTAGTCACATAGTTGGGCCACCCTTGTAGGGCTTTAATTGGTTGCCATTCTCTTTTCCTGGGAAAGGCTCTCCATTCAGTTTGACTAGCTATACCACACCTCCGTCTGTGACCTCCTTAACAACGTATGGTCCTAGCCAATGCATTCTGAACTTCCTCGGGAATTTATCAAACTTACTCTCATACAGTAGCACTAAATCATTTATCTTGAAGGTGCGCAATTTAATATGGTGATCACACCAGGCCTTCTCACACTGCTTTTGCACCTGCTGATGAAAGCCAGCTAGGAAGCATTCCTCCTCAAGTTCTTCCAACTGCACGAGCCTTTCGTCCAGGGCTTCACAGTCTGTCACACCTGTGAGAGCTACTATGCATAGACTAGGTACAATATACTCCATTGGGATGAAAGTTTCCATGCCATAAACCAACTGGAAAGGTGTTTGTCCCGTCAGTTTCTTGTACATTTTCCTATAAGCTCATAGTAGTATAGGTACACGTAGGTCCCAATCACTTTGCTGCACGTTGCAGAATTTGGTTAGCACAGTCTCCAGTATTTTGTTGAATGCTTCTACTGTCCCATTGGATTGTGGGTGATACAATGTGCTTTTCTGATGACACACCTGGAACTATTCAGTTAGCACGTTGATGGTTTCGTTTAGGAAATGTGTATTGTGATCACTCATTAATATTTTTGGACAGCCAAATCAAGTCAACACATGTTCAAACAAAAGCTTCGCAGCCATGGTGGCCGTGCAATCTTTGACCAGTTGTGCTTCTACCCAACGAGTCAAGTACTTCGTCGTCGTGATAATGTATCGTGCACCCATTTTTCCCTAAGGTTTGATAGGTCCTACAAAGTTGATTTCCCACTTTTTGAAGGGCTGCAGCATTATTTGTGGATTCAAAGGCATCTCGTTTCTCCATAATGGTTTCCTTGTGCTTTAACATATATCACAAGCCTTACAATGTTCTTTTGAATCATGATGAAGGGTTGGCCACCACAACCCTGTGCGGAGAATCTTTTGCATGGTCGCTTGTCCTACATAGTGTCCTCCTGCAGCGCTCCCATGCACTTCCATGAGGATCTGACTTCATTCAAATTCAGTTACTTACCTTCGCAGTATCTCATCATTGCCCATTTTGTATAGGTGCCCCGCCACCTGCTCCTTCTTCTGCTGGATGGAGTATTCCTTTGGTACAGTTCCTATTGTCAGAAAGTGGGTTATATCTTCAAAGTGTTTGTCCTCTACACGCACAACAAAGAGTTGTGCATCAGGTAATCCTTCCTCCAAACTAGTAGGTTCCTCTCTTGTCTCAATACACGACAAGTGATCTAGTCTCGCATTCAGGCGTCTAGGCTTTACCACGACCTCAAAGTCATATTATTGGAACAATAGGAGCCACCTGCATATGTTCCCCCCCAACACAGGCTTGTTGACCAAGTATTTTAGCGTGGAATGGTCTGTATACATCTTGAAATGTCCCCCTAGCAAATAGTGTTGGTATTTTTGGAGCACGTACACCATAGCTAACCCCTCGCGTTCAGTTGTGGAATAGTTCTTTTTTGCTTTAGACAACCTGCAACTTACGAACGCGATAGGGTGATCCAAGCCCTCTCCACCTTCTTGTGTTAGCACCACTCCCAATGCTATACATGATGCGTCAACATGGACATGAAACTCCACATCCCATTTTGGGAAGACCAGGATTGGGGTGGAGGCCAATTTCTCTTTTAGTACATCCAGGCTCTTCATGCAATCATCATTCCAGTAGAATGTGACATCCTTTTTCAATAGCTTCTCCATTGGCGCGTGATCTGGGCATAGCTTTTGATGAACTTCCTGTAGTACCTTGTATGTCCTAGGGTAACGCACAACTGTTTAACACTTTGTAGTGCTTCCAAATTTAGAATTACTGCAATCTTCGCGGGGTCTACCATTAGTCCCTATTTGCAGACCACATGTCCCAACAGGTTCCCAAAGGGAATGAGGAACATACACTTTTTGAGGTTCAGTGCGATTTGGTGTCATCGGCAAGTATCCAGCATCAAGCATAAGCTCACTACATGGTGCTTAACCAATCCAAATATAGTCCAATCATCTAGATAGACCTTCAGGAATTTGTGGATATACTCTTTGAATGCTACAACTACTATGCGTGAAAGAAGGTCGACGTGTTCTTCAACCCAAACGGCATAATGATGTATTGAAAGAAGCCCCACTCAGTTGCAAAGGTGGTCTTGCTCATGTCTTCTGGTGCGATTTTGATCTGGTGGTACCCTAAGAATCCATCAGTAAAAGAATATGTTTCTTTCCCACCGACGTTTTCTAATACTTCATTTGTGAACGAAGTCAGGGATGGGTCGTGCACATAGGCATCATTCAATTTCTTGAGGTTGACGCATATTCTTATCTTGCCCTTCTGCTTCTTCTCCTACACTACCATAGGACTTACCTAGTCAGATTCTTCCACTGGCTCAATGATTCCGATTGCGAGCATTTTGTCTAGTTCCATTCGAACCTTTTCCTTATACATCAAATTCAAGTGGTAAGGCCTCTACTTAATCGGCTTCATGCTAGGTTTTAGGGTGATCTTCATCATCCCTAAATCGTCAACGATCCCCTTTAAGTTCATGATCTTGGCCAGGAATAAGTCTTGGTACTCGTGGAGTAACTCAGTGATCTTATCCACCATGGCATCATCCCAGTAGTTGCTGAGTGTTACATACTTCGGTTTGGCCTTTGTACCAATGTTTACCTGCTTTGTCTGTACCTGTGTGGTTATGTCAGGGTCTTCAATCAATGGCCCATGAACCTCACGATAGCCTTCAGTTTCTGGAAGGCTAACTTTTTGTAGATCTTTGTTGCCTTCTTCAATATTTATGATGCAACACTCCAGTGCGCAGCTCAGTTGGGTCGCCCATTCAGGCTGAAGCACTTTCATTTGCTCCTGGGGTATTTTAAACATAGCTGCCTTTACTGCTTGTAGCACATCATCAATAGTATCCCACCAACGATACTCAAATGTGAAGGTTAGGAGGAATCCTTCACGCAAGATATCCCATTCATTTGTGCCATGGCAGAGCTCCATCTCTATATACCAATTCATGGGTATAATATCCAGGGTATGACACACTAAGTGCACCCACTCAGGTTGTGGCTCTTCCCCATAGACCTGTGTCCATCTTGCGAGGTGTGCACATGGATCATCCCGTCCATCATATTTGTCTTTTAACCGCATCTGAGTTTTCCCAAAATGCATGCGGATCATCCTTCTACATTCGTGCCAGTCCTCAAAACTTATTTGGTGCCTACCCCACCATCTTGTGGGCATAGCTCATAGTACCCATTTCAGAGCATCGAAGCACTGCTGTTCTGGTACTTCTCTTTCAAATTTGTTCAGGAAGTCATCAACCTCACTTAACCTGTCATATGTGGGCAAATCTCTTACCTCTATTGCTACGCAGTGTAGCAACATCATCATCATGTTACAGTTGAGCCTGGTTACCTCGTGTAACCTATTCTACCATCGTTCTATCTCCTCATCAGAATCTAATGTACAAGAGCTTTCACGCTCCCATGAGATTCAGCCATCTGCGGTTGGATTTACCCTGTCTTGCTCTCATGCGGTTATCTTGTGGATGTAGTCTAGATCATCATCATTGTCATAGTCATGCACTAGCTCCATGTAGCATGATCCTTTTGCAGGTCTAAAGGTACCACTACACGCAGAGACTTTTTCTCAAATATCATCTTGCACTTATTTAGATTTATCACTCCATTCATGTCAGTGGCCCAATCTATTCCCAATAGCACGGGGTAGGGATTATTGTATCAACAATATCTATTACTTCAAAATCTTCTAGTGTGCTTGCTCCTTCGATATCTACTGTGATTCCTTGCAATATCCCCATAGGTAGGATCTTTTGCTGGTTCACCATTTGCAATTGGATAGGAGACCATTGCAACACAGGCTTGCCCATGCACTCCCATGTCTTCTTTGGCAAGACGTTTGCATCTGATCCTAGGTCCAAAATCTCTTGGTCCATGTCATATTCCCCAATCTGCGTTGTAAATCTCATCTCCCTTCTTTTTCATGTTGTGTTCTTCTCGAGCTTCCGGACTATGCATAGTTCTCCTAGCACAGTCCCAGCGCATCTGGTTATGAGTTCTTGTAGCCCCTTTATAGCCATTCTGTCACGCAATAGCTTCATGCATGTCTCCAAGAACATAGTGAGCATCGATGGGTCCATTTCTGGCTCCAGTCTGTCTTTACTTCCTGAAGTGGAGGCATCAACAAAGCTCCTCTTTGCTTCCATGAAGGTCTCCTTAGCATGCTCCAAATCAAATATTGGTTCCTTCATTGGAGCCTTGCGAACCTAGGTACTTTCTTTAGGCTGCTTTCCTTTTTCATCCCCTATCGTAACTCCACTCCGAAGCACGATATTTACGTTAGGGTCTTGCTCGCACAAATCATACCTCTTCATTTTCAGGTTCTAAGTCGAGGGAGGTTGGAGTGCTCCTTTATCATGCAGCCTCGCTATTAGTGTGGGACAATCCTCTGTATCGTGATCAAACAACATACAATACAAGCATGATGGTCATATTAGATTCGTACAATCATGGGAATAATGACATGGCCCTCCATAATTGTAGCATATCAGTTATCCGTGACCTCTTCCTAGTCCCCCTCCACCTCGGCCTCATCCGCGCCCTTGAAATCTGGTGTGCACCATTCCTGTGTTTTGATCGAGGGGCCATGTTTCAGTGTGAACTTTGTAGGTAGGAGTTCGATCCATCATCAGCTCAAAACTTCTACAGGTGCGCTCATCATGTCCCACTGGCCTATAGAAATTACAGAACAACTGTTGTGAATTCTACGTATACTTCTGTAATAGATGGCAATTATTTGTAGCATGCTTTCCTCCTATATGACAAATCGCACACCATAGTGCAGGCGCCACGCTTGGTCCCACTTGTGCCTCTAGTCTTAGTGGCATTGGCCCTCCTCCTGTAAGGTAATTTGTGAACACCTGGAAGTTGTCCTCGTCATGCCCCTAGCCCTTCCATTTTACACACCATACCTCATCACGCATCTCTAGGCGGGTTGTCCTGTCTTGTTTTAAACTCTGCATCTCAAGGCATAAGTTTTTCAACTGTGCATGAATCTACTAAACTCCCAGGTTGGGATCTTGTATCGAGGTCTCGTGCAATCTCATCGCAACCTCCAAGGCCTCAGACTGAGTTCTTAGCCTTTGTTGTGACAGCACATTCCGTAGATGCGGCGTTAACAATAATACAAACCATTCGTGGTGTTGGCCATCTGTTAATGTCATGTTCGCTTCATGAATTGTGCACTTCATTCTTTGATCCAACTCCCATGGGGTCTTGCCTGGTAGCATTGTGATTTCC
The DNA here is from genome assembly GCA_031772625.1 of Pinus tabuliformis. NCBI lineage: Eukaryota > Viridiplantae > Streptophyta > Pinopsida > Pinales > Pinaceae > Pinus > Pinus tabuliformis. The sequence continues at coordinate 1,788,529,811 of CM062818.1, forward strand.
TTGAACCTAATGATCGACTGTGCCTCTGACTTTGGCCTTCTAAATTCTTTGTTTAGCACAGCCTGGATATTCGTGATCACCGCATTCGAATTTTCATTGGAATTCTTAGTCTACTAGTCAATGCGCGATCCTACAGAGCACTAACCAACATTGCCTTCTTTATATTGTCATCCGTGACTCCCTGTGCTTCCCATACAATTTTTATAACAAACCAAAACTGGTCCGAATCTTCATTCCCTACTCCTTTGAACACGGGTAGCTTTATCGTGCCTTTCATGCTGTTTCGCGATGGTGGCAGAGGTGGTATGGGCGAAGACAGGGGTGAAGATGGTGAAACTAGTTGTGGTGTGGGTGGGGGTGGTATGCGTGGAATTATCTACCTTATCATATTGATCGCACTTCTTGGCGAGACCTTCAAAAGCCCTTCTTCTCCCCCTCACAGAGGTAAAACCAAGGGGCTAGTTTCTAGGTCTATGCTACCTTCATTTCTATAGATTCTCCCACTTCGTGTAGCCCCAAACATCAATTTATTCCCATAACTGTTTTTTCACACAGTAGCATTTTAATCCAAGTGTTTAAAGATTTAACGTACTTAGCTTGCGGTCCTTTGAGGAAGCGTTGTTCTGCCTTGCTATAACTAACTAACGTATCTACCGTGAATTTGGTGATGAATCCTCCTATGATTCGATCGATCCAGTGATCAATGGCGTGCGTAATCTTATCCTCCAATACTTCCAGTCTATGCACCAATTCTGAAGTTCACACCTTCCTTGGCTATCTCCTAGCTTCGCTATCCACACGCATAACTTAGTGGGGAAGGATGCGAAGAAAATTTCACGGATATCTGTATATAATTATCAGTCTAACCACTCTACCTTTGATAGTCACGGATTCCTATTTTCTTGCGCCATGAATTCGTGAATCTTCTTGTCCAACCAATCTTCAATTCCTTTCTTTGTCGGATTCTAGTGATACGGCATTAGACATCTCTATGCAGATCTCGGTCCCAGCAATGGAACCATTTGTTAGCTTGTTGGAGCCTGACCCAAGTTTGGAGTTAATTAGCCAAACAAATCCCTGTACTATTGGCCCTTTCAGCAACAGTCTGTGGAGCGTAGACTGAGGTCTCACTCGAAGTAGCATGGGAGGGTGCTAGAACCAGGTTTTCGCACCCTTGAGATGTCTGAGAGGTTCGACTGGTCACGCTGTTTGTCCTTGCATGCAAGTGACTTCGCGCACTTCCCTATTCCTCATGCCTTGATACACTACCTTTGCATATCCCTAACCAGGGGTTGTGGAGCTTCTATGCTACTAGAGCCATGCTCTGCGCTATTACCCGAGATCTTACTTTTCTTCTTATACCATTTAATTAGCTTCACATACTTGGATGTCTTATGTTATAATTAGTTATACCAAACATTCATATAAGTTTGCATAGAATATAAACAATATACTTGCAACTTATACCCAATCATATATTAAAACATGAAAAGATGCACAGAAATATGGTAAACTTCTCTTTATTGATTCTTCCAATGGTTATAGACTCGACCTGCCCTACGCACTCAGCTGCAGGGGTACGCGCACTCAGTTGTGGACTACTTGGCCTTTGTGCACTCAACTGCAAAGCCTTCCCCTACTCTATGACCAAAAGACACACTTTACACTTTTTCTCAATCACTTAGACTTCTCATGCTCTTATGCCATGTTCTATTCTATGCTATCTTCTACACTTAGATTGTCGCTCTATTTATACAATCCCATGGTCTACGAACCATGGGTAGGTATATCAAGCCGACATTACATCACAAAAACAAGTTCGGAAAACCCTATGACTCTATAATAATTTCACAGTTTGCGCCCACAATTCGCGGAGATTTTACAAAAAATACTTGGTCAAAACTTGGGCTTTAGGCCCCAAATTGTGCCATGGGGGGATTCCATGCCAAACAAGTGATTATGTTCATTCTCCAGTTGAAACATGGGGGATCATTTTAGTCTTCATCATATGCTGAGGTGGGTTATTTCTTAGGATTGAGGCTATCCATGGAGTTGTAGACTTTGTAATTTCTACGTTTCCCTTGCAGGTTGGGCATAGTTTGGATCATGATAGATATTGTGGATGAGTGTTACAAGAGAGGAGGCTCTAGTACGAGTGTGTTTGGTAGTAAATCATGAATAGGGTGTTGTGTTATCAGTAGGACAATCTCACATTGTGATGGGCATGGGATCCTAGCATCATAGAATTTGGAAATCAAGCTACCCTTACGGATGAGCTAGTTCTTATAGGGGAAGATCATTGAGATCTTCCATTGGGTTTTAAAGGTTTTTTTTTGGCATAGGGGACTTCACCAGCATGGTATTATGATCAATAAGACACGATTAGAGGGATTTCATGCATACGAAGATTCATCTACATAGGGGTTAGATTGTATCTTTGGGAGCCTACTCCTAAATTATGTGAGATTGAATACCGAGTAGGGAAACTTTAAAAAGGGTTGATTATGATTTTATATTATCATGATGCTTTACTCATGAATGTTATGGGGAGGGCTTCTAAAGCTTATGCCCAGTTGGAGGGTGGGTGGATCAAGGGGTGCTTCATGTTGATTAGGACAAGCAATTTTTGGCAAGGAGGACTGTAATATTCCCAATTTTTGTGAGCGCAAAATTGCAAATGAGTTTCACCCAATTTTGATTAAAAGGGGGGAAATATTATTTTTTACTAGAAAAGTGTAGCAAGATAATATTTTATTGGAGAATGGAAGAAATAATTTTTTATTAAAATGGTGGCAAAACGTGATTGAGTGGAAAATGGTCCCCCCCCCAATAAAATAATATTAAAAAGGAGTCTGGAAGCATGGAGAGAAATTATATGAGGAGCGATTCATTTGTTGGGCATCTTTTGACTATTACATTTTACATTTCATCTTCTCTTGGAGAAATTTAGCACAAGGGCCAAAGTTTTGTTTAACATAAGACTTTCAGATGGAATTCCACCCTCATTTTAGAGAAATTTGAGTGTATCCCTAGTGAGGAAGTTGGGGAGTCCATTTTCGAGACTTCCATAGGGCTTCTTGTAGGTGTTTACTAAGTTCCATGTATTTTCTAGGTAGGGACATAGTTTCAAGTGTCCATTTGAGAATCAACTATAGAGGATTGGAGTACTGGAGGTTTTGTAGGATATTTATCTCATTTGACCTGATGATATTTCTCTCATTTGAGTTGATGATATTCTCTCATTGGAGAAGTGTTCAATGCTGGGTAGATAGGGGAATTCACACTAATTGGGGATTTATGAGTCAGCTAGAAATTGCCCAAATTTTTCTGCATTTTTTTGGGTTTTGTGAGAGGACTCCATGATTAAAATTTCATAAATTTATGGGTAGCATTCGGGCTAGAAATAAAAATTCCTTCAATAGTGTGTTTTATTGGTAAACTAGATAATTCACACCGCTTGGTGGGCATGACCTTGTCTTGGAGTTAAGCCAACCCATTTTTGGGTTTTTATGGGTTTGGTGTGAGGAGATTTGGATTAAATTTTCACAATTTTCTGAGAATTGTTTAGGGAAAAAACTTCAACTCTTTTTCAGCAACAGAAGTATTATTTTTTGGGCAGTACATGCTACCTATTTAGGTCATTTCTAGCACTTGGGTATCACCTTTTCACCTGGTTTTTACATTTCTTGTAGAAGAAAGCCTAGATTTTATTGTTCTTACTTACATGTACCTTGTTCTTCATATTTAATAAAATGGCTTAGTGCTTTCACCTTATTTCTTTGGTGAATTAATTGATGCTTACATGGAAAAAATTTATTTGTTGTCGCTAGTTCATGTTTTGATAATTCTTGTTAGTTTTCCAATTAGGAATATTGCACAAAGAGTGGACACAAACCCTATATTAAAAACATGTACGTTTCTAATGTAGGAATCTCCAAGAGTATTGTCATATGTTCAAACAAAGTCCTCTAATGCAACCTGCAATGACACCTACTCAAGCCCTAGCATAAGAGCTAGAGTCTTTTTAAAGATTCTCCACTAGGAAAAGGAACCAAAAAGCTCTTCCCTCTTCCTCGAGGGATACCCTTCATTGCAAGAATAGTTTTGATGCCTTGGTAGAACCAGATAAGATGGATTCAATTCTAGTGATTAAATTAGAAGAGTCGATAGGTTAGAAACACCCAAGAAATATTCATCCATTAAAACAATGAAGAACTTAGAAAACCCAAAAGTCATTTTGACTGATGAAGAAATGGAAATTATAGATGCAAATGAAACAATAAAAATCAATAGCTCAAATAACATGGAACTAGACAAATTGACCCTCTCTTCAATGGTCGATGAATGGGAAGGTAAGGATCCCTACTCTATCCCATATCAGTAAATGAAATTATTGCACCAATATTACTTAAAAGTGAGAAATCATAAAGTCTCATTCTCTTCTAGCATAAATTCATATTCTTATGCCTTGGGTTCCCAAACTCACACCTTCAAGGACTCACCCAAATCCACAAAGGATGAAAGAAGGAAGGGTAGAAAAAGAAATCAATACCTCATTTAGGAAGCATGAAAGCTAATGGAATATTATGGAAATGTCACACTAATTTCATACTCTGTTTTCCTCAATCGAATCACAACCCCAATGCAGATAATAGTGTTGCTAATAATGTCTTCATTAATGATAACAAGATGTGAGTGATTTTAAATGGGATGTGTGAGAAAATAACAACTATACCTATGATGACCAAAGAAGCAATAGGACTCTCTATGAAGCAATATGAAACTTTGATCTTTTACATGTTCCTAGTAAGATAATTTTAAGGCGCTTGAATTTATTTCAATTTTGATGGAGTTATTATGTACTAAATATCCTATAAACAACATGGTAGGTCTCATTGATACCTTTCCAATGGTATATTGTTCTCAGAAAAATCCTCTCGCATGAGAATTTGTGGCCAATTGAATTTTTAGTACTAATTAAGGGTTCAAACCTTAGGGAAAAAATCCAAACATCAAATTTGTTATCAGGTGTGCATGTTTTTGTTGAATCCACCATTGACCAAGTAATCCACAGCCTCGAGCACACAAACTTGCACACTCTTTAACTCTTGTAAGTGGTGTGGAACTTCAAGCTAATCAACAACAACCAATACACTTCATTGGTTGGATGAAATCAAATATGTGTGAAGTTTAAAACATCTCAATGACCCAATAAAATCATGACACATGGAAGAATCTCATTTGGTGATGGAATGAAACTATTGTTGAATAGCATGTGGTACATTCGCATAATCAACAACACACATAAAGTGATGATGTCATCATGAGTAACGTGGCCCCGCTAAAGGATACCATGTGCTAGGAAAGTTTTAGCAAGATCTAATTGTTGGAGAGTTAAAAAATGGGTGACATATGGCACCTCTCATGGTATGCCACATGGAATAATGACATCAAGTTGATTTCATCACACAGATGACTAAGGACCCTTAAGGACGAAGTCATATGGAGTGTTCATGTGGTCCTTGGGATGCATTTTAAGGATTGGATGCATGATTATTGATGTAAAATTCATATCATTATAAAACCCCTACCCTTAGAGCTTGGATAGAATGTGTATACATACATACATACATACATACATACATACATACATACATACATACATACATACATACATACATACATACATACATACATACATATATATATATATATATATATATATATATATATATATATATATATATATATATATATATATATATATATATATATATCTATAAGAACAAACAATTCATTGAAACAACAAACAACACACAGTTTGTAGTTGTTATAGTTTGATGGAATTATGGTTTCAAAGAGAATAAGTGAAGTTTTAATTGTGTTCTAGCTTCATGGCACTATTTTACACAATGGTGGTTCATGTGGATAGGGGTGCAGCCATATGTTTTGTTTTTAGTACAATCCATGTGGAGAAGGGTGTAAATATATGTTTTATTTGCAGTAGTAGCCCACATATACACTACAGAAGCCCACATGGACAAGGGCATAACCATATGTTTTATTTTTAGTAGAAATCCACGTATACACTGAGCAAGCCCATGTGGACAAGGATGTAACAATATTTTTTATTTGTAGTGGAACCCATGTATACACTAAGGAATCCCACATGGACAAGGGCATACCCATAGTATTTTTTGCAGTAGCAGTCCACATATACACTGAGGTAGCCACATGCACAGTGGCATGTCCATATGACTCATGCTCTAAGGTAGGCCACATAGGATGGGTCGTGTTGACGTATAACAAGTCCATTCACCAATTGTATTGACAAGTGGCCATGTGCCACATTGTCCCTAATCCTAACTATAATATGATGTGAGAACATGGTCTAGCAAGGACCATCATGCAGCTCAATTGGTGTGGAGTTTATTTTGGGACAGCCGAGACCTAGGTTCAAGTCTCAGTGCTTGTTCGGTCAGAGTTAATTTTTTTAAAACTATATGCTCTATTTTGTCGAAAAGTTAGTAGGTCCAAGATGATACTTTTGTCATACTAGATCCAAATTCTATTTGTTTTATAGAAGCATGCCCAGAAAGAAGCTTTTTGTAGATGCCTTAATTTAATATATAGTTTTATATGGTTTTTATGAGTTTACGGGGTCAATATTGGTTCAAATTGGATTTCGAAAGAATTTGGGTGATCAAGATCAGAGAAAAATGTAACCAAAGGATAAATGGCCATGACCAAAGTAGTAATAAAACCCCCTATGTTTGATGGAACCAATTATGCATTTTGGAAGATAAGGATGGATACATATCATATCTCCTTGGGAGAAGAAGTTTGGGAAATCGTGGAAACTAAATATAAATTTTTTAATGTTATTATGTCAGATGCAATAGAGAAGTTAGTCTACACATATAATTTACAAGCTAAGCATGCTATCTTAAGTGGCTAAGAGCACTAAAATTTGTCAATGTAATGTAGTGTAAGTCACCACATGAGATATGGATAAGCTCAAAAATTATCATGAAAGAGATGCAAAAGTCAAAGAAGTTAGGCCGCAAGCTCTTATGCGCCAATTTGAAAGTTTGAATATGGAATAACATGAGGACATTGCTTCCTATTTTCCTCAAGTAGAAAATATATTCAATTCTATTGCAGGTATCGTGAAGAAGTTTTTTATATCTATATCATATGAAAGTATTGATATCACTTCCATCAAGATTCAATCCCAAAGTATCATGTCTTGAGGAACTATCAGAAGTAGACAAGATGTTTGTCAATAAACTTCATTGAAATCTTTCCACATATGAGTTAAGAATCAAGGAAGACAAATCGGTAGTCACAGAAGTAGTGCTCAAGAAAACAAAAGAAGAGAAAAATAAAAAAGTTCAAGATGGCTCTAACTCTGATGAAAAAAAAGCCAAGTTTGTCTAAAAATTGAGAAAGAGGAACCAAAAAATTCAAAGGTGAGTTTCCTTTCAAATGTGTTGAATGTGGAAGAATTGGTTATTATGCATTTAAATGTCCTTATGCCAACATGAATTATAGTAATTATGAGCCAATATTTAAACCAAAGTATCAAAAGAAAAACCGAGACAGTAAGAAAAATATTTTTTACTCAAAAAAACAAAGTGATAGTGAAAGAAATGAATGTGTGACTGATGAAGAAAGGGGTAAAATATTAGTCATTGTTGAGATCAAAGAACGTGAAGCAAAAATTAATTAGAAGGGGTAACTTAGAGGCACAATGAAGGAAATAAGGATCCTTATAAGAAAGAAATTCAATTGATGGAGCAACTTCAAGACAAAAGTCTAAATGAAGACATACTTCTTAGCTTGTAAAGCTTGTTTTCCTTCATAGGAATTTGACTATCCTTAAGCTCGGCCATCCTAGGAGCATCATAACCCTATTGTGCAATTTCTTTATTTCCTTTTAATGCCTTTTTCACTTGCATCCCTTATATTTGCATTTACTGTTCATGCTTATTTTGTTGTCGGTTATATTTGTTAAATGATTGAAGTGAGTTTTTTGAAGGTTATTTACAGAATCACAAGCATGATTCATCCTTAGAAAAACTTTCAAAAGTCATATTCATCATTGAGTGACTTGGATTGGTTTACTAGTTCACAAATCTAAAATTTCTAAAAGTCTCTTGTAGAAAAATAGTAGTAATTTTCTGCTAATTTTTCGAACACATTAATAAGATTCTATTTAGTTGATTCCACTTTTATTGAGTTATAAAAACATTCAAGTTAATAAAAAAAATTACCCCATAGCATTTTCAGTTGATCAAGTTAGGCATTTGGTAGGTTAACTAGCTCACTCATTCTTGAATTTCTAGTTTTTGGAGTAGTAATCTTCTGCTATTTTTTAGCATGTGTTACAAAAGGGAATTTTTGAATGACTCCAATTGGATTGGAGTCCCAGGACATCTTAATTAATAATAAAAAATTACCCCATCTCATTTTCATTCGATTTTCTTGGTCATTGGTGAGATAAATCTGAGGGAAAACAAGCTGGAAGAATAGGTATTTATCCTTTTCAAGTATAAAAATCATAATATTTTTATGGTGTGAAGGTGCTACTTTTGATTTGCAGGGTTAGCATAGTCATTTACACTCCTTATTCTACCACCAAATCCATCTTTATACCTCAAAAACCCCTCCAAAACACTATTTACTGAGAGTATGTTTCTAGTTTGTTGAAGGTTGTTGTGTGTATTGTTCCTTATCCAATATGGGCTTCTAAAGGGTACTAAGATTGGAAAGTGAAACATACAACCTTCGCCCACCTTCCACCACCAATTCCAACCTATATATCACCTTTAGAATGCTCATATATCCAATCCTATAACATCATATATCCAATCCTATAGCATCTCGTAACAAATCCCGTAGAATCTTGTAAAACCATGTAAAAGCCCTCCAACCTTGACTAGAATTGTCCTTGAACCTTGATTTTTCCCTCCTAGCCTTCATTGTTGACTCTTAGGCTCCAAATCCATGGTTGATTAAGACCAAATACCTCTTCCCCATTGCAATTTACCTCTGCAGTTATGGTTAGTGGACAAATTTGTGAATTTAAAGATATAATGATCATTTTCTTGATTTCCTCATGAAATTCCTAATGAACTTTTTCACTAAATCTAATCTCTTTGAATACAGTGATTAAATGTTGATTTCATGTTCATTTATCTATGCAAGGTAGACTAGGACCATTTTTCTTGGATTCATGCTTCTTTTAGGATTTTATTTGTAAGCGTTATTATTTCCAACGCATAGGTTAGATTTCCTTTTAAATTCAACTTTTACATTCTACAATTAGGCTAGTGTTTACATTCCTACAAGTAGCATGGAATTTACATTTCTAGAAACAAACTAATTTTTATGTTTATGCAACTAGGGAAAGCATCATTTCCATTTCTTACAAATATAGTAACATTTCCATTTCTATAACTAGTTTAGGCTTTGATTTTATGGTATTGACTTCATTGCATCAAATCAAAAAAAGAAAGAAATAGTACATGTTTCACATATAGTGTTGACACCTCTTAAGTTTGTATGAACCTTGGCTTCATAATTTAAGTTGGTAGCCTTGGGGGTTGCAACATTCTTGTTGCAATATTGGGGCTCATCACTTTTTGGCATTGTTGAAAACCTCCTTTGAGGCTTTTGAGATTGGCTCACTGATTGAAAACATCCATGAGGCATTTAGTGAGTAGGAGAAAAAAGAAAAAAATAAAAGAAATAAAATCCTAGGTGAAAACATGTTATGAGACACTTATGTAGAACTACGAGTTGAAAACCTCATTGAGGAAGCCAGTAGGCCTAGAAAAAAGATAAAAAAATAAAAAAATAAAAGGAAAAAAATTATTTGCCCCAAGTACCTCTCTCTGATGAGTGCATGTCTTGTACAACCTCTGCAAGAAATAATAACGAGTTAGCAACATGAGAAAATGTTGATAAAAAATATAGTTGAGGGAGGTCAAATTAAGTTTTCACCTCCTTTGACCAAATGGTCCACCGGGACCAAGGCCATGTCAATCCATCACTCTCATCCATTTCCAAAGTCCACCCATCATTCCCAAGCCTTTCTCATTCATTTTCATCATTGTCCTGAAGTACTGCGGGAAAGTTTTGTGTTGCTATGCGATTGAAAAAACACAGGGAATGTATGATTTTTACCATATCTTAAAAATTATGCATTTGTTTTCCAATTTGTTTCATGGGTATATGCATAGGGATACTAGTAACATGCTCAATAGATTTTAGCAAATTCTAGTGCATATTTTTTGAAAAATTGACCACCATCACCTACAGCCATTTTTATTGTGTCTCGGTATTCGTGCACCCATTGGTAAATTTTTTTATGAGGAGATGCATATGGATGATGGAAGAATGTTCAAAAAGTTTTAGGTGAATTAAATGTACTATTTGAGATATATGGATTAAACAAGATTTCTACAAGATTGTCATGTATTGCTACAAGATTATCCAGATCTGCTACAGGATTATGATCGAAATTGAGAGAAGGGTTAGATCTCATGTTTTCCTTGATGGAATGAAAAGAGAATTATTTTACACCTCCATCATCCATCCTCCACACCATTTAGTCACTTCTCCATCCAACAATTCATCTTTTTCCATGAAAAAAACTCATTTTCATCCCTTCTTACACAATTTTCATCACAACCAAAGCTTATAATCCTTGTCCATGAGTTTAACATGAATTATTATATTTTTTCATTTTGTGAAATTTTATTGTGATCATAAGGGGTTCTATTTGATTTCTACAGGAAAGAACCCAATCCTATAGAAGTATGCACAAGCCCTCTTGAACCATAATCAAAATCACTTGAAAGCACCAAAATGAATAATTGACCATCATGAAGCAATGAGGGATCATCCCATTGATCTTAGGCAGCCACAAGACTTCTATAGGGATGTTAGAGGGTCATTGTTCACCTTCAACAATAGTATTTAATGCACCTTCTGAAGAACCTATATTTTCAAGCTTCGATTAGTCAAGCACATTTCAAGACAAAAAAAATCAAAATTTCAGAGTAAATCCAATGCATGGAGCAACGAGCATAAGAAGATGACACCTCAAGAATCCAACAACATGAAAACATCAAGTGATCAACACATCATTTTCAAAACCACAAAAGGTAGCTTTAATAGTCATAACAACAGCCTCAAGATCACCTGCAAAAACACATCAATGGTAAGGTCCAGGTATGCAATCCTCAAAACCTCTCCTAAAAACTTATTATAGCTAAAAGCATCACTACAAGTGTACAAAGGAAAAATTTTATTTAATAGCCAAAATTAGTAGCGAGCAAACTCAACCTTATCTAGCAGTTAACTTCACTTTTCCACCAAGACATCCACATGTGTGAGAGAGGAAGAAGACAAAAGTGAAAAAGACTTTAGAAACTGGGTTTTTATCATTTAATCATGATAGAGGATAAGGAGTGTGAAGGGGTAGGTGGGGACAACTCAGTTAACTCAGAGCACTATGATGTTGTTTTGCATGCAATGAAAAAAAGAGAAAATATGGAACAAAAAATAATAATAATAAACAGAAAACAAAAATAAATAAATAAAAAGAACAACCCACCACCTCTTGGCATGGGAATATTACTTGCTACAAGATTTGGTTTATGTTCCGCAAGATCAGAATAGTCTACTACAGGATCAAAATATACTGCTATAGGATTGAGACAATCTGCTACAGGAAGTTAGAACAGTTCTACAGGAATGAAAATTTCACCCAAAACAACCACTAGAGCCTTGGGAAGAAAGTAAATATTTAAAGGAAATGGAAAGGGTGAAAACAAAAATGCTACAGGAGAAAACAAAGTTACTAGAAGAAGGAATATAAATGCTACAAGAAAGAACAAAGTTTTTATAGGATGAATAAAAAAAGGTTACAAGAAGGTAAAGAAAAAACTCAAGAGGATGGAGAAGGTCCACAAGGACTCCAATATTCCACTCGACATCCAAATCTTGGATCCTATTACAAATTTATTGAAGCGGCAAGAATTATACCTACAAAGTTTGTGATTCCCCTCCTGTTTAAGTTAGAAAAAGGGAGAGGAAAAAATCACTGGTGAATGAAAATTGAAAAATCAAAGAAATTCAAGGATGTGCGACTCATGGAAGAAAAGGTGAAACAAATGAGTAAGGAATTGGTTGACTTGAGGCTGAAGGAATCAGTCATGAAGGAGCACCTACAGATAGAAAAAAAGAGGTTGAGAGAGAAACTACATGGAAAGGAGGCACAACTTTCCACTATGGCAAGTTTTTACATGAAGGTCATCCAATGCAAGCAACCATCCAAATCATATGTCATTTTCCTCAATGAAAAATGATCTAAGGAAGGGGATTGAATAAAACAAGAACCATATGACAAGAATATGGATATTTTTCTTAGAGTGTGAGCAACAATTTTAGTAGGGGATTATGTTGGACCTCCAAATTAGACACAAATTAAGGCCAATCTAACATTTCTTAGGCTCAAGAAGCCTATATTAAATTTCTCCTTCTACACTTAATAATGTTTTTTTAGATTTAATATGTCCTTATGAAGGTTTAGAGATAACTACATTTTACGTGTCTAATATTGAGTAAATTCTCAATGAGATAATATATAGAATTGCTCCATACTAAAAGATGGGTCAAGATTGGATAATAAATAAATAAGATATTATGAAATTATTGAACAAATTATAGAGCTCCACTCATTGAGAAAATCTAGGAATGTGTTCCTTGTCACTAAATGAAGATTCCTACTGCTGGGAACTAGATTAACTTTCTGAGGGATTTTGGAGGGGAAAGATTCCTTCTTTTAAGAAGGATGCTTCCCAATCGAACTTTATAAGAACCAATTTGAATTTTCCTCTATGTATTTCTTAGTATTCTTGTGGAGAAAACTTGTTATTTAGCAACTCCACTTTCATTTCTAGCAGAGATGTACTTGGATTCATTCAAATAATGAAGTTTGGTGCCATTTTTAGCTTCTAAAGCTTGGTTTCCTTCATAGGACTCTAAGTATTGTTGGGATTAGACATCCCAGGAACCTCAAAGCCCTGTTGTACAATTTCTTTGTTTCCTTTGAATGTCTTTTTCACTTGCATCTCTTATTTTTGCATATACTATTCATGTTTCTTTTTGTAGGTTATATTGATTAAATGATTGAAGTGAGTTATTTTGAAGTTTATTTATAGATTCATAAGCATAATTCACCCTTATAACATCTTTGAAAAGTAATATTCATCATTGAACTACTTGGATTGGTTTACTAGTTGAAAAATCTATAATTTTTGGATGTCTCTTATAGCAAAATAGTAGTAATTTTCTGCTAATTTTTATAACACATTAATGAGATTATTTTGAGTTGATTACACTTATATTGAGTCATAAAAACATTCAAGTTAATAAAAAAATTTACCCCATAGAATCTGTAGTTGATCAGGTTAGGAATTTGGTAGGTTAACTAGCTCACTAATTCTTGCATTTCTAGATTTTGTAGTAATTTTATGTTATTTTTTAGCACATGTTAAAAATGGTATTTTTGAGTGATTCCACTTGGATTGGAATCCTAGAAAATCATACTTAATAAAAAAAATGAACCTCATCTCATTTACATTCATTTTTCTTGGTCATTGGTGAGATATCTTAGAGGGAAACTAGTTCCACATATAGCGCCGACACTTCTTAAGTTTGTATGAACATCGGGTTGATAATTTAAGTTGGTAGCCTTGGGGGTTGAAACATTATTGTTGAATTACTTGAGCTCATCACTTGCACCTAAATTTGGGTATCAAATATTTTGAGAAACGTATGCTTCTCAAGCAGTGTGGTTGTTTGCACACATACCTTCAGGAGAAAATGGAGTTCCTGGACATATCTTTGCTTGGTGCAACATACCGATATGCTACCAAGATTGAGGTGAAATGAAAGGAGAAGAACAAATAATTTGGATTTGCGAACCTAAAGCAGAGAAAGGGTGCCCCCAAGCCATAGAGAAAGGGGCAGAGCCAAGTCGCGGCTCCCTAGGACAACTCATTGAATACACAAGCCAAGAATAATGGGAAGCTGGAGAAGGACACCAAAAATTGTGAGTTCCATAAAACTCCCACTCATAATAGGAATGAATGTCACAAAAAGCAGGAACTGGTGGTCGAGCTAAAAGACTTAGAGATGAATGCATACTTTGATTGTGATTCATAACTGGACAAGGGAATCAATAAGGGAAAGCAAATCATTGGCATGGAACCCACTTCGATGATAGCCACCACCAAGCTCCAAAAGGCTGAACCTAAAGATCTAGTGGAGGCGTAGCACCCCTTCCACTCACAAATGTGGGTAAAGGGTTCATTAGTGTAGTTCATTGTTGATAGATAGAGCCAAAAGAACCTAATCTTAGTCGAGGTCATTACGAAATTGAGGCTACCAACAACACCATACCCATAGTCGTATCGCATCGGGTGGCTCTACTAAGGGTGGGATCTTCATGTCAGCGAGCAATGTCGCCTAACTTATAGCATCAAATCCTTTAGATGAGGTATGGTGCGATTTTTCCCTTCTAGAAGTTTGTGATGTTTTATTAGTTCAGCCATCCCTATGGAAGTGTCTTGTTGTATATGAATCCAAACCTTGTTTTTTTATTATTACATTGAGTCAGAATATGTATAAGATACCAGAGGTAGCATCATCTATCGCATTTTATTTGATCTCTACTAAAAAATTTATTAAGATCATTTCCTAGAGTGGGAATTTTTTCTTCCTTATGATTCGCCCTTTGAGCAAGAGGAAAATTATGGCCGCATCCACAACCTCTAGACAAGGCTCCTCCACATGGAAAAACAGATGGACAAGGTCAAGGAGGAGTACAAGGACATATTCACCTCACCCATAGGAGTACCCCTACACTGTCAGGTTGACCACTCCATCGATTTTACCTCGGGCATTCTGCTACCTAATGGACGGATCTAGCAACAATCTATTCTAGAGAATGATGAAATCAAGAGGTAGAAAATCAAGCCAATTTCATCACCTTATAGGAGCCTAATCATGTTGGTACAAAATAATGATGAAACCTGGAGGCTTTGTATTGAGTATCAGGCACTGAATAATATCAGTGTCTAGAGTAGGTATCTAATCCCATGGATTGATCACTTTATGGACCACCTCAAGGGGTCCAAATATTTTAGAAATATTTACTTATAGTATGGTTATCACTAGGTACAAAAATCAAACCCTCCAATGTGTGGAACACTGCATTCAAATCCAAGGAGGGCCTTTTCAAATGGCTGGTCATGAATTTCAGGTTGACAAATGCCCCTGCAACCTCCATGGGACTTATGGATGACATCTTGCATCCCTTCAACAAATCATTCATAGTAGTATATTTGGATGAAATCCTAATTTTTAGCGAGAGTTGGGAAGAACACCTACACCATATTTGATAGGTCTTCCAAACCCTGTGACACCACAAATTGTGTGCCAATTTGGAGAAATGCAGTTTTGGTATGACCCATGTTTAATATATAGGATACATCATTGATGAGAGGGGTGTTCATGTGGACCCAACCAATATACATGTTATTCAAGATTAGCTAGCTTCAACCACTATAACATAGCCCTGTAGCTTTCTGGGTCTTTCCTATTTCTATCGTAGGTTCATGTTGGGATTCTCTCATATCACTTGGCCTTTGATTTAAGTCACCAAGGGCAGAGAAAAATAAAAGTTATTTTGGTTTGAATCCTAATAGAATGTATTTTATGATTTGAAGCATCACCTCTTCTCTACACCAATTCTCACATTATTGGACCTACAACAACCATTTGAGATTGAGACAAATGCCTTGGACTATGTGAATGGTATAGTTCTTACCCAGCAGGAGCACCTGGTTGCATATCATAGTGAAAAGCTTTCAGATACATTCCAAAAGTATCGTACCTATCACAAAGGTATGTGTTCCATTGTGTAGGCCTACTGATAATGGAAGCATCCACATAGACCATCGACCCATGCAGTTCATACATACACAAGGAGAGTTGTAGAAAAATTGCCATCATAAATGGTCCACAAATCTGCAACAATTCCATCTAAACATTAAGTAAAAGAACAAAGAACCAACAATATTGAAAACTTCCTCAGCTGACCATTGTGTTCTACTCTTGTGGACATGTGACTTTAGGATGGCTGCATCTTTACAAGAGTGACCCAGAATTCTGCACCAAATACAAGATGCTCCTGGAAGACAAGCAAGTTCCATACTTTTACATCCAAGATGCAATTTTATGCCACCTGGGATACTTCTATGTTCCTTCAAGAAAGCATGCCAAGATGATTTTGGAAGCACACTACAATAGTGTTGTTGGACATTTTTGGGTAGAAAAAATAGTGGCGGTGTTGTAGATGTATTTTTATTATCCGAACCTTCAAAAGGATTTTGGGAACTACATTAGGTCTTGCACTTCCTACAACATTTCCAAACCAACAATCAAGAAGCAAGGCCTATATACTCCTATTCCTAGTCCTAGCCAGCCCTAGGAATCCATATCCATAAATTTATTATTTAGCATTACTTCTACCAAGCATGGCAATGAATGTGTTTATGTGCTTTTCCACAGATTCGCTAAGATGGCCATTCTAGTGGCCTGTAAGAAGAGTATCATAACAAAATCCACTCGAAAACTCTTCTTTGAATGAGTATATGTTAGGTCCCTATACTACTAGTGTAACCCCTTATTGTTATTAGTACAACCCACTTATTATATTAATGTACCCATGTAGTGCCCATATTGTTACTATTGTGCCCCATAGAAGCCCACTATTGTTATTATTGTGCCCTTACATTATTCTTGTTATGTCGGCTCTGATTATGTTATGACCCCTTAGACTCCTATATATAGAAAGGAGGTCTTTTCATTTGTATCATTGAAGAATTTCTCATTTATGTAATGTAAAGGAGTTTGCCCCCTCGAAGAGGTTGAATTCCAAGGCGTGGATCTCTCTTTTCTATCTTTTTGTGAGCTAGTTTCATAACATTTGGTATCAGAGCTTTGGATTCTAGGGTTTTGCTGCTCCAAACAGGTCATCATGGAATTTTCGCTATAACTTTTTTTCTGCGATGTTTCAGAAGCTAAAAGAAAAACCTATTTGAGAAGAAACCGCGCTGAAGCTCGGGTCCGAATTTCAGAGAATTTCGCACTATATTTGCGGAGATATGATTTGAGGAAGTTGCTCTTTTTGCAGACTCCTGAATTACATTCCAAATAGGTGACCTAGGGAAAATTGTCATAACTTTCTCTCTGAGCATCAAATTGAAATTTCATAAGAAGGTGTAGAAAGAGGATGGAGTTTAGTTTCTTGTATATAATTTTTAGAGCCATAGGTCGAAATAATGACACGTGGCACTTCATACAAGTTCACTCTTCTGGAAAGGTCTATAATCAGGTCATCTTGGGAGATTATGCATAACTCTTTCTTGGAGAATCCAATTTGGATCAGACTAGTGGCATTGGAAAGAGGACACAGAGGGCTACTACAGGTCGCAATTTCAGAACTTAAAGAACCAAAAATACAGAGTTACAGACGTTTCAAGATCAAGCTCCTAAAATTAAGAAAAAGCAAGATGAGGAAGTTTGATGGCAAGGATCCAGTAAATTGGATACTTCAGATGGAGCAATATTTTGATCTACATGGTGTACCACTATTACAAAAGGTATGTATTGCATCTTCATATTTAGAACCGGATCATTTTTTATGGTATGAAGGGCTTTGTTCTTGTAAACAACTTGTTACATGGTTAATTTTCACGAAGGAAATGATAGCACATTATGAGGATACAAAGAGCAACACCTTCTTTAGAGCAACACCACAACAATTGGAAAGAGTAAAAGGGCTTTGTGACATAGTGGAAACCAGGAAGCATACCCCTCACAACTATAAAGATTGAAGTGTTGTTTCTCCTAGCCTTCCACAACCTATAAGGGTTACACCACAACAATTTGAAGAAAAAAGAGAAAAAGGGCTTTGTTACAATTGTGATAGCAAATGCACTAAAGGTCATAAGTGTGCTGAGAAGAAATTATTTTACATAGAATATGAAGAGGAGGAAGAAAAGGATCAAGAAACATCAAAAGAAGAATATATATGCCAGGACCCCACCCTAGAGAAAGAAGAAATGAATCAGACGATATCTTGTAAAGCATTGGCAAGAATTACCACTCCTCAAACTCTCAAGATAGAAGGACATATCAAGAAGAAAAAGGTGCAAGAAGTGAAAGATCACATCGATAAAGAAGAAATGAATCCAACCATATCTTGTAATTCATTGCCCAAAATTACCACTCCTCAATCTATCAAGATAGAAGGACATATCAAGAAGAAAAAATTTCAAGAAGTGAAAGATCACATCGAGCATCAAGAAATGAATCCGACCATATCTTGTAAAGGATTGGAAGAAATTAGCACTCCTCAAACTCTAGAGATAGAAGGACATATCAAGAAGAAAAAGGTTCAAGCAGTGAAAGATCACATCGAGCATCAACAACAAGTTCTCCAACTTTTAAAGGATAACGCCACTTCAGTGCAAAATCAAACGAAACAACAGGTAGATCAACATTGTAGTGAAAAATGTTTTGATGTAGGTGATTGGGTATTTTTACTGCTACATCTCAAGCAAGCTATTTGTGAGAAGGAAATGTTGGCAATACTACATGCACTTAAAAAATGGCGACCTTATCGAATGGGGAGACTCTTCAAGGATGAGGATGTGGAAGAATATTTTTGTGCTATTTTTATTATCCAACCAGATTGGATAAACGAAGCAAGGGGTGAATGGAAGAAGGACGAAGAAGTATGGCCAATTATTCAAAAGTTGCAAAAGATCCCAATTCAAAAAATATTTCTAGAAATTGAAGAGGAAGGAAAAATCATATTGGAACCTGGAGCAGTCACAGAAACAAGAACCCGACAACTACGAAATCGATCAATTTCAGAGTATCTCATCAAGTGGAAGAACTTACCCGCTGAAGATTCCACATGGGAGGACAAGAATTTTATACAGAAGCATCAAGAACTACTCAAGAATTGAGGAAAATGCTTTTTGAAGGAGAGGGGCATGTTAGGTCCCTATACTACTAGTGTAACCCCTTATTGTTATTAGTACAACCCACTTATTATATTAATGTACCATGTAGTGCCCATATTGTTACTATTGTGCCCTGTAGAAGCCCACTATTGTTATTATTGTACCCTTACATTATTATTGTTATGTCGGCTCTGATTATGTTATGACCCCTTAGACTCCTATATATAGAAAGGAGGTCTTTTCATTTGTATCATCGAAGAATTGCTCATTTAGGTAATATAAAGGAGGTTGCCCCCTCGAAGAGGCTGAATTCTAAGGCGTGGATCTCTCTTTCTATCTTTTTGTGAGCTGGTTTCATAACAGTATAGGTACACTTTGGGATCCCATAGTCCATTGTCTCATATTGGGATAGCAAGTTCCTAAGTACATTCTGGTCAAGCCTCTAGTTGTTGTTGGATACCAAGCTCACTAATTCCATGACCTTCCACCCCCAAATGGATGGCCAAACAGAGGTCGTCAACACGATGATCGTGCACATCATGCACATGTACAACTTGAAGCATCCACACACATGGGATAAAATCCTCCCCTATGTCTAGCACATCTACAACAAAGCTCTCCACAGTTAACTGGGCACAACCCCTTTCAAGTGGGGTTGGGATTCCAACCACTATGTCCCATTAACGTTTTCATACCACTTGCAACTACTCAGGAAAATCCAGCTCATTTTCAGTATGAAGATGACAGAGCTACCAGCTTCATTGAACACATTCTTCACATCCACTAGAAATTTCATGATATATTGGAGTGAGAAAATTCTACGTACAAACAACATCATGATCAACATCAGGTGCCACACAAGTTCTAGGTGGGAAACAAAGTTTGATTACACTTGTACAAGAAGTGCCTCACTGGGGCCTATTGTAAGGTTCTCCATCTCTGATATGGGCCTTACACCATCACCAAGGCTATAGGAGATGATTCTTTCGAGCTCAACATTTGACTGTTCCTTAGCTTGCACCCAATATTCAATGTGGACTAGTTGCAGCCATACTCTCCCGCATTACTGGACAGATCAAACATTGTTGAGGCGATGACACCAACAATATAGTTCAACCGAAGCTATATCAAATAGGCCACAACTGTAGGATAATAGAAACACAAATCAAAATACTCACCAACAGAAGATTCAGCTATATCGAGTTGTCAAAGTAGGCCAACACCTTCACTAGGGCATGTAGCTCACCAAGGACCACGTTCAATAGAAATTGTCACCTCATGGAGGTTTTGCATGCAATGGTGACCATTTCTTCCTAAGTGGGGGAGGAATGATCTAGGTGTATATTGGTCACCACCCATCTACTACTCCTGGACCTCTAGTTGGTTTCATCAATTTCCTTGATTATAGCACAATTTACTATTTTTAGTAGCTTTTTGGTTCCTGAACTTCTAGAGTTGTTTTGACCCCTTAAACAACGTTTTCATGAGGTCCACAGTAGGCCTGTAGCCACAAATATTGTAGTAGGAAAATTGCCAAACAGAGATCATATGACCAAGTTACGACCCTAGGAAGTTGACTATCCAACTAACTCCAATGGAACCCACAAACTCTTGGCGTTCCATCTCCTAGGGTTAGGGTTTTTGTTATTTATGGTTTCTCTTTATTGCTCAATAATAAAGAGGCCCTTGAGCCTCATTGTAACATAACTCAGAGGAATGTATCCGCCATATCTCAACTCAGAGATAAGCTACCATTGCCCAAGCTAGTTTATTTCCATTATGTACGTAAGCATCTTTTAATCATTTGATATTAATGAATCAAAGATTTATTTTTGTCCCATATTTTTGTTTATGTTTATATCTAAATCATTTTTGGCTCCTGCATAATTCCATGTCAGTGGTATCAGAGCAAACTACTCTTTTTCTACTTTTCTCTATATGTCTGCAATGAGGTTGGGCTATACAGAGTTGGGACTTGAACTAGTTGATCCCTTGCAAGACAAGCCCCGCTAACATCGATGACATCCCATGGAGGAATAAAAGAAGGATTAGAGAGCAAGATATCCTATCAAGATATTGCTCGTAGAAGTCTTGAAGTGACAGAGGAATGGAATGATAAACAAATTTTCTCGGATCCTTCAACAAATGCCAATGGGTGATGCATCTTCATGCAACAATCACTTTGAATGTGTTTCCCCCCTCAAGGTACAAGTTAACTTTGATATCCCTTATTCTAAGTTCAAATAGATGTAGATGTTTTAGATAAATGGCTAAATCTATTGGAAGGTTATTTTTCGGTCCATAATTTCTCCGCTAGGGAGAAGATTATTTTTGCACTGCTTAAACTTGCCCCCCCATGTCAAGGACAGGTGGGAAACTTACTGTGAGAGACAGGTCACAGAACCCTCTTTGTTTTAGTTGTACCCTCTTGGAACTTTTTATGAGATGTTGTCAAGGATCAATATTACCCTATTAGGAGCTATGATGATAATTACCTATAATGGACTATGCTGCAGCAGCAACGGGATCAATGTGTGCATGAGCTAATGAATATTTTCCATAACCTACACACAAAGTTGGATATCAAAGGTTCTAACAAAAAAATAGTTTAGAAGTACCATGATTGTTTGCAAAAATACATTCAGGAGGAAATGGAGTTCCTTAACATCTCCACGCTTGGTGCAACATACCAATATGTTGCCAAGATTGAGCAAATATTCATGCAAAATAAGTTAGACTTTGGATCTACAAACCTAAAGCAAAGAAAATGTGCCCCAAAGCCACAGTGAAAAGGCTAGAGCCATGTCACGACCCCCCATGACAACTCCTCAAATACACAAGCCAAGAATAATGGGAAGGTGAAGAAGGGCATCGACAAGTGATGTCAGTTCCATAAAACTTGTAACGCCCTCCTCCCACATCCACCCAAGTAACCATGCCAACCGGGGTAAACATGATACAAGAGGCTACTATGATCAAATTTGACCTCCTATGTGACGTTAAGGAAGTGGAATCAACAGAACACCACACATAGTCATCGAACATCATCAACAGAACCCTCAGGAGACAAGTGAGCAACTTAGATATCTTGTCCATGGGTCCTATTATTGTTCTGGATGTCTTAGGCCATAGTCTCTCTCATGCTATGGTAAAGGGAGTGACCAACAACCTAAAGTCAAATTTCTAGTTTTGTGCCAACGAACCCGGGATTTAAGACACTTTTTGAGGCCCAAAACGGAGGTCACTGTCTAGAATGTAGTGATAGCTTGAAATCAGTAAAAGTATAGGGAAACAATGATGCAAAACCAATAAGTTGAACAAGACCATAACCAAACCCCTACTAGCCATGACAGGAATTTCGACAAACATGTCATCAACATGTAACCTACATGTGTAAACAACAGCATTAAGTGTAGGGGTCTCATGCTTATCTGAGAATTGCTATGAATCATTGTTCTCTCATGCCATTTATTGTACTATCATCTATTAGGTCATTGACACATTATCTATTCATGTACAAGTAAAAACATGCTGAGAGCCATGCATAACTGTTGTCATAAAATATACATATAACCAGCATAATAGGAACATAAATACCATAGACATATCAATCATCAAATCCACATATACATCAATACATTTACACATGAAAATCAAGGGCATGAATTTCTCATTAATGAATGAAATTAACCAACCAGATATGGGACTACCATGCTCCACCCTACCATAGATTGGTTGATCCAAGTCTCTCTTCAGTCAATCACTCATACCATATTCCAAGCATGAGTGTGAGACTCATAGAATGCACTAAAAACACCAATCAACATGGATGCCACCGGAGTTCTCTGCCTACACCGTGAGGAATTTGAGTGCCTCCTTGTCTCTCAGGATTTACCGTGCATCCACAATCCAATCTAGGGATCACTAGGCCCTACACCAAGACATACTCTCCAGGATTTACTATTCATCCGATCCCAAAACCACTAGGCCAAACGGAGAGAAAATCCACCTCTTGAATTTACTTTATATCCCACCATTCACTGGAAAGGATTCCTAGGCCCTCCAAGGCACACAATCTAGATTTATTGCAACCCACAATTTAGTTTAAGGGTTACAATGCTATTAGCTTCGTGATCCTCCATCCGGTTTAGGGAACACTCAGACCATGTGTTTTTCAATTCATAGATCCACCCCACTCAGCTTCAAATCCAATCTGGCCATCCCACATAAGCCGAATGAGAGAACCTATCTCACCATAGCTATTAGGAAATGGCAAGGCTAGGCTAAAAATATTGTCACAGCTATAAAAACCCATGCCATGGCAGAAAATAAACACATGCAATCCCATAGATGCCAAATCTAGCAAGGAAATACACATGCAAGTTGATACCTGGAATGAATTCTATTGTAGCTTCTTGATCCTGCCTTTCCCTACTTGATCTTTGCTTCCTCTTTCCTTCTTTGAATTTTTTGCTCCAATGCCAAAGTCCTCCAAGAAACTCTAAGTGTCCAAGAGTGAGAGAGAGAGAGAGAGAGAGAGAGAGAAAGAGAGAGAGTAATGAGATATCTCCAAAAATCAACTGATAAAAGGTTACCCACTGATCCTTAGAAGAATTTTTATGGATAAGGCCTCTATTTTATGCATTTTCCATCATTTTACTTTATTTTCCTCCTCACATGCAACATATGACCTTTCATCTCCCTTTTCTCCTAATTTCCATTATTTTCATAAATAATTATGACAAAAACTGCCATTTTTCCTTTCTGAAGCCTTAGCCGTTGGATTTCCCAATTTACTTAGCCATAAACAACTAAGTGGACACCCCCTAAGATGTCTTGCCCAACATTCAACTAGGAATAAGTGTCCCATCAACCATGGAAATAACCTCCCATTTCCACTTTGGAATCCTGATCAGCAATAGCATTTCAACAACATGTTTACAGTTTGATTTCACTCGTTAATAGTTGAAACACCTCACCACAAACTCTGCTACATCCCTCGTCAAATTTGACAAATGCTAGAATCTCTTCACCATTGTCAGTGTCTTCTAATAACCAGGGTGACTTGAATAAGGTTTCGCATGAAAATCCCTCAAGATCACCTCCTTGAGCTTACTGTTATCTAGTACATATATCATGTCTCGAAACCTAACCAATCCATCCATTGTAAGACAATAATCCATACCTTGTGCACCTATTCTTATACCAGTGCCTATATGTGTACTGCCACCTGAACCTATACCACTACATGTACCTATACCTAAACCTCTACATAAACCTGTACTAGAGCCCTGCAGCAACTTGTGCACAATCTCCATATGCCTACAAGATCCTATCCTGTAAGTTCATCCCATAGGATATCATAGCTGCCAAGTGATGTATTTTTACCCATTTACTGAGAGCATCTGCCACCCTATTCTCTTTACCTTTCATGTACCTGATATCAAAATGAAACTTGTTGATCGTGGCTAACTAACTAGCCTGCTTGGCATTCACATTCGGCTGATCAAACAAATACCTCAACCCAATATGATCACTAATAAGTACAAACCTCTTGCCAAGAAGATAATGTCTCCATTTCTTCAATGCATGTATGATCATTTCTAATTCAATATCATGTTTTGGGTAGTTATTCTCATGCTTGTTTAGCTTCGAGGACTCATAACATACCACCTGTTCATCCTGCATAAGGACTCCACCAAGCCCTCTTTTGCAAGCATATGTGCATACCACAAACTCTTTGTTCCGATCTGGAATAATGCCCATCCCTGGTCTTGAACACAGTCTTGTAAATGTCATCCTCTTTGATGTGTATCTCGAAGATTGACTTGAGATATCCACATTATTCAAATGCCTATAATCAATGCATAATCTGAGACTACCATTTTTCTTCCTCAAACAAACAAGACCGGTGCACCCTAAAGTGATACGCTTGGCCTAATGTATCCCTTAACCAACATTTCCTTTAACTATAAATTTAAGTCAACCAACTTAGGTGTGCTCATAATGTATGGTGCTTTAAATGCTTGAGCTTCCCCTAGAACTAACTCAATAGAAAAGTCTACCTCCCTGTGGTATGGTAACTTTGTAATGTCCTCATGAATTCCATCCTGAAACTACTGCAAAACTGGGTACCTATTCAACACATCTACATCCTCAACCTCCTTACCCTTATCACTAGAAATGTTTACTACAAATAACATACACCCTTTTGTGTGCCTACGCTTTGCTTGCATAGTTTTCACCATCCTAATTGATGTGGCTTTCTTCTTACCCTTCAAGATGCTTGGTTCCCCATTGTCATCAACACACTCAATAGCTTTATCATAGCAGTATACCTTGGTTCTATGAATATAAAACCAATCCATTCCCAACAACATATTGTATGATCCCAATGGTAATAAATTTAGATGTATTGCGGTCGGCATACCATTCAAGTCAAATGTGAAAGCTCATACCCAATGGTGAAACCGCTTCTTTGTACCTATAGCCAACTGCACTAACCAAGACTCTGCATGCAATTCCTTACTCAAACCACACTTATCCACCAAGTTAGGACTAACATAGCTATAATTAGATCCAAGGTCAATCAAAATCAAATAACTTTATCACAATGTTTACCGTCCATCTCAATGATATATGTTTGGTGTTCTACCTGCCTATTGTCGACTGCTTCATAGATACGTGGAATACTCTGACCAACATCCCCAACAGTATGTGCCTCCTATGCACTATATATCTTAGGCATACCACCCTAATGTTGTGGATAATCTCTCCTAAGGTGTTCCTCACCACATGTCCAACAGTCCAAGCTATCAGTTCCCTCACCACTATGTTAATGTTGTTGTGACCCATGTCCTTATCTAGCTAGATTAAACTTCTTTTGTGGTGCCATGTTTTCCTTCCCATTTTCATTCTGAAGCCTTGTCCTCTTAGGCTTCCATTACCTCTACCTTTGTCTTTTCCCTTCCTCGGTCCATGCTAAGATTCATTCTTGCTCTTTGACTTCTCATGGCAATTCTTCAATTTCGCAATGACTTCCTCAAGTGAACGAGGCTCATCATACTCAATCTGATCTCTAAATTCTAATGGAAAACCACTGACAAATCTTTGATCTTTAGCATTCTCATCAGTAAGATACAATACATACCTCAATAGCTCTAGAAATTTAGTCGTGCACTCTTCATCTGTCATTGATCCCATCATTAGCTCATAGAATTCTTTAGCCTTACTATCGTAGTATCTTTCTGACAAGTATTTCTTCCTAAAAATCCTCTTGAATTCCCGCCAACTCAAGTCATATGTCCTTATGTATCTAACCCACTTAACATCTTCCCACTAGATGTGTACCTTACCTTTCAAACTGAAGATAGCTATTATGGCCTTCATGTTATCTGTGTACTCATGCAACTCAGAGAATTTGTTCATTCCAAGTATCCAAGCCTCTGCATCTTCCAACTTCTTCACATATCCATCAAAATTAGGTGGTTTTTCTTTCTTCAATTCATCCAACAAGTATCCCTTATCATTCCTCCTATAAGGATGATAACGATGATGATCATGATGTCTCTCAGAACTAGAACTAGAATAGTACTTGTACTCATCACCCCTCCTATCCGGAGTTTCCAACAACCTGCCATGTCTCACAGTATCATATCTATGCAATATGTAACTACTAGGAGACCTACTTCCATATGCCACATTAATTCCATCCTCATATCCATGGATGAACCAAAGCAGCCCTTGTCGCTGCAATTCTAACAAACTCTGAAGAAGTATAGCATTAACCTTTGCTTGCTTCTCTTGTGTCTGTATGATCTGGTCATTATCTTCTTTACAAATCCTTATCTCTTCCTTTAAGCTTCTCAGTGTAACTACCAAATCAGAAGGATTCCCAACAGTATATTGTTCTTCAGATTCATAGGGAGAGTCTTTGTAGTCAACCATCTTGCTAACCATTTAATACTTCTTCCTATAATGCATAATATGTTAGATAAACCATATCACAATAAACCAACGTACCTTGGTATAGCTCAACAAGGATACCTTGTCTGCAAGATCACCAAATCAGCGTGATACACGTATAACATAATCATAACAACATATAGGCATGCATAAATAAATGTATCAACACATAAACATCACTCTAGTTAGGTTCCAATCATCAATGCAAGGCCATATCAACAATGCATGTTATGACCTCATGCATGAAAACAACCATTACTCCATGGTACAAATTGCCACATGCAACTAGCAATATGCATAAACAATGTCTAATCAACTACACCTATGCATAAACGCATGTAGTTGAACATAAGAGATTAATTCTTGTAATCAACCTACAAGACTAATACATGTAATCAAAATATTCAAGAATGTAACCTAACATACAAGGATGTAAGTAGGTGACATAAAATCAAAATGTAAGCAACATATAACACATATGAAACCAGTCACATACTCATGACAAATACACTTCACTAAATCAATATCAAATTATCCATGATAACCATTCTACAACCATAATCAATCATCAAGCCAATGCAACAAGCACATGAAATTCAAGTGTAAGAGACAAATGCAACTAGCGTGTAGGCATAACCAACACACACCACCCATCTAGTCCAAGAGTTGAACTATTCTTTGATACCACTACGTAACACCATCCTCCCACATCCACCCAAGTAACCATCCCAACCAGGGTAAACATGACAGGAGAGGATACTATGATCATATTCGACCTCCTATGTGACCTTAAGGAAGTGGAATCTATGGAAAATCACACACATTCATCCAAAATCATCAACAGAATCATCAGGAGACAAGTCAGCCACTGAGACAGCCTGTCCCTAGGTCCCACTGTTGTTTTGGATATCTTAGGCCATAGTTACTCTTATGTTATGGGAAAAGGAGAGACCAATGACCTAAAGTCACTCTCATAGGCTTTCCTGCCAATGACTAGGGACCAACATTTCTAGTTTTGTGCCAGCAACCCCATGATTTAAGCCAACTTTTCTAGCCTAGATCCTAGGTCACTGTCCAAAATGGAGCGATAGCTTGAAATCAGTAAAAGTACAGGGAAACAATGATGCAAAAGTAATGAGTTGAACATGACCATAACCAGACCCCTACTAGCCATGATAGGCATTTCTTTAAACATATCATCAACATGTAACATACATGTGTAAATAATAGAATTAAGTATAGGGATCTCATACTTATCTAAGAATCAATATGAACCTTTGTTCCCTCATGTCATTTGTTGTACTATCATCAATTAGTTCATAGACACATTATCTATTCATGTACAAGTAAAAACATACTGAGAGCCATACATAGTTGTTGTCATCAAATATACATATAACTAGCATAATAGGAACATAAATACCATAGACATATCAGTCATCAAAATCCACATATATATCAACACATTTACACATGAAAATCAAGGGAATGAATTTCTCATTAATGAGTGCGATGAACCAACTAGAGATGGGACTACCATGTTCCACCCAACCATAGATTGGTTGAGCCAAGTTTGTCTTCATCCAATCACCTCTGTGCCATATTCCAAGCATGAGTGTGGGACTCATAGAATGCACCAAAAACACCAATCGACATGGATGCCACTTGAATTATCCACCTACACGTTAAGGAATTTGAGTGCCTCCTAGTCTCTCAGGCTTTATCGTGCATCCACAATCTGATCTAGGGATCACTAGGCCCTACATCGAGACATACTCTCTAGGTTTTACCATGCATCCCATCCCGGAACCATTAGGCCCGACAAAGAGAAAATCAATCTCTTATCTTTACCTTATATCCTGCCATTCGCTGGCAAGGGTTCCTTGGTCCACCGAAGAAACACGATTTGGCTTTACCACAACCCATAGTCTAGTTCAGGAGTTACTAGGCCAGTGGCTTTGTGATCCTTCATCCAGTTCAGGGATCACTTAGATGATGTGTTTGTCAATTTAGAGATCCACACCACTCAACTTCAAATCCAATTTGACCATCCCACATAAACTGAATGAGAGAATCCATGTCATCAAAGCTATCAAGTAATGGTAAGGCTAGGCTGAAAATATTGTCACATCTAGCAAAACCCATGCCATGGTAAAACCAAAACACATGCAATCCCATGCATGCCAAATCTAACAAGGAAAATACACATGCAAGTTGATACCTGTAATGAAGCATGTTGTAGCTGCTCGATCTTGCCTTCCCTGCTTGATCTTTGCTTCCTCTTGCCTTCTTTGCCTTTCTTGCTCCAATGCGAAAGTGCTCCAAGAAACTCTAAGTGTCCAAGAGTGTGTGTGTGTGAGAGAGAGAGAGAGAGAGAATAATGAGAGAGCTCCAAAACTCAAATGAGAAAAGGTTACCCACTGATCCTCATAAGCCTTTTTATGGATGAGGTTTCTATTTTCTTCATTTTCCATTATTTTCCTTTATTTTCCTCCTCACATGCAACCTATTACCTTTCATCTCCCTTTTCTCCTTATTTCCATTATTTTCATAAATAATTGTGCCAAAAAATGTCATTTTTCCTTTCTAAAGCCTTACCCATTGCCTTTGCCAATTTCCTTAGCCATAAAAAACCAAATGAACACCCCCTAGGATGTCTTTCCCAATATTCAGCTTAGAATAAGTGTCCCACCAACTGTGGTTATTTTTTTTAAATTTTATTACATGGAATTTTCACCAGGTTTCTTACAACTCGCACTCACAACACGAATGAATTTCGCACAAAGAAGACACTGGTGGCTGATTTAGAAGGATCAGAGACCGATTCATGCTCTGAGTCAAAGCTAGAAACTGTGAAGGGAACTGCTAAGGGAAAGTAGATCATTTACAAAAAACCCACTATGATGGTAAACACCATTAAGCTCCAAAAGCTGGAACCTGAGGATCCAGAGGAGGGGGTGTGCCTCTTCCACTCATGGATGTTGGTAAAGGGTTCGTCGATGCAGTTCATCTTTAGAAGTGGGAGACAGAAGAACCTAATATTCACTGAGGTAATTAACAAATTGAGTCTACCAACAATGTCACACCCACAACTCTACACCATCGGGTGGCTCCACCAAGGGCGAGATCTCTGTGTTAAGCAGTAGCGTCACCTACCTTATAACATCAAGCCCTTTGCACATGAGGTATTGTGTCATGTTTACCATCTAGATGTTAGTGATGTTTTATTAGGTTATTCATAACTATGGAACCATTGTGTTGTATATGAATCTAGATGTCATTTTTTTATTATTACTTTGGGTTTGAAATTGTACAAGATAATAGACGTAGCATTTCCTACCACCTTTTCTTTTATCTCAGATAAACAATGTAGTGATATAATTTCCCAAACCAGAAATTTTTTTATCCTTATGATTCACCCTCAGAAAAAGAGGAAGATTGTGACCACATCCACATCCTCCACGCAAGGCTCCTCTGGATGGCAGTAGCAGATGGAAAAGGTCATGGAGGAGCACAGGGACATCTTCACCTCACCCGCAGGGGTACCCCTCAATGGTCAGGTCAAACACTCCATCGATCTGAACCTGAGCACGTTGCTACCCAATCGATCGATTGAAAGACACTTTTTTATAGAGAATGATGAAATCAAGAGCTAGATTCAGGATTTTTTGCAAAAAATGACACATTAATCCAATTTCATCATCCTGTGGGAGTTCGGTCATGTTGGTACAGAAGAAGGATGGAACCTGGAGGCTCTATAATGACTATAGGGTGTTGAATGACAACATTATCTAGAATAGGTAACCAATAACACATATTGATAACCTTCTGGACAAGCTCAAGGGGGACAAATATTTCAACAAGATTGACTTCAAGTCTAGTTATCATGAGGTACCAATCAAACCCTTTGATGTGTGAAAGGCTTCCTTCAAATCCAAGGAGCTCCTTTTCAAATGGTTGGTCATTCATTTCAGCTTGACAAATTCCCCCACAACCTTTATGTGGTTGATGGACAATATCTTGCGGCCCTTCACCAAATTGTTTATGGTAGTGTATTTGGACGACATCCTAATCTTTAGCCATAGTTGGGAAGAGCACCTACACCATATTCGACAGGTCCTCCAAATCCTACGAAAACACAAATTGTGTACCCATTTGGAGAAATAAACTTTTGGTATGATCCATTTTCAATATCTAGGGTACATCATTGATGAGAGTGGTGTGCATGTGGACCTAGCCAAGGTACAATTTATTCAGGCTTGGCCAACACCAACCACTCTAATAGAGCTCTACAACTTTTTGGGTCTTGCCAATTTCTGTTGCATGTTCGTGTTGGGATTCTCTCATATCACTTGGCCTTTGAGTCAAGTCACCAAGGGTAGAGTAATATCAAATTTCTTCAGGTCAGAATCCCAAAAGAAGGCATTTTCTGAGTTGAAGCATCCCCTCTACTCTACATCGTTGCTCACATTACCAACTTGTAGCAACCATTTTACATTGAGAAAGATGCCTATGACTATGTTATTGGTGCATTTCTTACTTAGAAGGGACATATAGTGGCATATCACGATGAGACACTTTCAGATACAGTCTGAAAGTATCCCACCTATGACAAAGAGATGTGTTCCATTGTGTAGGCATGTCAATAATGGACGCATTACATTATAGGGAAGGAAATGGTCTTCCACAAAAAACGCTAACCCCTATTGTTCATAATGACACAGAGAAAGTTCCAGAATGATCACCATAAGAAATGGCCCACTATCTCCAACAGTTCCATTTGAACATTAAGTACAAGAAGGGTAACACCAATAATGTTGTAGACTACCTCATTTGACCATCAGTTATGGTGATGACCATTGTGCTTAACTCTTATGGACACAAGACTTCGAGATGGTCACATCTTTACAAGTGTGATCAAGATTTTGGCACCACATATCATATGCTCCTTGAAGGCAAGAAAGTTCTAAATGTTCACCTCCACCACACATTGTTATGCCACCTAGAACACCTATGTGTTCTTTGAAGCAAGCATGCCAAGATGATTCGGGAAGCACACTACAGTTGGGTTGATGTACATTCATGGGTAGAGAAAATAGTGGCACTGTTGTAGAAGTATTTTTATTATCCAAACCTTCGAAGGGATGTTGGGAAGTACATCGAATCCTACATTTCCTGTGTCATTTCCAAACCTACAATCAAGAAAAAAGGCTTGTATACTCCTTTTCCTACTCCTAGCCAGCCCTAGGAATCCATCTCCATGGATTACATGTTAGGCCTTCCTTCTACCAAGCATGTGAACAACCGTGCTTTTGTGGTTGTCGATGAATTCTCTAGGATTTCCATTCTGGAGGCGTGTAAGAATTGTATCACATCAGAAGCCACTGCCAACCTCTTCTTTTAAAGAGGATGGGTACACTTTGGGATCCCACCATCCATTATCTCGTATTAAGATAGCAGGTTCCTAAGTACATTTTGGTGAAGCCTCTGGTCATTGTTGGATACCAAACTCACTAAGTCCACAATATTCAACACCCAAATGGATGACTGAACAAAGGTCGTCAATAGGATGATCATACACATCTTACACATGTACAACTCAAATAATCCATACACATGGGCTAAAATCCTCCCATATGTCCAACATAACTATAACATAGCTCTCCACAGTTCAATTTTCCACAACCCCTTTCATGTGGGGTTGGATTCCAGCCACTATGTCCCATTGATGTAGCCATACCATTTGCAACTACTTAATCTGATTTAACTCATGTTTAGTCTAAAGTTCATAGAGCTACTAGCTTCTCTGAATGCATTCACCACATCCCCTAGCGGGTCCATGGCATATTGGACAAATAAAATGCTAGGTACAAACAACGTCATGATTAGCATCAAGTTCCACACAAGTTCCAAGTGGGTGACAATGTTTGGCGCCCGCCACAAACTTCACCCGCTCCGATATGGGCCTTACATGATCACTAAGAATGTAGTAGATAATGGTTTCAGGTTAGAATTCCATTGTTCCTTAGCCTACACACAATATTCAATGTGGACCAACTACGACCATACTCTCCCCCTGTGTTGGACACATCAAACATTAATGAGCAAATGAAACCAACAATGCTCAACCTAAGCTGTATCAAAAAGGTCATGATTGGTAGGATCATGGACACACAGATCAAGAACACACAACAATAGAAGATCCAGCTATAACAAGTTTTCAAAGTAGGCCAATGCCTTCACTAGGGAAAGTGGCTCAACAAGGACCAAGATCTAAATAAATTTCCTCACCTCATGGAGGCTCTGCATGTAATGGAGACCATTGCTTCCTAAGGCGGGAGGATTAATCCAAGTGGATACCCACCTATTCCACCTGAACCTCTAGTTGGTTTCATCACTTTCCTTGATTATCACACAATTTTCTATTTTTAGTATTTTTTCAGGTCCTCAAATTCCAGAGTTGTTTTGACACCATAAACGACGTTCTTTTGAGGTCCACTATAGTCCTATCATCGTGCATAGAGGTTTTCCACAAATATTGTAGTACTCAAAGAGACCTTTCTAAGATGTATCATATGCACCAAACAAAGATCATATGACCAGATTACAACCTCGGGAAGCTCGCTATCCAACTAACCCTAATGGGGCCCACAAACTCTTATCATTCCATCTCCTTAGGTTAGGGTTTTTCTTGCTATGGGTTTCCCTTCGTTGTTCAATACAAAAGGTACTTGAGCATCTTTATAACACAGTTTAGAGGCATGTAGCTGCCACATCTCTTCTCATAGATAAGTTATCATTGCATGAGCTAGTTTATTTCCATTTTGTATGTAAGCATCTTTTAGTTCTTTGATATTAATGAAATGGATATTTATTTCTGCTGCATCTCTGTGTTTATTTTTACATCTATATTCTATATCATTCCTACATAAGTATGACTCAGTGGTATCAGACTGATCTGCTCTTTCTCTGTTTTTCTATGCATGTCCCCAACTCTTGTTATTCCATCTCCTAGGGTTAGTGTTTTGGTTTCTTAGGGTTTCCCTTTATTGATCAATAATAAAAATGCACTTGAGTCTCTTTATAGCATAGTTTAGAGGCATGTAGCCACCACATCTCTTCTCAGAGATAAGTTACCACTACCCGAGCTAGTTCATTTCCATTCTGCATGTAAGCATCTTTTATTTCTTTAATATTAATGAATGAAGATTTATTTCTGCCGCATCTCTGTGTTTATGCTTATATCTATATTATGTATCATTCCTGCATAAGTAACAATGTAAACTTTGAAACAGGAGCTCTAGCCAAAAAACCCCAAAAAAACATGAAAAACATTCCAAAAAATGAAAAGTGTGTATTCTGGAATGATGTTTTATTTTTTTAGGGTTAGCTTTCAACATATTTAAAAAATGGCAGTAAACCCAATTTTTTTGTGCAAAATAAATGAAAAAAGCACAATAATTTTTTTGGTAGAATAACATTCTTCTTCCCCAGGTATGATTTCAACATTTTTTAGTAATGATGTTAAAAATAAAAATATCAATGCCTTTTCAGTATTGTCGTTAAACATATAATAACATGACACTAAATATCGCTAAAATTATAATTGATTTCAACCATAACATTAAAGATAAAAAATTTAAGATAAAATAAAAATTTGAAATTTTTTCAACCATAGAATTAAGAAAATCTAAGTTTTCAACACATTTAAACCATGAAACTATGAAAAAATTACATGACTAAATTAATCAAAATATCAATGAAACGTAAATTATATCTCTAAGTTTGTTGGGATAGGGTCTCGAGGGTCAATTTTGGGGTTAGTTTAACCAAATCTTGTAAAAGTTTTTTAAAGAATGTAAAGTCTCCACGAAACGTGGATGTGGAGTGAACATCTAAGTAGGAGTCAAAATGGGCTTTAGCCCCTCGTTTGGGTAAGTGATAGGTCAATTTTGAGACTCACCCATAGGCCAAGGGCCATCGTATTGTAAAGCATGAATTCTATATATAGTTGAGTCACAGTGAGTCTAAGTAGAAAGGGAAGGAAAAATAGAAATTGTTTTGGGAAAGTACTAAGGCAGGAAATATCTATTCATGTACTTAGGTGAAAGAGGAAGCCTCCTGTAGCTGAGTGCATAGGAGGCCTTGGTAAGTCCATAGTTGAGTGTGCAGACCCCTGTAGCTGAGTGCGCAGGGTTGAAGAATTATGTAAATTGAACGCTAAACTTAATAAAGACTGATTTTGGGAGAGATGCCTTGCCTTTGAGTATTATTCTTATTTTTGTTCATGCAATTATATATCGCTTAGTGATATGTTTTCTATGGAATAATGTATAATTTCTGCGTGAACTTATTGAATCTTTAATATTTATTCATGAACTAAGTAACCGTCTATTTTCGTGAAGATAAATGTTGGATCTGTTATGATTTCTGTTGAATTGGGTAGATCTGCGCTAAGGCAGATCTAGGGTTACTAGATAGTGCACGGAAGTGGATAAAATACTTCCTTTAATTCCCTAAAGTCTGATTGCAGACCTTCATGAAGGTCTAAAGGGTTTTTTCTTAGAGTTGCAGTAGCGAGCCATAGAAGGATACAGATTTGCACGAAGGTAGGTCTAAGTGATCAAGGCTTAATATCACTTATCACACTGTCTCTGGATACAGAAACCTAGTTCTAGCATCCCCAAGTACTTCTTTGGGTGAGACTATAGCCTGCACTATGCAGGTTGTTAACAAAAGGGCCAGCAACTAGGGTTTTGTTGGTTGGTGCAAACACTCTGAACCTGGGTCAACCCCCCTTAATCCAACAAATGGTTACATTGTCGGGACCAGGATCTATCTAAGAGATGTGTGATAAATGGTTTTTTACGAAGAAAGATATTAACAACTAGATTCATCAAAATGTGCACGCATTCATGGCTCAAGAGAATAGGAGCCCTAAATTATCCAAGGAGGAGTGGTTATAGAGATTTTTGTACACAGACAAGACCAACGCGTTCTTCTATTTCTTCCCTGACGAACTACACGAGTGGTTGTCTAAATTGGCTGATAGTTAGGGGACATGGAGGATTGATGATCCTATAGTGTTGATTCCTGAACTGGTGTGATGTCTGGAGGCATCAGAAATAAATATTGTACACGCTTTGGATCACTGGATTGATCACACACTGGGAGGTTTCGTGACTTATTTCACGATCGACAGAAATATCAGCTATAGCAAAGCAAAATGAAGGCTCTTTAAAGGACCGTGAGGTAAGTATTTGAAATCATTAAAGATTGGGATTAAAATGTTGTTATTTGAAAAGAGGGTTGTGCAATTACCTTGATGTTTGGGGCTATGTGAAGCGAAATATTCTTTAGAAGAAATAATGGATCAAGCCCAGAATATAGTCCACTCATTGAACCCCCTTCAAGCGATGACGAAGGGACAGTGCTGACTACACCGCAAAGTGAAGTTCAGTTAATTACACAAGGTATCCCAAGGATACCTCATCCATCCACTCCACCTCCACCTCCACCTCCACCTCATACACCTACACCTTCACCCCCTCCACCTCCACTTCCACCATTCAACATGAAAACGTGATGAAGATGTCGATTTTTAAAGGAGTTAGGAGCAAAGATCCTGAATAATTTTGGTTTGTCACAGAAGCTGTATGGACACCACAACAGATTATGAATGATAACATAAAGGAAGCATAGCTGGCTACAGCCTTACAGGATCGCGCATTAACATGGTACATCAACTATTCCACTGATTACCCCAACGTGATGTTGGCAGAGACCCACCAATCTTTGAATAAGGAGTTCAGTAAGCCTAAGTCAGAGGCACGGTAATTGAGTTTAAGGAAATATGGAAGAAGGTAGATGAAAGACCGTGGGATTTTGATCAAAGGTTGAAATGCCTAATTAGGCATGCCAATATGATAATCACGGATTCCCAGCATCACGACTGGTATATAGCATCGCTCTTACCGCACTTGAGAGTGCCTCTATCACAAAAAAAGATAGCAATGCAAGAAAAAACTTTGGAAATCACGATGAGGTGGATGCTTTTCCCATACAGGATAAGAACCTAGGAGTACAAGAGATTCACTCAAAGCTGGAAAGCTTGCACTTGGAATTTCAGAGTATGAAGAAAGGAAAGGAAGCCCAGCCAAAGGTATGCACTAAGGTCTAGTGTTTGAAGTGTAAGAGCCATGGAAATGATAAGGACCATTGCTCGATCTATAAGAACTATATTATTGGGGGAGGTCCTATTCCCCTGAAACAAGAGAATAACGTTGGGATGAGTACAAAAGCTGCATTGTGGTGCACTATCTGTCAAGTTAGAGGATAGCACGTGACTGATAACTATCATTTACTACAGAAATTTGTGCATACCCCTCAGCAGTCATTTTGCAATTTCTGTAAATCTGTGGAACATGATGAATGCCATTGTAGAAGCTATGAGTTGATGACGGATAGAACCCCTACCTACCAAATGCATGTAGAGAAATGGCCTTAGGATCAGGGTGTAGGAGCTGTGCACAGAGGATTCCAGGGACGAGGACGAGGAAGAGGTGGTGGACCAAGTCAAGGGCGTGGGAAAATAATATGCTATAACTGTGGAGAAGTAGGGAACTTCACGTGAGATTGTACAAATCCCACGCATCCATCGTGTCAATATTGTTGCTAGTTTGACCATGCGATATAGGAATGTCTAGTCCTTATGGAAAAGATGCAACAAAAGAAGGTGCAACCCCGGTAGCCTACACAGAACATTCAAATGATGAGGGCTAAGCCCCGCGAAGAAGATCATAGCATAAATATAGTAATGAGAAGTGGTATGGTGATTGGTGTAGATAAAGGTAAGAAACTTGAGGATGAAGGGTGGGTGTGCAAGGCTGCTGAGAAGGAAGTGGACTTTGATCTTAATCACGCTAAAGAAACCTTCATGGAAGCAAAGAAGAAATTTGTTGAGGCCTCTACCTCAGGAAGTCAGGAGAAAATGCTAGAAACTAGTGTGACACAAGAAGTAGATCCTTCAATACCAGCTACCTTTTTGAAGACCTATATGAAATTACTATGAGATCAGAAAGTAGTAGAAGGGATGCAAGAGTTAACTGACAAATAAGTAAAAGAATCTTGCTCAACAATGCACTATGAGGAAAATTGGTATGCATAAGAAGCACAAAGGGCGGAAGATGAGGCTAACTGCACAAATAGGCGAATACAAAATGGAACAGGTAATCTTGGATCTAGGTTCTGATGCGAATGTCTTGCCTAAGAAAATGTGGGAAAGGATGGAGAGACCTACACTGCAATGGTCTCCTATTCAGCTACGCATGGAAAATCAACAGAATATTACTCCGATGGGCCACTTATATGGTGTAATGGTGGACATTGAGGGTGCAAACACGCTGGCTAAATTTGAGGTCATTGAAATAGTGGATAATAGTAACCCGTACCCCGCACTACTAGTAATTGATTGGGCTATTGATATGAAATAGGTAATCAACTTAAAGAAGTGGAAGATGAAATTTGGAAATAAGTTGCTCAGGGTGGTAGTGCCACAATACCCTGCTGAAGGAGTGCATTATACAGAACCTGTTAACGACTTTGTGGAAAGTGACGATGATCTGGATTACATATGCAAGATCACAATGCGAGATGATGATTGGATCAATCCTATGGCTGATGGACAAATTACATGGATAGGGATACTTCCTACACCTCAAATTTGGATAAAGAGTTTGAACACGGGAAGAATTAGTTGCATGAAGTATCTACGCTCCGCTGCAATATGATGACCAAATCACTACGGTTTGTCTCGATTGAGGTAAGGAATCTTCTGTATTATGAGGTTTGACTGATGTGGATTTTTTTGTAGATGAATTTGAAAGGGAAGTACCAGAAGAACATCGCTTCCAGGCACTAGAATTAGCACTGCACGCTACGCCTGCCTGTTGGTGGGGTATGCACAAGGAAAACTTCATTAGATGGAAGGAATACATAAGGATGATGAACTTATGGTTTGGGTATGCTAATAAGTGGATGACAGAAAA
The DNA here is from genome assembly GCA_031772625.1 of Pinus tabuliformis. Classification (NCBI taxonomy): domain Eukaryota; kingdom Viridiplantae; phylum Streptophyta; class Pinopsida; order Pinales; family Pinaceae; genus Pinus; species Pinus tabuliformis. The sequence continues at coordinate 1,788,568,938 of CM062818.1, forward strand.
ATACAATGGGAAGGTTTATCTGTGCGATCATTTGGCACGATGGTCTAAGGCTTGGGGAGCAGAACCACATCCAGAATGGGTGCACATTTTCTGTCATACCTTAGATACAATCCCAATCAACTGGTATTTCGAGACGGAGCTTTGCCATCAGACAGCTAAATGGGACATCTTCAGGGAAATTTTTCTATTAACTTTTAGCTTTGAGGATGGGTTTGAGAGCATTGATGAATTCCTCCAAGAGATAAAAGCGGTTATATTCAGAACAAAGAAGGAACTGGTAGAATGGGCTTAGCTGGATTGGAGTAGGTAGTTGTGCCATGCACTGGAGTGTTATTATGTGACTGCTGAAGAAGAAGAAGAAGATCCATGAAATATTACTATCCCAGAGACAGAAGGACAATGGAAAGTCAAAGAACCGAAGATGGCGAACCCGAATATATCAGAACCTTTGAAAACTCGAAAAGTAAACATTGGGTCTAAAGTAGAACCTAAGTTCGCGAAGATATGCAACTATTAGGATGAAGATATGGTTGATAAGGTAGTTGAGCTACTGCACGAGTATCAGGATTTATTCCCAACGAAGTTTTCATATTTGAAAGGGATCATTAGAGATTTAGGTGTCATGAAGATTACGTTGAAGCCAGATGTGAAACCTGTTAAGCAAAGGCCTTATCAGCTAAATCCAATGTATAAGGAAATGGTGTGCAAGGAACTGGATAAGATATTGGATGTCGTATTATTGAGCTAGTATAGGAATCATATTGGGTAAGCCCAATGGTGGTCCAAGAGAAAAAATAGAAAGGTGAAATCCTTATATACGTGGATCTAAGAAATCGCAATGATACATGCATGCATGATCCATTCTTAATACCATTTATTGATGAAGTATTAGAGAATGTTGGCGGATAGGAGGCTTATTCATTCACTGATGGATTTTTGGGATATCATCAAATAAAGATTGCGCTAGAATATCGAAGCAAGAAAATCTCCATAACAGAGTGGGGTTTCTTTCAATATATAGTTATCCCATTCAGATTGAAGAACACGCTTGCAATCGCTTCCCAGGTTGTGATCAAAGCGTTGAAATAGTTTATTTATAAATTTTTGGAGGTCTGTTTTGGCGACTAGAATGTGTTTGGCTAGGTGAAGTGCCATGTTGCGAGTCTGTGCCATATGTTGGGTACATGTCAAAGGTATCAAATCGTGCTGACCTTGAAGAATTGGATATTGTATGTGCCCATTGGAATTTTTCTTGGCCATGTTGTATGTAAGTAGGGATTGATGGTGGACCTTGTGAAGATCACTGTAAATGTGAATTTGGAAGCTCCTAGGAATGTGAAACAATTGCGTGTGACATTGGGGCACACTGGGTATTTGTTATAGAAATATTTGGGCACTGCAACCCCAATCACATATGTCCATAAACAAAGGGCTTCTAAGTCCCTAAAAGTGTTGTTTCATACCCAAAAGGAGCAAGGTCAGCTGATTACATCATCTCCCAGAAGTTCTCCATGAAAAGCTACTCAGAACTAGTCAAAGCAGGACCATACAGGCTGCCCAGTGCTAAAGGTGCAATGCATCTCACCTGCCACATGCAAAAAGTATGATGCATACTGGAAATCCCTTCTATAGGGTGCGATGAGCGAGAGTAGACAAATGGTACAAGTAGTTTGCTAGGTGGAAACCTAGAGAATCTTCTAGAAACTACTCATTTGACACTTGCCTCCTAAGTTCACCCAGGGATGAGTAAGAGATCTAAAATCTCCATGTGGAACTAAGAACTATCAGAGAGATGACACTAATCAAAATCCAAAAATCTGACTCACCCCCCTGCAAATATCTATAAATGGATCCCTCATCCAAGAGATCCAAAGGTTGGAATTGGGTAATTTGCAAAGAGGTATTGTTGGTTTCTCTTTGAAGACATTGTTGGGTGATCTTGCTTTGTGTGAGGTGAAGAGGGCTTTCAAGCTGGGAGGATGGTGCTGGGTCAAACCAAGTGGTTGTAATGCTCTCTTCTATGACTTTTACTAATAAATATATTTGAGTTTTCCTCCATATTCTTGTGTATCTCTGAATATTGTGTTGTTATATGCATTTATATTGTCAATATATATCTGATACTATATTGTTTATAGTGAAAGATCTCTATGCTTTGATGGTATTATGCTACTGTGAATCTACAGGTGCTCTTTGAAGTTGGACAAGTAAGGAAGCAGTGGTGAGATTTTGTCAAAGGGGAAAGGAAACAAGTAAGGAGCCAAGCGGAAGACTGAGGTTGGTACTCTCTGCTTCTTTCCCATCTCTCTCTCGTAGAGGAAAAACAAGTGACTTTAATCTATTTGTTTCTAAGATAGCTACCCATCTTAGTGGGACTAGCAGCTCTGAATAGACACTACATTTCCCGGTAACAGTATTACAAGAAGTTCATCAAGGCATATGCTCAGATAACCGCACCGATGGAGAAATTATTGAAGAAAGATGTGATGATTTTCTGGGATGAACACTATCAGTGCAGTTTGGATTTATTGAAGGAAAAGATGGTGACTACTTTAGTTGCTTGACCATAAGCCCCCCACCCAATAAGTAAACTCACTATTCCGATGGTGAGGGGCTCGACCGTGCGGTTATTTTGGTGTTTCTGGACTCAAAGAAGGAATTACATGTGCATGTAGATTCCTCTTGAATTGTGCTAGGTGTGGTATAAAAACAGGTAAGAGAAGGAGAGATTGATCATCAACTAGCCTTCGCAAGCTAAAAATTATCAAAAGATGAGAACAATTACTCCACTACAGAGCGTGAAGGACTGGCGATGGTCTACGCACTGCAAAATTTTAGGCATTATTTGTTGGGTGGACACTTAAAAATGTATACAGATCACTCTACGCTGAAAGACCTAGTTAATAAGCCTGTGTTGGGGGGTAATATATGTCGATGGTTATTGTTGTTTCAGGAATATGAATTTGAAGTGATTGTGAAGCCTGGGAGTTTGAACGCATAACTAGACCATCTGTCAAGGATTGAAACAAGCGAAGAACCAAATAGTTTGGAGGAAGGACTACCAAATGCACAACACTTTGCGGTGCGCGTCACAGATGACCATTTCGAGGATATCATTCAATTTTTAACAACGGGAACAACTTTGGAAGGCTATTCTACCCAGAAAACGAAGGAGTTAGTAGTCTACGATATAAATTTTTCAATGATTGCGGGTCACCTTTATAAGATGGGAATAGATGAGATACTGCGAAGGTATGTTCTAAAGTTTGAATGTGCTAGTATCCTCATGAAAGCACATGGAGGAGTGGCAGGAGGTCACTATGCAGGAAAAGCAACCATGCAGAAGATTTTTTGCACTAGGTTATGGTGGCCAACATTACACAAGGATTCTAAGGCATACTGCAAGGTGTGCGATGCTTGCCAAAGGACAGGGAAACCTTCGCGAAGGGATGAATTTCCTTTAAATCCTCAGGTTTCATTGCAGGTTTTTGATAAGTGGGCCATTGATTTCATAGGTCCAATACAACCACTAGGAAAGAAGATGGGCGCACGGTATATCATTACTGCAACAGAGTATTTAACCAGATGGGTGGAAGCATAGCCAGTGAAGGATTGTACAGCTCCCACTGCTACGAAGTTTTTATTTGAATATGTCTTAACACAGTTTGGATGCCCTAAGATATTGATGAGTGATAGGGGTATACATTTCTTGAATGAAAAAATGAGCATGATGCTTGAGGAATTCTAGGTGTATCATCAAAAGAGCATGCCCTATCACCCACAGGAGAATGGAATGGTGGAAGAATTTAACAACATTTTGGATAATGCATTAACAAAGGCCTGCAATGCACAATGAAATGATTGGGATATGCACATCCCAATAGTGCTATGGGCATATAGGATGATCTGCAAGAAGTTGATAGACCAAACACCATTCTGGTTGGTCTATGGAATTGAAGCAGTAATGCCTATGGATTAAATTGTGCCAAGTTTATGTATTGCAGCTTTAACAGAGATGAGATATTGTGAGACCTTGGAGGACCGGGTCCTGCAGCTGAGGGAGTTAGAAGAGGACTGCTTTCTTGCAATATTTCACTAGCAAGTGCAAAAGGAATGCGAGAAAGCATGGAATGATAGGAATATTAAGTTGTGCACTTTTAAGAGAGATGATTTAGTGCTACTATATGACAGTAAGTTCACCAAATTTCCAAGTAAATTTCAAATGCACTAATGAGGGCCATATGTTGTTAAGGAGATCATGGATGGTTACGCAATTCATCTCACGAAGTTGAATGGGGAACCATTCCCAGGGAAAGTGAACGGAAGTAGGCTGAATTTGTACATAGGGGATCCTGCCCCTACACAATGACTATATGGTAGCAGGACAGTCTTAGTAATCCAAATATCTACAACGAATAGCAGGACTATAAACTACGCTACCTAACGAGGAGGAAAACATAGTAGGGAGGATGCGCGATGGAAGATAGGACTACGATAGTTGAAGCTACACAGGATGAGTTGCGTCATGGAGGATGACACCACACAGATGGGTCCAAAAGTAGCCATTGGAGTTATTATTCATGATTTTATGGAAAACATTCCTTTAAGAGGAGCGGGTAGGAACCATTTATGGTGAAAATCCATGAATATCTACCGCCAAAGACACATTTATGTTCATAAATTGGAGGGAACAGTCGGATTTGAATTCAAAAGATCCTATAAATTGGATAGGTTAGTCCATCAAAGAACACTTTTCCTTCTAAGAATTGTCTGTGAGATATGCTATTTTAAGTTTATGAGTCACCAGCTTTGAGAGGATTTAGCTTCTAGCCCAATGTTTGCAACCTTACCTGAGTGGAACCAGAAGATCATTCTTGACAAAATGTCTACGCCAGCCAGTTCAGAAGCCATTATTTCTTAAGTGGAAGGACCTGAGGTTGTTTCTATGGAAGCTACGCCCACTCTACCTATGGTACCGAGGTCACCTAGACCGAAGCAATCAGATACAAAAGAGAAGTAGAAGAAACCTATGTCGGTAAGACATTCACAGATGAAGAACACAGAGGTGCGGCAGAAGGAGAAAGAGGATAAGCATCCAGAGAAATTTGTGGACCTCGAGGATGAATAATTCCAAGGTGTAGAAGAATTGGATGTTGAGGAGGGCGAGCCTATCACATGGCTCCTAGAGTATATCCCTCTGCGTAAAGGGAAGGCCAATGTTACGTAAGACCCTAATTCTAGGAAGTTTACAGTCTCGACACCCCTGTTTCCAGAACATGTTGAATTTGAAGGCATAATCTTAGCATGCATTCTAGTGTTAAATATGGAGGATTGGATCTCATGGACCATGAGAGATTACCTCATTTTCCCACTATAAAATATATGAAGAATATTTACAATAAGGAGATTAGAGTTACGCAGTTGGAACCCATGAAGTGGGTCAAAGGTGTTGAACGGGTTGGGTTGTTGTACATGCTCTATGTCCCACACTTTCACAAATCAATCATCAACACAGTGTGTGTGCACTACCTGCTTGCACTGGTGCATGTTGGGTACCTATGGCTTGGGGAGCCCATCTCGATCACAGATATGCTCATTCTTCAGATTACAAAGCTTCCCTACAAAGGATCGGACCCTGCCAAGGAGTTTGGAGGGAAAAGTGGAGAAAAGGAGTCAGCAGATAAGATGAAGGCAGAGTTTGGTCTCATGAAAAAATCGCGAGTATATTCCATCCGCTCCATTCAAGACTAGGTGGTGTAATTTGCTGCCCAAATACTTGCAGGAAAAATTATCAGGAAATGTCGCGCGGACAAAGTTTAGCGCCTGTAGTATCATTGGCTACCTAGTGCGTGAAAGGAGTACAATATAATTGGGTGATGGGCCTCTAAATTAGACATAAATTAAGGCTCATGCCTCTAAATTAAACATAAATTAAGGCCTATGACCATCCTTCAGCACATTAAACCTCTCTTTTTGCATTAGATAATGTATTTTTAACTTTAATATATTCATTAGGAAGGTTTATGAATAATTGCATATTTGTGCCTATTATTATTTATTTTTGTGGAATATTATGAGAATATTGGGAAAATTATGAAGATTTGGAGGACGAGATAATTTAGGGACTTTCTCCCTACTACAGGAGGATCACTATTAAATAATAAATCAACAATATATTATGGAATTATGGCATAGATTGTGGAACTCCATTGATTGAGAAAATCTAGGAATGTGTTCCCTGCCATTTAATGCAGATTTTTAGTATTGGGAACCAGATCTACTAATCAATGGATTTTGGCGGGGAAAGCTTCATCCATCCATGGGGAATGATTACTAATAATTTTGTATAAGTACCATGTCGAATTAGCCTCTAGGGGGAGATTTTCATTAGTGTTCTTGTGTAGAGAACTCGTATTTCTGCAGCTCCATTGTATTTTCTTGTAGGGATGTAATTGTATTGATGAAAATAATGAATATTGGTGTCATGTTGAGATTCTAAATCTTGTTCTCCTCCATAGGTCTCTGAGTTTCCTTGGGCTTTGCCATCCCAAGAGCCTCATAATCCTTTTGTATCATTTTCTTTCCTTCTTTTCACCTCTTATTCACATGCATCTCTTGTTTTTGTTTCTTTCTATTTCTACATTTAGTATTAATGATTTCTTGTTGTAGGATTGGGTTAAATGGTAGGTGTAAGTTTTTTTGTAGGATCACAGGCATCATTTCATTCTTGGAAAAGATTTGGAAGGCCATAGTAATCATTGAGCTACTTGGATTAGCTTTCTTATCCCCAAATCTAGATTTCTGGAACTCCTTTGTGGCAAAGAACAATAAATTTCTGCTATTTTTTAGAGCATGCTAACAAGCTTAAATAAAGTTGGTTCCACTTGAATTAGATTAAAAAAACGTTCTAGTTCATAAAAAATATTTCCCCATTGCATTTTCACTTTATTAGGTTATGCCTTTCATAGATTTACTAGCTCACTAGTTCTCGAATTTCTAGATTTTCGACTAGTAATTTTCTGTAATTTTTTAGCGTGAGTTAACAGAGGTATTTTTTATTGATTCCACTTGGAATGGGGACCTAGGACATCCTATTCAACAAAAAAAATTTGTCCCATCCAATTTGGACTTGATTTTCTTGGTCATTCGATGAATTATAATTTCGTATAGTAAATCTGTAATATCCTGTAGTAAAACAGGGGATCCTTTACGAGAACTAGGGGATCCTGTAGGATAACTAGTACATCCTATAGGAAAACCTGTAGTGGCCTATTTTGAGCTTGAATTGAGAAAAATCATTATTGACGCTGGTATTAGGCCCTACTTGACCTCCAAGCCATCAAAATCATTGCACCCCTCTTCCTCCACACCTGTCTCCCCTGCCAAAGATCAAGGAAATATAGCATTTGCATTTATAAAGAAAAAGGATTAAAGAAATGACTTTTTTTATATCTACACATGCACCCAATAGTTAGTACTCTCTAGATCAGATTTCATGCTTAGATTAGTTAAAATATCACGTGCGAAAAATAGGTTTAAAATAGGGTTCTTTTGCAAGCAAAGTGTGTTAATAAGTAGATAGAGGATTTCATGTTACTTTACAAGCATTTTTAAGTTTAGTCTTTCATTCCTGCCAATAGGCAGCATTTATTTTCTCTCATGACAACAAAGAAACAACACATTGTATGTTGCACATATAGTGTGATACCTCTTGATTTTGTACGAACCCCAGGTTGATAATTAAAGTCGGTAGCCTTGGGAGTTGCAACATTCTTGTTGCAATACCGAGGCTCATCACAACAAAATATTTTTGCAAGGAGTTCCTCGTGAATTTTCGTGAAGCTTAGGAGGACAATAAGTCATTTCATTATGCGTGGATATTATTGTTTATTGTTTTAGTAGCATGGAGATTGCCGAAGGATAGTCAGTTTCCCCCGCAACTGGAAGATTTACCAGAAGCAGCAAAGTTCGCTTCGCTGTGGGCGAAAAAGGATCCAGAGAGGATCAAGGAGTCAAATATTTTCTAGATCTTAATGGAGATGGATCTTAGGACAGTAATCAGTCAATGGCTAAGGTTGTCCCCAAATTTTTATGAGCGATTAAGGGTCTTCATGGAGTTCAAGGCTAACTTCCACAACGTATCAATCATGGCACATAAGGACCCTAAGCTTATATGGCACAAGCTACCATACTTAGTATCAGAGATAGACACACAAGAAAACATGGGGATTTGGCCAGCAGAGTGGCGTGCACCCACAAAATTTGGTGCATGTACCAGTAATGGTGCTGAGAGCTCTCCTACGTAGTCGCCCGTTGTGCAAAAGCGTAAAGAGGCAGCACAAAAGGCAGCACGAGCTCTGACTAAACAGAAGAATAAAGAAGTTGTTGCTAAGGCAGTTGCAAAAAAAGAGAATGCTACAAAAGAGTGTGTCGAGGAAGAGTGCACTATCACAGAGGAAGTCAAAGAGTCAACTTTCCAGCATACAGATGAGTAGGAACACTCAGCACAAGAAGGAGGCAGTGGAAAGGAGCATAGCACTACCTTCACATTGAAGAAGCACGGAAAGGGGACCCTTGTCGGGCTAAGGAAGAAGCACAAACCCAAAAAATAGGTGTGCATTGACTTGATGGTCCTCACTGAAGGTGATATTGATGAGATCAGTGACAAGGTGAGAGAAACCATAACAGAGTTTTGGCAGTAGTTTGAATAGAAATATATGCAGTCACTAGAGAGTGTCTAGAAGGATCTACACGAGCTGCAGATACAGACCAGAAGGATTCAAGCGAGTGTTGGGCAAGCAAGAAGGGTGCAAGAGAGCCTAGTGCAAGGGAGCGAGAACGTAGTAGAGCTGGAATAGACTATGAACCTTAGAGTCATACCTTTACCAAAAGGATTTGTTCGCGCGGAATCACAGGAATATCGTGTTGTATTAAGCACAGTTAAAGATATGGGGGTGAACTTAACCATGTTGTCACTTCCAACCCTCCATGTGCTACATCAAGGGGTTTCAAACAAGTTGAGGATTAGAGAGCAGCGTGCCCTTGCAGTCATCAGTGAGCTCAAGGTAAACAATGAGCAGATGTTCACATAGAAAGCTCAGGATTTAAAAGAAAAAGAGGAGTTACAAGCATGAAGTCAGAACCTGGAAACAACAATAGCTTAGGCATGCAAGATGTTCCCGAGTTGAACATCCCAGAGTATGCTACACCGACATCAAAAATTAGAAAATTGTTTACTACAGTCAACACATCGAAAGTTGAGATCAACAAAGCAATGTTCAATTTCCATATGAAGATCTTAGAACTTTAGCTAAATTGTAGCCAACCACTTCGCCAGAGGTCCGGGAGCAACACGGAGCAATGATCAGGGAAAACATGGGAACACTAGATACAGTAGTCATAGATTACACGATGATGTTTGATAAATCCATGGAGTTATGGACGAACTTGCAGGAGGATCCAAACTTGCAGAGGCTTAACACACATATCTGGGAGACACAACACAAGTATGATGAAGTACGAGTGACTGCACACACTTTGGCACTAGCCCAATGCCTAATGTGATTACAGGAAAGCAAGCAGCTGTAATCACAGATGGAAGAGCTATAGAGGAAAGAGGGCTTTATCAAGGCCCGATTACAGCCATGGATAGAGGAAGCCTGTCAGATTACTCTATCACTTTAGGAAACATTAAGGACGATGCAGAAGACACAAATAAAAATGTGCCTAGCCATGGAAGGCCCGACAATAGAGAAATTGGTAGAGGAAGTGCAGCAGGATGTGGTACAGAGTTCTGCTGACATAGAAGAATTACAGGTTGTGTTAGGTGGCCTCCGTAGCAAGATCGAGGCACAAGGAGTAGGAAGTTTGTAAATTGAACGTTAAACTTAATAAATACTGATTTTGGGAGAGATTCCTTGCCTTTGAGTATTATTCTTATATATGTTCATGCAATGCTATATTGCTCAATGATATGTTTCCTGTGGAATAATGTATAATTGTTGCACAAACTTACTAAATCTTTAATATTTATGAACGAACTAAGTAACTGTCTATTTTTGCCAAGATAAATGTTGGATTTGTTATGCTTTCTGTTGACTACTTCCTTTAAGTCCCTAAATTCTGATCGCAGACCTTCGCAAAGGTCTAGAGGTTGTTTTCTTAGAGTTGCAGTAGCGAGCCATAGAAGGATACAATTCTGCACGAAGGCAGGTTTGAGTGATCAAGGCTTAAGATCACTTATCACACCATCTCTGGATGTAGAAACTTGGTTCTAGCATCCCCCAATATTACTTCAGGTGAGACTCCAGCCTACGTTATGCAAGTTGTTGCCGAAAGGGCCAACAACTAGGGTTTTGTTGGTTGGCGCGAACACTCTGAGCCTGGGTTAGGCCCCCTTAAGGCAGCAAATTTATTATTGAATTGTGGATCTTTTAAATAATAAAATTCATCATAATTAAAACATATAATCCAACAAACATAAAAATGACTCATAACTTCATTTAACATCATATGGAAATCAAAAATTTTATTTCAAGATACCATGCAAACATCAGTTATATAAACTATATTAGATAATTATTCAAAGTCACTCATATCTTCTTGCACACCATCAAAATTCACATCTTTAGATGAATGACTGGATGCAGATGAAGATGTTCCATATTCTTCTCTTTCATCAACTAGTGCCCCATCTGAGTCCACATGCATGCCCACCATTTCAGGTTTCAAAATTCTTCTAGATCTACAACTAGGTTCAGCAGACTCTCATCTCAACATTGTTTCTTCTGGTAATAACCTCTTCATAATCTATATCATCCTAAATAGAAGAGCTCCTATCTTTCTTAAATTGAAGTCATAAACAAGTATGTCAACATCCTCCAATTATAAGAGGTATCTGCGGTGACAATTTATATTTGTACCCTTTCCTTTTCTCTTTCCGCCAATTTTTTTTATCAACTACCATCTTTGGCTTGTACACACCATTGAATGTGTGGTATTTGTGGCATACCAATGTACTTCAACACTTGCAAAATCTTCATTTTCTGTAATGACCTTTATAACCTTAGCAACCCAGAATGGATAGCCATTAGCATCTCCATCTGCTAGCACTGTGATCATGCAACCCTGCCTAATATCCTGTATTGAACCCCTGTAATGGTCTTCCATGGCTTCACGTTGTGTACAAAACGTTCTAGAACAAATATACATTTATCTTTCGTCTACTGTGAAGAAATAATAATACCTTGAGATTGTTGTTGTTCAACAATGTTTCATTCCTCATGTTCATTTGACACATTTTGTGGCCAAATAAATGGATTTTTCAAAGGTATATCTTCATTTGTTGTTCTTGAAATGATATCACTCTGATTATTGAAAAATGACTCCCACCAAACTAAATCAGGAATATCAAAGTACTCATATGTATATCTAATACGTTTTTTAATTTCTTCCAAGAAATCAAAATAATTTATATCTTTCTTCTGCCTGCATGCATTATGAACTTTAGCAACTGATTGTAATAAAAATATATTTGACACAAATATTGGATGATCTGGATTGAATTTCAAAAATTCCAAACCTAATGATGGTGCCCATTCTGCAGTAGTTGAATACTTCTTGCCCATATTAGTGTTTTCCCATCAATTTTTTTGATACAAAATTGATATTGGAATCTAATGTCATTAATTTGTTCAATTTATTTCTCCTCACCATGCAATCCCAGAATAAACCTTCGCATGTCGAAAGTTTCTTCCAACACATGAAAAATAGGCTATGGCATGTATGATTGCTTAATGCATTCTATTAATGATGGCAAGCTCCCAACATCCTTCCTCCTCAGTGTGACTAAAAAAATGTTGAACATCTAATCAATATGGTCATGAGTGTGCCCAACAAGAAGGAAACCAACCTTTACCTTCTAAAAAATTCTCAATTTAACAAGCATGTTTAGATATCCAAAAACAATATGATTTTTTTTCACGACAAGTGTTATCCAATTGTAGATAAAAAAAAATTAGGAATATTACCAGACTAATGAAAAAGCACATCATGAATTATGGTTATTTTCAGATTTGCATCATTTTGAATATTTGGAGTTGTGAAGTAAACCATTGGAAACATGTTCCCATTGAAGACAATACAACCGACCAAGTGAAACTAAATAAAATTTTCCTCCTGTAAATTTTCGGGTGTGCGGACAAAATGTGGTAGAAGTGTTTTCTTTTGGTCCATACCATCAATTATGAAACCCAAAGATTTATTTGGATTATCATAACACTTCTTTCGATGCTTGTACAACTTTTTCCTTTCACTTGTTTGTTGTTTGCGATGCTCTTGAAGCAGTTTGACAATGGAATCTGCACAACATAAAAGAAAGCCATTAATAAGTACATTTTTATAGTTGATGACTATACAATTTTAAAAAATAATGTTATGAATGCTTACCTCTTTCTGCCCCTTTACATTTATCCCTTTTTGTATAAGAGAAGCACATGAACTGCAAACCCCCATCCTTGTCTTCTTAGGAATATACACATTGTTGAATTCTTTCTTCCATATCTTCACAAAATATTGATATGTAATAAATCGACCATTTCCTTCAACACCTCCTACATATTCTTTGTATAAGTTGTAATTTTTAATCTTGATAAATTATCTAGAATATGTATTGTCTCTCTATTTGGCATACACTCTCAATGCTTTGAAAATAAGTATTTCAACCATGACATTGCAGTATTTGATAATGGACCAAATTGTCATTTATGATGTACTTCTGAATAAAATGTGGGATCCTTTTCCAAATTTTCTTGGATTCTTGACAGACGCAAATTACCAATTGAATGAAACATTTTGAAAGCATTTCTACAAATAAATGAATACCCAATATGTTAATGATAACCTGACAATGTATATTGCATGCACTCCACTAAATATGAATTTTGCATGCTTTTATTCATTGAAAAATATTTCTTCCTTTTCTCCATTGCAAACTTGAAATCCATATGTTTCAAGAAATCCTTTTAACAACATTCACTTGAAATGAGAGCACTGATAGAAATTCTTCTCGTGAGATATTCTGCTCTACCACTTGTATAACTAGAACATCTTGGATTGATACAAAAAGGTTTGCTCCTACTCCTTGATACAATATTTTTTGGCAACGTATCCATCGTTGAATCATCATCTTTATAATAATTTTCATCATCATTAGGAGGAATATTATCCACATAGATCATCTGTAGTTTTGGAATACTAACTTGGAGGATATTCTTCATCTTTCCCTTCGTCATTGCTACCCTCATAGTCCTTAGAATTAGGACTAAATGAAAATTTTGACTCTCTGTTTATTGGATATTCTTCATCATGTGCATTGTCAGTGCTACTGTCATAGTCCTTAGGATTAGGACTACGTGGAAAATGTTACTCTTTACTTACTGGAAATTATTCATCCCGCTTTTTATCACTGTTGCTCTCATAGTCCTTAGGATTAGGACTAAGTGGAAAATATGACTCTCTATTTACCCTTCATCACTACTACTCTCACAGTCCTTAGGATTAGGACTAAGTGGAAAATGTGACTCTCTATTTAGTGCAAATTCATCATCCCGGCCTTCATCACTATTTCTCTCATAGTCCTTAGGATTAGGACTATGTGGAAAATGTGAATCTCGATTTATTGGAAATTATTCATCCTAACCTTTATCATTGTTGCTCTCATAGTTCTTAGGATTAGGACTAAGTGAAAAATTTGAATCTCGATTTATTGGAAATTTTTCATCCTGGCCTTCATCACTGCTGCTCTCATATTTCATAGGATTAGGACTAAGTGAAAACTCTAAACCTCGATTTATTGGAAATTATTCATCATGGCCTTCATCACTGCTTATCTCATAGTCCATAGGATTAGGACTAAGTGGGAACCGTGACTCTCTATTTATCTGAAATTCTTCATCCTTCTCTTCATCACCGCTGCTCTCATAGTCCATTGGATTAGGACTAAGTGGAACCCGTGACTCTCTATTTAGTTGAAATTCTTCATCCTACCCTTCTTTAGTTCTCCTCTTATATTCCTTAGGATTAGGACTAAGTGGAAGACTTGACTCTCTATTCATAGTGAAATAATTTTCATTATATTCATCAATATGTATAAAGTTGTTACACGATGAAGATGTTGATGCTTCACAAACAAAAACTTCACTGTCAGAAGAATCCATGGCTTTCAAACAGAAGAGGTTGAATGGTACAAATGCACTCTTTCCTATTGATAAGATATAGCTTAAAGAATGGAAATTTCCCTCCAAAATTTTCTTTTACAATTTATTGAAAAATTTTAACTAAAATTTTCTCTTGAAATTAATCTTTTAAACTAAATCTTTAAACTAAAATTTTAAACTAAATCTTTTACCTAAAATAATCTTTTACTTAAACTATATAACATTCAATAGACAATTGAATATTTTTTTTTATTATATCTTCTATCCCACATTTAATATAAATTACTATATCACCATAACATGATTTATATATTAAGTTTTTATAAAAAAATATAATACCACATTCATGAAGCGATAAAACAATTCTGTAATTTCCACTATATAATAAATTTCATTATCACTATTCCTCGCATCACATCAAGACTTTTCGAGGTTTCATTAAAAGACTTGGAGTAATTTTTTGGAGAAACTACATTTTCATCGACAACACATTCAACAGGAGATCATTGCATTTGAAATGTTAGTTTCCATTTTGTTGAGTGCGGGTCTTAAACTCCCATAGGTTTACTAGTAGTTATGTGTCAATTGGGTTGTTATGTTCATGCAAAATACCAAATAAAAAACACATTCTAGTAAATTAAAAATTAAAAACACATTCCCTTTACAAATTAAAAACACATTCCTTTTACAAATTAAAAATTCACAAGATTCAGGCTTACCCGATAGCCCCCTGGTAGGCAGGGTGCCACTATGTCAACGGTGGGCCCAGTTGTGGGTGTTCTCGGCCACGGGCATGCTAGCTTGGGGTAGAACAGCCCCCTGGTAGGCCAAGGGGCCTCTCTACCCTAGGCAGGCACACCCACTGCTAGGTGTGACCATCCGTGGCACAACGGGAATGCAATGCCTATGGGCAGGCGTACTCGTCCATGGAAAAGATTCCCTTGGCCTTCTGGGGGCTGATTCCCGAAATTGATGCCCTAGCCTACCTGGGAACAATTCTTGGAATCAGCCCCCTTACAAGCTAGGGGGCATTTCACCCCGGGTGGGTAACGCCTGTTGTGCCATGGGCGCGCACACCCATTGTTGAGCACACCCACCTATAGGAAACTATGCATGTGGGCATACATGTAGCATGCTCACTATGTCGCAGGTGGGCACACCCGTCCATGGGAGTGCTCGCACATAGTACACGGCATGATTCATACTGTTGTGTCGTGGGTGGGGATTCCCATTGCTAGGTGTGCCTGCCCATAAGAGAAACTTGTGGGCGGGTGTGCCTACCCATGGCATAGCAACGTGTAGCTACACGTCACTATGGTGCGAGTGTGCACACCCACCCATAGGCACTACCTTTAGGCTAGTATTCCCGACCGTAGGTGTGCCTGCCCAGCTCACAATGGCATGAATATGGATGCCCATAACCGGGCGTGCCTGCCCATAGGCACTTCTTATGGGGAGACGCCCTCGGTTGTGGGCATGCCTACCTGGGGCAAAACAATCCCCTGGTAGGCCACGGGATCATTTTTCGTCGGCGGACACACCCACAGTTGGGCACACTCGCCCATAGGCACAGGCATGGAACTAAGGCACAACGACCCCCTAACAGGTAGGGGGGTGATTCTAAGAATCAACACCTTATCAGGCAAGGCGATGATTCTAAGAATCAACGCCTTAACAGTCAAGGATATTGAGGATCAACTCCTTGATAGGAAATGATCAAAATAGGCCCCTGGCCTTCCAAGGGACCAGGGACAACTATTAAAATAAATATTTTTTTCTAAGGAATGGATTTTTTTTTTTGTACCTTGTATGAAACTAACATCCAACTTGTCATTGGGGTTTTATGTGCATATTTCTGTTTTTTTTTTGTTTTTAAATTTTGTTTGTTTTTTTTGTTTAGTTAAGCTATTGGGTTTTTTTGTAATTTACTAATATATATATATATATATATATATATATATATATATATATATATATATATATATATATATATATATATATATATATATATATATATATATATATATATATATATATATATATATATATATATATATATATTGCAGGAAAATGGCATCAAGGAAGATTTATGTGAATATTTCTAGACCAATGACTTCTATCAAAAAACACTGTTGAATGAACCTGACCTGAGCTAATAACTAAAAATCTAGCAAGTGCCTCTAAGGATAAGAATTTGATTTCTTACTGGAAGAAATCACAAGAAGTGAAGTATACATAACTTGTATGGTTTGTGAAAGATAGAGAAGGTGAACAACATTTGCAGATATATCTATATGTTGATATCTCTAATGATAGTGGAAGTTATGAGGTGCTGGTAAAAGTACTAGACATTTGTTTGATATCGGATACTAAATTTGTTTATGTACTTACAAAACCGCCCAAGCCACATGACAAGATTAGATATCAATTTGCATTGTCAATGTATGACACGATAGATTATTCTACAAAGACGTGTAAACAAATCATAAATGAGATTGCACAAGATATCGTAAGTATTTTATTTATATTTATGTGTTTTGCGTTATTGTAAATATTTCATTATATCTTTTATAACTTAGTTTTATTGACATATGATATTTTGTTTGACAGAATTTTATTGAAAATATTTGAATTATGTTGGGAGGAATTTATTTTATAGAGTAAGATATTATGAATGTTTTCAGCAGTTTCTACTGAGGGTCAGAAGAACATTTGGAAAACAATCAAACAAAATTAATTCATGATGCTACAAGACTACATCCAAGGGATCAGCAAAGAATTCCTATAGTGGATAAATCTAGCAAAGCTAGACATGTTACTTCTGAAGATGAGGAAGTTGAAACTGAAGTTGAAGAATATATTTCCATTACTGAGGATAACCTTATAACTAATGTTAGAAAGGATAAGAGCCATAAAATACCAAAATAAAAAATGCCCAAGAGTGTCTATGTTCTAGCTGATGATGAGGATGTTACTTATGTAGAAGAAAAAGTGATAACTGAGAGGAGGAAGAAATTAAAAGTTAATCATTCTCAAAAAGTCATGGCCTGTGGTGAAGATCCTAGTGAAAACTAAAAAGGAAGCAGGGAAATCATTACACCAAGAGTTGATTTATAGGATGGCATTATTAAAACAAAACAAAATTCCATTTGACATCACTTGAAAAAGACAAAATCAATTGAGCGTGGTTGTACATTTCAGCTTAACGCCATCCAAATCTATAAGCCAAGTGAAGGAAAATTTAAATATCAAACTAGAAAGCCACACCACCTGCATGTTCACAACTTGAGGACATTGATGAGGTACAATCCATAGGCTCATGTGGTTGATTATGTGCTTCTTGTTGATCTAGTCCAAGTTCCTAATAAAGAAGCATTTGATAAGTCAAAATGTTTTGAATACAAATATTATGTGCTTAGGGGGAACCATTACGTAGAAGCTCAAAGGAAATTGATGGAGGAATATCCCAATAACCCACGTTTTGAAACAATGAAATGTATCATTTATGTTGGTTTATCAGATACAGAAGCAAAGTTATTGGCATGGGATCATAGTGTAGATAATGAGTATAGGATATCTATGACCTTCATCCAAAGGGTTATATTTATTCTTAATGCATTTCAAGAAAAATGCGGTGGGGATAAGATAAAGGTTAGTCTAGCATTTTGGAAGGAATGTTGTATGGAAATAGGCTATCAAATTCAGGGAAAGAATCAATTCAAAAGGTGGAAAAGTAAATTCTGATATATTCACAGATATGGATAACATTTTCCAGTTGGAATTTAGAACTGGATAGATATGGGAATTGATTAATGATATTTTTAGCATGTGGGAGAACATTAGCATTAAAAACTAGAAGGTCAAAAAGTTGAAACCATTCATATGTAGTAGCAGTAAATCAGGTCCTAAAATGAAGTTGATTCCAAAAGATATGACTACCACACCTTGGAGAGAATCGCAAGGAGTGAAGGATCAAAAACTTGTCAAAACAATATTATCTCGTGTGAAGTCAGGGGGATTATCATTAGACGAAATGTGTGAGTAATTTCAAAAGTAAGTTTGTTGAATTATTTTTACTTATTTCTAAATTATAATTTTCTTTTAAATATAACATATTTTTGTTGGTAGTATTTGTTATACATATCAATATATTAAATTTTTTTCCTTTATCTATTGAGTCAGAAGTTTTACATGAAAACACAAGAACAAATGGTTAACTTGTTGAATGAAGATATTTAGGATGATGTTGTACACAACTACCCAGATTCAACTTCTACATCATCAACACAAAAGGATTTTTATCTTGCATTTAAAAGGGTATGTTGATTTATACATTCATTTTTATTCATCTGTATACTATTTTTATTTTATAACTTATACATATATTTGTTTATTTTATTTAAGATGAAGAATGATGCAAATGGAGCAACATATAGTTTCAGAAGCTTTATTGAAAAAATTAAGATGGAAAGACTAAGAAAGAAACATCTTAGTAATGTTGAAATTGATAGTAGTCTTAGTCATTTCATTTGGAATGGGCTTGAGAATATCCAATATCAAATAATACAATATGATTGTGAAGACATCTCTAAACTCATACCTAAAAGGGATTATTCCCTAGTTATTACAAATATTCCGCATGGTTTCAATATCCCAAACACTGACTATGAGAGTGACCATTATACTAATAAAGCTCTTAGTAAAGTGCTTGTGGGATTTGTAGAAGTCACAACATCACCATTATGGATATTTGTGACATTTCATTTAGACACACAATTTGCAATGTTATTGTCAAGCTTCAAGGGGAAAGAAAACACAAGGATGTAGATTACATGGTAAGACGTTGAAATTGTATGATTGATTAATGTTAAAAAATTCATTTATGTACAAGTTAATTGACATTTTACTAATTAATGTTATAGGAAAAAGTCAAATCTTGTTAACCATGGAGATCAACCAATTATAAGTGATTGTGAGTTCATCCATGTTGAAAGTTGGATAAAAGATGATAGCTATAAGCCTATGCTTCTTAATCGAGTAGATGGAAAGAGTCATAGCCAAGTGTTGGTTTATGATGATGTTGTAAAAAACTAACATATGCAAATAAAGAAGCAAAATGAGAGATAGTTAACATTTATTAAAAACCACAACCATTAATTAACTATCTTATAGACTTATGTTCAAATGAAGGAGATTTGGTTCTGGATTTATTCTCAGGCTCAAGTAAGTTTTATTATATAAAATTGAATTTCAGTATCTTCTTTCTTAATTTAAATGTGATCATATTAATTTACTTCATTATTATTTTGTTCTTGACAATTAGGTACAACACTAGAATGTTTCCTACAAAAAGGAATAAATTTCATTTCCATTGAAAAAACCCGACACAGTGCAAATTTATTTAGCAAAGAATTAATTCCCTTCAATTTCTTCTAGATGCAATGCAAGATATTGGGTTGAGGAAAGGGGATTTTAATGAATCATGTGTGGTAAAAAAGGAAAAGGAAACTCAACCACCATTAGATGGAATGATTGGAAAGGCATACATTGGGAGATTCACAAACATCAAAGATCCATCAGAAGAGGAAAATGAGCAAACTGGAGAAGAAAATATCGTGGAAGAAGATAATGATGAAAACTTAGAGGATGGAGAGTATGGATTACGTGATATTATTGACAAATTTAAGTTATGCTTGGAAATCAAGCTCATTTTTTATAACTATTACTTAGTTAGCTTGTAATGTTTTGACTTTGACATTTTATGAGAATAATAAGTATTCAGTTAATGTTATTCTATGTTCAATATTTGTATTATGTTATTTTCGCTTTAACTTTTATGTGAATCATTATTTTTTGAAAAAAATAATGATTTTTATTAATTTTTGACATGAAATTCATAAAAAAGAAAAGAAAATTATTATTTAACCATTTTTTGTTAAACTTTTCCAATAAAAATTGTGATTTTGACATGCCATTTTTAGCAAAATAGTCTCAAAATGGATTAACTATTTGAGAGCGTAAGACTGGGAGAATGGCTAGAAGAAACCTTAGCAATCCAACCGTAGCCCCCATGCCGCTGGCCGCTCTCGGCTCCCTGCCTTCGGCAGCTTTCGGGCTTCGGCTTGGCCTAGAGAATAAGAGTAAAGAATGTTTTAACCACGGATTGCAGGTTCCCCCGAGGATCTACAGCAGATTTGCCGCCGCCTCCAGGCCTTCGATCGCTCTCGGCCCCCGACCCTCGGCCGTTCTCGGGCTCCTGCTCGACCTCGCAAATGATGGTAATATGCGCTACAGTTCTGGAACGAGGGTTTTCTCAGACATCAGTGAACGGCTCGCCCTCCAATCTCCTCCGCGTGCCCCCAGGGCTCTTAACTTCTCTGCTTGGGACTTTGGGGCTGCCATCTCTTGGCCCTCGAATGTTGATTCACGCACCTGCCGCCCCCTTCAGTTTGAATACGCATCAGACAAAGGCGAACTCGCAGATTTCTTTTCTGGTTCTCCTCATGCGGGGATTCTTAGAAGAACACATTCCACTCTGGAAGAACACGCGGCTTCTCAAATCTGCAGGGGAATGCGAATCTCTGACCTCTCTGCCTCATTTCAGATCCAAATCAAGCTCATCTCAGGCAAAACCCGGCTACAGTGGGTGAGCTCATCGGATTTAGTTCAGAACCTCAAACACACACTGGAACTCAAGCTGGGGATTCCATCTGCAGCTCAACGACTCCTACACGAAGGTAAACAACTCGAGGATCTCTACCCCCTTTCTTTTTACAGCATTAAGAGAAATTCCTCCATTATTCTTGCCCTTCGTTTGAGAGGGGGAGCTGCAGGACAGTCTTCTTCAGCCAAGGCATTTTCATACAAAGATGTTGTCCATGCACATAAGCAGGAGAAATCAGTGCCACCAGCACAGGCTCCCAAACCTTTTCTGGTGGACAAACTAGAGGAAACCCCCTCCATTGAAATAACACACCCAACGCTGGATGAGCAAACCCAACAGTTTGCAGAGCATGGCATCATTTGCAGGTTCAATGGGTTATGGCCATGCACAGCAGATCTCTACCAGTGGATTCACTCTAACTGGACCAATAATTGTAAGGTTCTGTTATGTTCAAAGGGCTTTTTCATCACAGTGTTTGCTTTTGAGGAGGACTATCAAAAGGCCTTAAAAGCAGGACCATGGTTTTGGGGCTCAGCAGGTTTATTCCTCACCCCCTGGTTCCCAGACTTCGATCCTTCTACAACAATCATCACCAAGCTCCCCATCTGGGTCAGACTTCCTAATCTCCCGGCGAATCTATGGCACTTCGCTGTATTCCAAGGGATCGACAACTCTCTAGGCCGCCTCCTAGACACAGACACTTCTAGAGGGGAAAAGGGTTTATATGCCTATGCCAGAATCTGTGCAGAAATAGACATGAGCAAAGGTCTCCCTGATAAGATCAATATCAAAATCGAAGACTTCCATTGGACTCAGAACCTGGATTATGAGAACACAGCTTTCCGCTGCCACAACTGCCACCACACAGGGCATCTACAGAGCTCCTGTCCTTCAATACCCGCCCAAAAGAAGAAATCCAAAATTTGGAAGCCGCATGACCCTCCGCCCATGGACGATTTTGATTTCAGCTCAGATGAAGAGGAGGAGAATGAGGAAGGAGAGGCAGCTATGAGGACACAGAATCCGCCCTCGGCTGAGCCTGAAAATATGTCAGTCCAGCCAACTTCCCAGAAAAGAAATCATGAATCCTCTACCTCGGATTCAGACAAGGAAATCTCTCAGTCTGCCCAGCTCAGTTTGCAAATCATGCCAACTCAGCAGCCCCCTCCTGATTGGGTCAAAGCTGGCAAAAAGAAAGGGAAAAAATGTCGCATAGTTGACTCTTCCCATGTTGGGTAGAACCCTATGCTTGGCTTCTGCTACTCTGTTCTTCCAGTTACCTATTGCTATGTTCTTCTCTCTTCTCTCTTCTTCTAGGAGCCGAGGTGGATAGCCCATCCTTTCCGGCTGCCTATGTTCTTGCTTCTCTTGGATGTAACTTCTGGTTGTACAATATATTTTCTCAATAGACTTAGTTTTTACCGAAAAAAATTAAAAAAAAAAAATAGTCTCAAAATGTGTGCTTTTTTTATTATATTTATATTCTAAATGTGTATTTTTATGTCAATTGTTAAAAATTATTGTTTTTTTAGAGACAATTACTTGATGTGGATTGAAAAATTAATTAACATTATATAAATATGTAGAATATCGAAACTTTAAAATATCGAACTATTTCTTTAACTATGCAAAAAAATAAAGTTCTCACTACAAAAAAAAATAATAGAAAAAGAAAATAATATGAAGAAGAAGACTACTTCAAAAATTCTTGAATTTAGAAAATAATTATTCACATTTAACACATTAGAAAATTTAAAGTCAAAAAATAATTCTTCTAAAAAAAGGGCTTGATGTTGCATCAACACTTTTTAAAATCAGCCTCAAAATCACTAACATTTTAAAAATAATGTACATAAAAAAAATTTAAACTACCAAAAACTATGGTAAAATATGTGTGTGTGTGTGTGTTCTGAATCAACACTTATTTTTTTTCTACCTCAAGAAAGGGTAATATTATCAGTTCGCATTTCAAAGTTTACATTGTTAAGTATGGATCAATGGTATCAGAGTGATCTACTCTTTCTCTATTTTTCTTTGCATGTCCCAAACGATGTCAAGGTATAAATACCTGGGACTTAAAATGGTTGAACCCTTACAAGACCAACCCTACTGACATCAACTACCTCCCGTGGCGAAAGAAAATAAAGACAAGGGAGTAGGAGTTCCTATAAAACTGCTACTCAAAGAAGCCCACGAGTGACAAAGGAATGAAATAATTGACAACTTTGCTTAGATCCTTTAGTGGATGCCAACCAGTGACACATCTTCATCCAGCAATCACTTCAGAGGTACCAGATAACTTCGATATCCCTATATTTGAAGGTAAAATAAATACAGATGTTGTAGATAAATGGTTAAATCCATTAGAAGGTTATTTTTCAGACCATAATTTCTTCGATAGGGAGAAGATTACTTTTTCTCTGCTTAAATCCACCACCTAGTTGAAGGGTTGGTGGGAAACTTACTATGAGAGACAGACTTAGGAACCTTTTCTATTTTCAACCGTATCCTCTTGGAACTCTTTCCGAGATGTTGTTAAGGAACAATATTACCCTCTTGGGAGCTATGGTGACAATTGCATACAATGGACTACGCTATGTCAATAAAGGCATCAAGATGTGCATGAGATGATGAATCTTTTCCATACCCTACGTAAAAAGTTGGGTATCAAATATTCTAAGAAATATTTGGTGCTCAAGTACTGAATTTTTTTGCACAAATACATTTAGGAGGAAATGGAGTTCCTAGATATATCCTCACTTGGTGCAACATATCGATATTCTACCAATATTGGGTAGAAATTCAATGGAAAGAAGAAAGACTTAGGATATGTGAACCCAAAGCAAAGAAAAGGTGCCCCCAAGCCATAGAGAAAAGGGTAGAGCCAGGCCGTGACTCCCCAGGACAACTCCTCGAAGCTACGAGCCAATAATAGCAAGTAGGTGAACAAGGATACCAACAAGTGGTGTGAGTTCCATAAGACTCCCACTCACAATATGAATGAATGTCACACAAAACAGGTGTTGGTGGCCGAGCTAAAAGATAGAGGCAGATACATGTTATGATTGTGAGTTGGAACCCTACAAGGGAAAGTATATCACTGATGTAGAACCCACTATGATGGTATCCACCACCAAGCTCCAAATGGTGGAACCTAGGGATCTAGAGGATACAGAGTGCCTCTTCCACTCATTGATGTGGGTAAAGGATTCACTAGTGTAGTTCATCATTGACAGTGGGAGCAAGAAGAACCTTATCTCAGTCGAGGTCATTAAGAGATTGAGGTTGCCAACAATGTCACACCCAAGGGAGATATCTCTATGTCAGCCAGTAGTGTTGCCTGCCTTATAGCATCAAGCCTTTTGCAAATGAAGTATTGCACGTTTTTTCCCCTCTGGAAGTATTTTATGCTTAATTATGTTAGTCATGCTGATGGAAGTGTCATGCTATATATGAATATAGACCTTGTTCTGTTATTATTACTTTGGGTCAGAAATTTTACATGATACTAGAGGTAGTGCTACCTATCGCCTTTTCTTTGATCTTTGTTAAACAATGTAGTAAGATCATTTCTCAGATCAGGAAATTTTATTCCTTATGATTCACCCTCATAGCAAGAGGAAGATTGTGGCCACATCCACAGCCTCCAAACAAGGTTCCTTATCATGGCAGTTGTACATGAACAAGGTCATGGAGGAGTACAGGGACATCTTCACATCACCCACAGGGGTACCCCTACATTGTCAAGTTAAGCACTCCATTGGTCAGACCCCTGGTGTGCTACTACTTAATGGAATGAAATATCAATGCTCTATTCATGAGAACAATGAAATAAAGAGTCAAATTTAGGAGTTGTTGCAGAAAGGGAAAATCAAGCCAAGTTCATCCCTTTGTTGGATATCTATCATGTTGGTACAGAATAAGGACAAAACCTGGAGGCTCTGTATTGACTATTGGGTGCTAAATAAGATCACTGTCTAGAATAGGTATCTAATCCAACGGATTGATGATCTTCTGTACCATCTCAAGAGGGCCAAATATTTTAGCAAGATTGACTTGAATTCCAATTATTACCAGGTACCAATCGAACTCTCTCATGTGTGGAAGACTGCCTTAAAATCCAAGGAGGTCCTATTCATATGGCTGGGCATGCATTTTGGGTTGACGAATTCCCTTGCAACCTTCATAAGGCTGATGGACAACATCTTACGTCCCTTACCAACTTGTTTTTTGTAGCATATTTGGATGACATCCTAATATTCAATTTTAGTTGGGAAGAGCACCTACACCATATTCAATACGCCCTCCAAACCCTAAAATAACACAAATTGTGTGTTAATTTGGATAAATGCACTTTCGGGTATGACCCAGGGTCAATATTTAGGGTACACCAGTGATCAGAGGGTTGTGCATGTGGACCTAGCAAAGATACAAGTTATTTGGGATTGGCCAACCCCAACCACTCTAACAAAGCTCTGCAACTTTCTAGCTCTTGTCAATTTCTATCACAGGTTTGTGTTGGGATTCTCTCATATCACTTGGCCATTAAGTCAATTCACTAAGGGTAGAGTGAAAGAAAATTTCTTCAAACTGAAATCCCAACAAAAGGTATTTTTCGAGTTGAAGCATCACCTCTACTCTACACATGTGCTCACATTACTAGACCTGCAACAACCATTTGAGCTTGAGAAAAATGCCTCCAACTATGTTTTTTGTGTAGTGCTTAGCTAGTAGGGGCATTTGGTGGCATATCATTGTGAGACACTTTAATATTGTGGTGAAGTAAAATTATAAGTGCAGGTGCAAATGAATTCCTCTAGCCCGATAATGGGTCTAGCCACAATAGGTACATTCTATGGAATATTTCCTTAGGTTAGAATCAATCACGAGGGCCTACCTCTTGGTTCGCTTATCCTATTTGATGATGTCCTCGCTTGCTCGCTCCAGCTATCTCTCGCTTCCTTCTTAATGCTCATGAAACAAGTAAACAACAACAACACACAAACATAATAATAGACAAATTTCAATTCAACCTACTTAGCAAGTCAAGAAACATTAAGCCATGAATATATAATATTACAAAACATGTAGGAAATCAACTGATAGTTCCATATATTAATATCAAAGAGAGATTACAACCATTCATCTTGATATTGCAGTCTCCCTACGATAAGTCTAGGTTTCCACACACTTCTGCTAGCATTCCATGATGGATTCAAAAAAAAATAGTTCAAAGTCTCTTCCATTTATACTTCACTCCAAACCAAACAAACTTCTCCCTCACACAACTAGATGGTTACAATTAGTAATATCTTACTTGTCTAATCAAAATGGTATACTCACACTCAGCCAAAACTCTAACTAGCTTGTGCTTGGAAGAAGGGATGTTTATATAGGAAATATGGATGGGAGATGGATCCTCTTCTCAAGGAATAAAGACTTATCCCTTGAGGTAGTTCCATAATTATAGGGGAAAGGAGCCAAAACCGTCATCGTCGACCCCATCCGGCCAAACCATTTACCAGACTTCCATTACAGAGCTTCTAGAGTTGGAAGTTTAAGCTCTAATTTAAAAAAAATTCCATAACAAGACTGGCGCAACTGGAACACAGCTCAGCCACACCAATCGGCGCAAGGAATAGTGCTAATATTTTCACATTGGTGCAGGGAAGACAAAGGCCATTAGCATCGGTCTTGTAAATTGGGAAAAAAAGAATTTTTAGGGGAGATGGTGCAAAAGAGAAATGATCTGCTCATGAAGAGGGACATAATCGAAGTTTCTCCATGAGGGCAAAGCATGCGGGGTTCACTGTAGAGGTACTCTAGGATCAAGGAATGAGGAGTATAGGGACAGTGACAAAATGTTGTGTAACAGATGACCCCTAAAGCGTGAAGGCTAAACTGGAGTGAGGGATGAAATGCTTTATAAATCAGTGTAGGGAACCGGTCTGCCATCAGAAAACCTGCAAGAAAGTACAAATACATATAAATAAACTGAGATCTTTGTCAAATGATACATGAATTATAGCATGGACACAACCACCGAGAGAATTATCATGTAAATGGATCCAGGTATGGGCACAACCATCCATGAAAGAGGATCATGATGAAACCAAGGTATGGTCACAACCATCCAAAAATGAGAAGGATCACATATGATAACTCATGGTATGGTGTTATCAGGAAAACTAGTGTCCATTCAGAGCTACTAGTCCCACTAATATGGGTAGCTATCTTAGAAACAAACAAATTAAAGTTACCTGTGTTTTCCTTTATGAGAGATGGATGAGAGAGAAGCAAAGAGCACCAACCTCAGTCTTTTGCTAGTCTCCTTGCTTGTTTCCTCTCTCCTTTGATATAGCTTTCGCCACTCCTTTCTCACTTTTCCCACTTCAAAGAACACCTGTAGAGCCAAGGCAGCAAAATACCATCAAAGCATAGAGATCTATAACCATAAATAATGTAGGATCAGATGTACATTAACCATATAAATGCATACATAAACAAGATTCAAAGATATACAAGCATATGGAGGAAAACTCAAATAACTTTATTGATAGAAGTAGTAGAAGAGAGGATTACAACTAGACCGTCTGATCCAGCATCATCCTCCCAGCATGAATTCCCTCTTCACCTCATACAAAGCAAGGTCACCCAACAATGTCTTCAAAGAGAAACCAACATCACTTCCTTGCAAATTACAAAATTCCAGCCCCCCTAGATCTCTTGGATGAGGGATCCATATATAGATGTTTTCAGGAGAGTGAGTCAGCTTTTGGGATTTTTATTAGTGTCATTTCACTGATAATTCTTGGTTCCACTTGGAGATTTCAGATATCTTACTCATCCCTGGGCAAATTCAGAGAGGCAAGTGTCATATGAGCAGTTTCTAGAAGATTCTCTGGGTTTCCAACTAGCACATTGCTTCTGCCATTTGTCTGCTCTTTCTCATCACACCTTACAGAAGGGCTTTCCAGTATGCATTGCACCCCCCATGTGTAATAGGTGATATGCATCGCACCCTATGCATGGAGCAGTCTGTGTGGTCCTGTTTTGACCAGTTCTGGGTATCTTTTCATGGAGAACTTCTGGGAGATGATGTAATCAACTGACTTTGTTCTTTTAGGGTATGAAACAAAACTTTTAGGGGTTTAGAACCCCTTGTTTTATGGAAATATGTTATTGGGGTTACACTGCCCAAATATTTCTATAACAGTTGCCCCCTAAAGTATGAGGTTGTAAATCCTTTTGATGTCAGGTGAAATGCTTTATAATGAGGATCCGAGGTTTTTCGAACTGGAAGGTGACCTATAATACGATACAATACAATACATTATCTTCAAAATATTTTCATGATCTAGATGAGGCGGGAATTCCCATGCTCAGCTTTATAAATTCATATTCATGTACATAAGACAGACAATCGTCTGTGTGGAAGACTGATGATTCTAGTAGAGCCATCATCCTTTAGTTTGGATGATTACCTGTGCAGTAATGACATACATTTGATGTCTTTATTTTTCTAAATATATCGCAGCGTGGATGGATGAAACTAGATCCAGGGTCTTCAAACTCGTTCAATCTTCACCCGAAGTACAAGTCGATCCATGTGAAAAGATGTTCTGATGTCAAACATGGAAAGACATTGCCTCATTACCAGCCAATGATGTAAGCCATTAACAGGTGCGAGAGTAATCACCGATAATGATGATGACCATCAAGGTATTGTAGTACAATTCACGTGGTGCGAATACATAAGCTGATGTCAAACACCACATAAAATCTTTTGGTCGAAGGCCATTGATGTAAACCTGTCGCCGGAAGTGAGAAACTTGCCATTGAGGCATGCAAGCTTCAAAGTACTAAAAGGGTTGTCCCTAAGTCAACTTCTTGGATAATGAGCCGATGTCGACAAGAAGTGACCCGTCGTAGGAGGGCCTTAATGAATCCCACATCTATGACACAGAATGGAGCAAATGATTTTGTGGAGGTGAAAATGTTTTGATGATACAAGGTTCAAGGTGGTGGTCATGAAAAAATGGAGAGTGAAGGTATTGCAGCGGATGAGACATTAGCTAGGTTGGTGAATTCTCGGAGAGAATTCTCTTGAACATATTGGTGACAGTGAAATGGATTGGTAGCATTAACCCCAAGGTGGATGGTACAGTGGACCAATGGTGATGTGACCGGTGAAGGAAATAACCCAACCCGACTCAATCATGGTGACGGAGTGAAAGTGTCATGTTCAAGAGCGACCTGCTACCAATGAAGCTATTCAAGTTTTCTTCCCTTTTTCCCCAGTCATTATTGACCAGTACCTCTTTATTTTTCTCAAGCTTGAGGAGGATAACATATGCTTGTTCTATAATTTTCCCTTTGGGCAAACCCGTTGCTATGTTTTGACGAGCCTAGCGACAGTGAAACTCACTCTTGTCTGCATGGACAAGTTTGTCGCTCTTGTTTTAATGAGTTTAACGACAAAGATAACTCAGTCCTTTTCAATTTTAGAGAGTCTAAAAGGGATGGAAAGGCAACTCCAGTGGTCCTTTTTCATAATTTAATCCCTTAAGTCCGAAAAAGTGTAAAATAATACGAAAGGGATGACTTTTCGATAGTTTTAACGATCCGATCAAGACAAGCACTCGATCTTTTTGTGTAATAATCCCTCAGGTCCAAAAAGATTAAAATCTAGAGGAGGGATGGCACTTCCGGTCACTTTAACGAGCTGGAGAGGCCAATTTCTCAGCAATATTTTTATTTTTTACGAGTCAGATGAAAAGAGCTTAAAGGAGACTTGTTTTTTAGGAACAAGTGATGTTTTGGATAGCAACTGGTTCCAAGTAAGGTTTGGAACATTCCAATCACGGCAGTGGAAAGAGGATGGCTAATGGAATCACTCATTGCAGTTGTTCTTCAAAAGGGTAAACAATCAAATGGAGGTGTATGATTGGCTAAAAAAGAGTGGAGGTGATGGTAAGAACATGACCAAGGTTCAAAAGTTGATAGTCATGCGATCAAAATGGTTATTTACCGGAGGTGGGGTTCATTTTTTAGTGAGCTTGAACTCTATGGAAACATTTTCTCATTGCTAGGTTTATTTTTTGATGAGCTTGAACTTCGCATAAAACTTCTCATGGCAAGGTTTATTTTTTAACGAGCTTGAAATTTGTGCAAAATTGGTCGTGGCAAGGTTTTTCTTTATTGAGCTTGAACTTTGCATAAAATTGCTCGTGTCGATCGTATAATAAGGATGTCTCATCAGTAGGTTCATTTTTTAGGGATCTTGCCCCATGTGCAACTTTGCTCCTGAGCCTTTTGTATGTAAGTTAGGAGTGACAAACTATTATCCTAGGGGTTAAATAACTACTAAGGTTAGGTAGGATAGCTTCTCGGTGGGAAACATCTCCTTTACTTTGCCGTTTCCATTGGTCCTGGCAAAGGTGAATGGTGGATCAGACCAATCACCTAACTTAAGCATTTGAAGTTAGTAAAACTATGGGGTTAGAGTTACACTGGTCACTTTTCGCTTGCATACGAAAAGGTTTGCATGCCCCCAGGTATAAATTAGAGTTTCCAGGTCACCATATGGAAGTTCTCACATTAGTGAGATTGTTCCATTCGCGTTGCAGACAAAACCTTCCTTGGTGATGTCCATCGAAATGGACAACAGTGACTGTTGTTAGTCCCAATCACATAACCTTTGACGGGGGAATCTTTTCCATTCCAAATCCATTTTCCTAAACGAACAGGGGTATCAGAATAGTCATATTCCTACGTGGAAACCTATCCTATATCTTGGGTTTTCCTCCCAAAGCAGACTAGGGCGCATGCCTCCTGGGTTTCAGTCACAATCACCGAATCACTCGCGATCATCAGGTGGACCGACTGGAGATTGATTAGACATTCCTTGTGCAAAAGGACTAGTTAGGGATGGCATTTGACTAATAGTTGTGTTTGAACCATGGAATGAAAGCTGGTCAACTAGGTGGACCACCATGACTTCATGTGGAAAGCACATCACTGGGAAGAGTGAGGAAACAATAGCTCCCATGCTATAAATGTAGTCACGTCCAAGGAGTAGACTGTAATCTAATGGCCCTTGGACTACCATCGCATTCAGATAAATGGTTTCCTTCTCAAAGTTATAGGCAAATTTGGAAGGATCCCTAACAGTTGACTGGTTCCTTTATTGAAGCCTGTCAGATTTCGAATCTCAGGTAGAAGTAATGGCGAACCAAGCGCTTTCCAAGCAGTGGAGGAAAGGATACTCACGGAAGCCCCTTCATCTATGATAGTACCAACCATGATCATTCTGTAAGCTTGTACTATGATTCAGAATGGTACATTAGATGGTAGGCGGGGTCTCCCTAGTAGATTCCAATCGAAGGAAACAACTAGATTGCTTGGAGGTGGGATTGAATAAATGGTTGGATACGTCTATGATGAACTTCCTTCCTACAGTAAAGGAATGGGTAGATTTCCCCCATGTTCATCGAAGTCTGTGTTTACGAAGAGAATTTGAATGATTTCGTTCTCATTCTCTTTGGTGACAGTATGTTGGGTCCCTATAATACTAGTGATTACCCCATTACTATTGTAGTTATACCCCTTATTTATATTGTTGTGCCCCTATTACCCACATATTGTTATTTCTGTGCCCCTTAGAATCCCTCTATTATTATTTTTGTGGCTTTATATTATTATTGTTAGGTCGGCTGGATTATATTGTGACTCCTTAGACTCCTATATATAGAAAGGAGGTTTTGTCATTTGTATCATCCAAGAATTGTTCATTTATGTAATGTAAAGGAGGTTTCCCCCTCGAAGAGGCTGAATTCTAAGGCGTTGATCTTTCTTTTCTATCTTTTCTTGAGCTAGTTTCATAACATTTGGTATCAGAGCTTTGGATTCTAGGATTTCGCTACTCCAAACAGGTCATCGTGGTATTTTCACTATAACTTTTTTTCTGTGATGTTTCATAAGTCGCAAAAAAAACCCATTTGAGAAGAAATTGCGCTGAACCTTGGGTCCAAATTTCAGAGTTTTTCGCGTGATATTTGCGGAGATATGATCTGAGGAAGTTGGTCTTTTTGCAGACTCCTGAATTACACTCAAAACAGGTGACCTGGGGAAAATCGTCATAACTTTCTTTCTGAGCATCGGATTGAAATTTCGTAAAAAGGTAAAGAAAGATGACGGACTGTAGTTTTATTTTATATATTTTTCAGAGTCAAAGGTTGAAACAGGGACACGTGGGATGTCGTACAAGTTTTCTCTACTGAACTAGTCTATAATCAAGTCACTGTGGGAGAGTTCGCATAACTCTTCCTTGGAGAATCCAATTTGGGTCAGACTTGTGGCATTGGAAAGAGGACACAGAGGGCTACTACAGGTCACAAATGCAGAACTAGATAATCAGAAAGTACAGAGATACATCGGAGGCAATATCGAGCTCCTACAAAGTGAAAAAAGGTGTGTAGATTTTCTTTAATTTTTGCTTAAGCTTGGTTTGAAAATTTATTTTGAAGGAATTCAAAGGGCATATTAGAGAATTATTATCGGTAACTGATGCCCCGAGGAAAGAAAATGCAAACACCTAGTAAGGAACCTGAAAGCTCTAGCATGACTCATGAAGAAGAAGAAGAAATGCTATATGATATATCAAAATTACAAGAACAAGTGCAACAAGTGTCACTTGCACAAAAAGCAACAGAATCTAAAATGGATGGTTTAAGGAAGGATGTAGAAGCTAAGATGGATGGTTTAAAGAAAGGTGTAGAAGCTAATATGGATGGCATGGAAGCTAAGGTGAATGGCATGGACGCTAAAATTGATGGCATGGATGATAAGATGGATAAGTTGCTACAAGAAATAGTCACTAAGGGTGAAAGAGTACTAAAGGAAACTCATGATGAGAACAAAAGAAATGTTAATCATGATTCCATAGACTCTAATGTTGGATCGAAGACTCACCATGTTCCAAAAATCGATATGAGGAAGTTTGATGGCAAGGATCCCGCCACATGGATATTACAGATGGAGCAATTCTTCGATCTCAATAATGTGCAAAACACACAAAAGGTACGTATGGCAACTTTATATTTGGAACCAAATCAGTTTGTATGGTATCAATGGCTTTGTTCTCGTAAACAATTTATCACTTGGGCAATTTTTACGGAAGAATTGATAGCACATTATGAGGATACAAAAAGCAACACTTTTTTTAGCCAATTGATAAGTCTCAAACAAAAGGGTTCAATAATGGAGCACATTGAGGAGTTCCAAAAATTGAACATAAGGGTAAAAGATATTCCAGAGGAGCATAGGATTGATGTGTTCATAGGGTCTTTAAAGGATAATATCCAACATGATGTGCGCCTTTGGGAACCTGATTCATTAGAGAAGGCATTCAGGTTAGCAAGAAAAATGGAAAGCAAAATTATGGCAACTAGGAAGCATACCATTCACAACTATAAAGACGGAAGTGTTGTTGCCCATAGTCTTCCACAACCTACAAGGTTGACACCACAACAATTGGAAGAAAAAAGAGCAAAAGGGCTTTGTTACAATTGTGATAGCAAATACACAAAAGGTCATAAGTGTGCTGAGAAGAAATTATTCTACATAGATTGTGAAGAGGAAGAAGAAAAGGAGCAAGAAAGGTCAAAAGAAGAGGATATATTCCAGGAACAAAGCCTAGATGAAGAACAAATAAATCCGACCATATCTTGTAATGCATTGGCGGGAATTACCACTCCTCAAACCATCAAGATAGAAGGACAAATCAAGAAGAAAAAGGTAATAGTGTTGATTGATTCAGGAAGCACCCACAATTTTATTCATTGTAGGGTAGCAAAAGAATTGAATTGCTTCCTATATCCAGCACCAGAGTGTCAAGTGATGATTGCAAATGGAGGAACAATAAATTGTTCTGGAAAGTGCCATAATATCAAGCTATCCATGGGAGAATATGTATTGACTAGCCCAATGCTTTCCATTCCAATGGGAGGTGCTGATGTTGTACTAGGAGTCCAATGGCTACAATCCTTGGGTACAATAGCTTTTAATTTTCAAGAACTTTTCATGAAATTTTTTGTGGAAGGAAAGGAAGTTGAATTAAGGGGTATTGCAGGGAAACCAGGAAAGATAATCAGCTCTAATGGCATGACAAAGCTTCTAAAAAAGGAGCAAAGAGGTGTAATTGCACAATTATGTTCGCTAGATGTTTCCACATTGGAATCATCTATTTCTCCAGATCTCCAAAAAGTCCTGGACAATCATTCCAAGGTATTTGAGACTCCCAAAGGTCTCCCACCTATGCGTGATCATGATCATGCTATTCATCTGATTCCAGGAAGTGTTCCTCCAAACATCAGGCCGTACAGATATCCATATGTCCAAAAAAGTGAAATTGAACGTATGGTTGCAGAAATGCTAGAGGCTGGTATAATTCAACCGAGTCAAAGTTCTTTCTCAGCTCCAGTAGTATTGGTGCACAAGAAGGATGGATCATGGCGCATGTGTCCAGATTATAGGGAGCTCAACAAGCTCACTATTAAAGATAAGTTCCCCATTCCTGTCATTGATGAATTACTGGATGAATTGCATGGATCAATTTACTTCACCAAGTTGGATCTTCGTTCGGGATATCATCAAATCAGAATGAAGATTGAAGACATTCCGAAAATGGCATTTAGAACTCATGAGGGTCATTATGAATTTTTGGTCATGCCTTTTGGCCTTACCAATGCACCTTCAACATTTCAAGGTTTGATGAATTCAATTTTCAAACCATTCCTTAGAAAATTTGTGTTAGTATTTTTTGATGATATACTAATCTACAGCAAGTCTTGGAAGGATCATGTTGAACATGTTGACAAGGTGCTACAACTATTGGAGGAGAAACAATTATATGCAAAAAGATCCAAATGTTTCTTTGGAGTCCAGGAGGTGGAATATTTGGGTCATATTGTATCTCATGAAGGAGTTAAGGTAGACCCTAGCAAAATTAAAGCCATTAAGGAATGGAAAATCCCCACATCCATAAAGCATCTGCGAGGATTTCTTGGGTTGACAGGGTATTATCGCAAGTTTGTTAAGAATTATGGGAGAATAGCAGCACCTCTAACAACATTATTGAAGAAAGATTCATTTTCATGGACTCCGGAAGCAACAAAGGCCTTTAAACATCTTAAAGAGGCAATGTGCCAAGCACCGGTCTTAGCTACACCGGACTTCACAAAAACCTTTATTGTGGAATGTGATGCTTCAGGAAATGGAATTGGTGCTGTTCTAATGCAAGATGAAAGACCCATTGCTTTTGAAAGTCGTCCAATCAAGGGAAAGTTTTTAAGCAAAGCTATTTATGAGAAGGAAATGTTGGCAATACTCCATGCACTTAAGAAATGGCGACCCTACCTAATGGGAAGACACTTCAAGGTAAAAACGGATCATGATAGCCTTAAATACTTTTTAGAACAAAGATTATCCTCTGAAGAGCAACAAAAGTGGGTCACAAAGATGTTGGGTTATGACTTTGAAATCATCTACAAAAAAGGGAAGCAAAATGTGGTGGCAGATGCACTCTCAAGAAAGGATGAGGATGTGGAAGCATTGTTGTGTGCCATTTCTATTATCCAACCAGATTGGATAAATGAAGCAAAGGAGGAATGGAAGAATGACGAAGAAGTGTGGGCACTTATTCAAAAGCTACAACAAGATTCCAGTACTTCTGATACATTTAGCTGGCAAAATGATTCGTTATGGTACAAAGATCGCTTATACCTCTGTAAGAATTCCCAGCTAAAACAAAAGATTCTTATGGAATTGCACACTTCTCCCTTAGGAGGGCACTCAGGATTTTTAAAAACTTACCACAGGGTTAAGAAGGAATTTTTTTGGGATGGCCTTAAATCAGATATTCAAAAGTTTGTGGCGGAATGTTTGGTTTGCCAACAAAATAAAGTTGAAACAATTAAGACACCGGGTCTATTACAACCTTTATCCATTCCAAGCCAACGTTGGGAGGAGGTTTCAATGGATTTTATCACAGGTTTACCCAAGTCTGAGGGAAAGAGTGTCATCATGGTGGTAGTTGACAGACTTACCAAGTATGCACACTTTTGTGCATTATCACATCCATTTAAAGCCAGTACAGTTTCTACTGCATTTATGGAAACAGTTCAAAAGCTACATGGAAACCCAAAGATTATTGTAAGTGACAGAGATCCCATTTTCACTGGAAATTTTTGGACAGAATTATTTTCTTGTCTTGGTACTCAGTTAGCTCATAGCTCATCTTATCATCCTCAATCTGATGGGCAAACTGAGATAGTAAACAAATGTTTGGAAGGATATCTTCGTTGCTTTGTATCTGATAAACAGACACAATGGGTCAAATGGTTGCCTCTGGCTGAATGGTGGTATAACACTTCCTTCCATACAGCAACAAAAATGACCCCATTTATGGCACTTTATGGGTACCAACCACCATCAATCACATCATATTTAAGAGAAAATTCTAAGGTTCAGGCAGTGGAACATCACATCGAACATCAACAACAAGTCCTCCAACTCTTAAAGGATAACCTCGTGTTGGCACAAAATAGAATGAAACAACAGGCAGATCAACATCGCAGTGAAAGAAGTTTTGATGTAGGTGATTGGGTATTCCTACGGCTACAACCATATAAGCAAATGTCCCTAAAGCAAGCTAAGAAGGATAATAAATTATCACCAAAGTATTATGGTTCGTACAAGGTGTTGGAAAAGATTGGTACTATGGCATACAAATTGGAGCTTCCTGCAGCTTCTCGATTGCACCCAGTTTTCCATGTTTCATGTTTAAAGAAGGTTATAGGCGACAAGCTCCCAGTTCAAACAATATTGCCAGAACTTGATGAGGAAGGAAAAATTATATTGGAACCGGAAGCAGTCACAGAAACAAGAACTCGACAGCTACGAAATCGATCAATTTCAGAGTATCTTATCAAGTGGAAGAACTTATCCGCTGAAGATTCCACATGGGAGGATGAGAATTTTATGCAGAAGTATCCAGAACTGCTCAAGCGTTGAGGACAACACTTTTTTGAAGGAGAGGGGCATGTTGGGTCCCTATAATACTAGTGATTACCCCATTACTATTGTAGTTATACCCCTTATTTATATTGTTGTGCCCCTATTACCCACATATTGTTATTTCTGTGCCCCTTAGAATCCCTCTATTGTTATTTTTGTGGCTTTATATTATTATTGTTAGGTCGGCTGGATTATATTGTGACTCCTTAGACTCCTATATATAGAAAGGAGGTTTTTTCATTTGTATCATCCAAGAATTGTTCATTTATGTAATGTAAAGGAGGTTGCCCCCTCGAAGAGGCTGAATTCTAAGGCATTGATCTTTATTTTCTATCTTTTCTTGAGCTGGTTTCATAACACAGTATCATTTGAAGGTGGGTCCTCTGAAGACAAGACTAGGTAGACTGCCATCTCGACCTGTTGACTTTGGTTTGGTGTGGACTCAGAGGGTTTATCTTCAATGATAGGTGCTTCAACTGACAACAATGGTGTGTCAATCGGATTCTCAACTAGCGATGGACTTGGCAAGAGTTTCTTGTATCCAGGAGGAAGTCATTACGGTGACGCAGGGAGGTTATCCAAGACTCTTTTAGCTTCATCTAGGAAGGGACAACGGTGGAGGGCATGATTGCCTTCACATAGTCTGCAAGAAAATTTGGATCTTCGTTTTTGTCCATTGACTTCATTTTCACTAGTTGACAGTGTGCTCTCAACATGATCATCAGAGGTTGAAGACACTGGATTGTGCAAGTGGGGAGACCAGTCCCTCAAGATCCGTGGGATGCAGGGACAATCTCGATGATAGTGGTCTCCCTTGCAAATGACACATGGAGATTTAGGTTTGGAAGGTGCAGTGTGTGGATTTTCACCAGACGATGCATGGTTGCCCCCTTTCGCCATTGGCTTCTTCTTCTTCTTCTCCTTCCCTTTATTCTTCTTCTCAGTTACTTGGTTTTTAGTGTTACTAGCTTCACCAAGCGAAGAGGAAGAAGGAGAGGGAGAAACAAATGAAGTAGAAGGTGGGGGAGAAACTTCAGTATCATCTAGTTGCTGATTTTATTCCTGAGGAATTGCGGTGTTTTGAATGACAGAGGTGTAGAAAAGCCATACAGGTAGGCCAATTGTGAGTCCTAGAAGGGACAATGTGGCCATGTGTGGAGCACCAACATCCCCCCAAGAGGAGAAGGGACTAGGATTTCCCCCAAGGGGAAATCCTTAATTGGTAGACTCCATTTCTCAACCTAAAGACCAACGAGGGAATAGTGATTTTATTTCGATTAAAATAAATTTTATCACGCTTTGACACAACTTTCTTTTTCAATTTTTAAGATTCGAGAAAAAGCTAAATATGACTCTAGTCGCCTTTGATTTTTAATGAGCCTAAAGTGACAAGTGCTTAGATGGACCTTCTTTTAAGGAGTCTGAGAAGGAACAAAAGTGACTACTCTAGAAATCTAGACAGAGGGATTACCAAACCAATCATAAAACTGTAGAATAATTTTTACGATATGATAGTCAATCTTCCCGAATGTTGTTTTCAGTGCATTGCGATCGATAGGGCGGCAGACACAACTTCCTAAGG
The DNA here is from genome assembly GCA_031772625.1 of Pinus tabuliformis. NCBI lineage: Eukaryota > Viridiplantae > Streptophyta > Pinopsida > Pinales > Pinaceae > Pinus > Pinus tabuliformis. Next base: position 1,788,607,477 of record CM062818.1, read on the forward strand.
ATAAAGGATGTAGCCTATTGTGGTCTCCCAATATATACTCGATGGTACGTGGGAGCACAAGTCTATACTGGCACTTGTTGTTTCAAGGAGGAGGAATCACCCAACCTACGATGAAAGCGATAGTTACTAGGATTTACAACCCCGGAATACGTCTCTAGCCTAGACTTCTAAGTGTTGTGCATTAGGTTCCAAAGCGTTTTTTTGTTCATTGAAGTTTATTTTATAGTTGATCTTTCTTAAGAAGTTTTCCTTTAAGGTTCACTACATGATGTAGATATACAATTCCTAAATATGCAATCTAATATGATAAATAGTCGTTTACCTTCTTTTTGCAAAGAAAATCCTAGCTACTAAGGAAAGAGAAATGAAATTCTTTCAACACAGAGCAGAGAGCACACACTAGATGCACTTTTCCCAAATCAACTTCAGCATGTAGTCTTAATGCAAATGCACATGCATGTATTTTTTTTTTCAGTTTCCTTAATGTGAGAATGACAAAAAGAAAACAAAGTATAAAACTGAGCTATTCTCTTTCAAAGCATCAGTACTAACAATTTTCTTTTCAAAAAATGAAAGTAGGGTCAAGATGACACTTTGCGATTTCGAATTTAAATTTCTTTCAACACTTGAAATACTAAATATTCAAATCAAATGGAATGGAAAAAGTGTAATCGACTATCAAAAAGAGGAAGACTCTTTTCTTTGACTGAAAACGACACTTGCGACTCTTTCAAATCAGAAGACGACAATTCAATTAAGCTACTGTTTGCACAAGAGAACTGTAAATGACGAAAAATACATAAAAAAATTCACAATTATTTATTGATTGAGGCTGAATAATGCAAAGGAAGATGGTTTCAACAGAGATATACTGATCACAGACAATAAAACTACCGAATAAAGCTGAAGACAATGAAGAAAAAACCAAAATCTGGAGGTAGAAATAGTCTCATCTGGTCATCGCACCTGTAACACAGGGAAACAAGGATGCATCTCACCTATAGCACACGTGAGGTGTGATGCATCCAGACTACCAATAAGAGACAATGCAATGGTCCAAGGATGAGACTGAGCTTGGTTTTTGCTCACAGTTTGCAGCTAAGTTCAGGGATTGAGATTGAGCTAATGATTATCAGTAAACACAAAGTATAGGGGCTGATCTAATGAGGTTATATGAGCTACCACCAGGGCACTCAGGATGTTTGCAAGTTAGATGTTTAGTTCATAAACCAACTCGGAGATTGACTAAAGCAGCATTGATCTACTTTGCAGTTGCATAGCAAAAGCAGTTCGAAGGCTAGCTAGCTTGACTTTAGGCTCCATCTATGGTTTATAAAGAAAACAATAGTAACAAAACAAACAAACTATTCGCTCCCTAGCAGAGTCACCATTTTGTTATCGGGAAAACTAGTTTCCATTCAGAGCTACTAGTCCCACTAAGACGGGTAGCTATCTTAGAAACAAACAGATTAAAGTTACTTGTGTTTTCCTTTATCAAAGATGGATGAGAGAGAAGCAAAGAGCACCAACCTCAGTCTTTCACTAGTCTCCCTTCTTGTTTCCTCTTGTTATAGACATTTTTGTGCCTTACAACTCTAAGCATGAAATGTCCATAAACCAAGGGATCCTAAGTACCTAAAAGTGTTGTTCCTACCCATAGAGGAACAAGGTCAACCAATTACAGCTTCTCCCAGAAGTTCTCCACCAGAAACTGCTCAGAATCAGTCAAATCAGGATCATTTCAGCTGCTCCACTAGCTAGCTGCATTGCATAGCACCCCAGTACACTAGCTAGGTGCGTTGCAACGCACCTAAATGCACTACCAGGGTGCGCTGAGCGGGAAATGACAAATGGCAGTGTCATTCCGCGAGGTGGACAGAAAATGGAAGCTTCTATAATCTTCCCCAATGACACTTGCCTCACTGAGTTTGACCAAAGATGAGTAAGAGGCTCTCAGTCTCCAAGTGGAAGCAAGAACTGATAGAGAGAGGCCACTAGTCAAAACATAAGCTGACTCATCCTCTTTGCATACATCTATATATGGATCCCTCATTCCAGAGATCCAGAGGCTGGAATTTTGTACTTTGCAGAGAATTGATGTTGGTTTTGAGATAGAGATCAGTGCATTGGGTGCTTTATGCTTTGTTGGAGGTGAAGATTGGATTCCTTTGCTGGGGGGTTGGTGTTGGATGAGGAATCATCGGTTGTAACTCCTCCTGGACCTTCTTGTGATATCAATAAAACTATTTGAGTTTCTCCTACATGCTTGTGTATCAATGATGTTTTTGTTATATTTGCATGTTTAGCTTAAATCTGATCCTAAGCTATTTATGAATGTAAATCCATGTCTTTGTGTAGTTTTCCTCTTCTGTGATCTTGCAGGAACTTGGTGAAGCTGGGCAAGTAAGGGAGCAGGTAGCTGGAAGCTGTCAAAGAGGAGAGAGATTGGATCAAAGGACTAGCGCAAGACACAGATTGGTTCATCCTATTCCTCTTCGTTTACAGTTCATAAAGAAGAATACGAAAGTAGTTTTCCTTGTTTGTTGCTAAGGTACTGTCACACCTTAGTGGGATAGGGGTGTTCTGAGTAGACACTTTTCCCGTCAACAAAATGGCGACTCCACTGGGGATCGTGTCTAGTTAGTTTGTTTGTGTTTCTCTTGTTGTTTGTTTCATAGACATAGAAGTTGCAATCGAACTGCATTTGCCATTATCAAATGCAAAGTAGACACCTGCTACTTCAATCCTTTCACTGGATTTGTTTATGATTTGAACAGCTGATTCACAAATGATCTGATTACCCTTTGTGATAGCTCTTAGACCTCTTTTAAATCCACCCTCTGATTGTGCATTACTGATTGCTTTTACCCGGCCAAAAACCATAGATTAAACTGCAAACCGTGACCCAGAACCCAGAGAGAATTCTCGTTTCTGCTCCAGCGCAGGCTCTGTGAAGAGGCTCTGCATTTCAGCGCAGTTCCCGAGAGGGCTACCTGCGTTGCAATTCAGTTTCTCTGTGTAGCAGGTGCGTTGATCAGCCTAGCCCTGTCTAGCTGAGGTTCTTTGCTCACTTTTTTCAGTTTTGCCTCTGATTTTTGCAGCCTGTGATCAGTGTGTGTGTTTGTTTAAAAGCCCCTTTTCTTTGCCTTAATTCCACCTCAGTTGTATAAAAGAAACTGTATTTGTTTTTGTGTGTTTGTTACGTCATTTACAGTTTCCCATTGCAAAAGTAAACTAGTCATACTGTCGTCCTTGGATTTAGATCTGTCGTAAGGGTTGATTTCGATCTTAGGAGAAAGTTTATTTGCTGTTGACAGTCGATTACGATTTTACTTTTGCCTTTGGCTTGAATTTGTGAATTTCTAGTGTCGAAACAAGTGTTTATTTCTAAATCATAAAGTGTCGTAATCGTCTCTACCTTTTGATTTCGAAAAGAAGCTTGTTTGTGTTTTTCACTTGAAATCGAATTCAAATTTGTACAACAACTTTCTTTTTAGGCATCAATATTAAGAAAGTGAAAAAAAAATACATGCACATGTGCATTTGCATATTGACACTCTGTTTGGCTTGATTTAGGAAAAGTGCATTTACAGTGTGCTCTTTGCTCTTTGAGAAAAGATTGTGTCTTTCTTTTCCCCTTATAGCTAGGATTTTCATTGTTGAAAAGATATAAAAGCTTGCTTATCATCTTTAGATTGCATTTTAGGAATTACATCTACATCTCGTGGTGAACCCAAAAGGCAAACTTCATAAGAAAGATCAACCTAAAATAAATTCAATGAACTTAACAACGCTTTGTAACTTAACGCACAACATCTAGAGGTCTAGGCTAGAGACGTATTCCGGCGTCGTAAAGCCTGGTAACTATTGTCCTCACTGATGGTTGGGTGATTCCTCCACTTTGAGACGATAAGTGCCGGTACGGACTTGTGCTCCCACGTACCGTCGAGTATATATTGGGAGACCCCTATAGGCATAAAACCTTTATCCATAGGAAGCCGTGTCAGCCGCCCTATTGATCGCAATGCACCGAACACAGCATTCGGGAAGATTGACTGCCGTACCCTAAAAATTATTCTGCAGTTTTACGATTGGTTTGGTACTCCCTCTACCTAGACCTCCAAAGCAGTCCCTTTCGTTCCTTTTCAGACTCCTTAACGGAAAAGGTCCATCTGAGCACTTGTCACTTTAGGCTCATTAAAAATCGAAGGAGACTAGAGTCATATTTTGTTTTTTCTCAACTCTTTAAAATTGAAAAAACAATTTGTGTCCAAGCGTCTTAAAATTTATTTTAAACGGAATATTCATACCCTTTTCCTACGTTGATCTTAGGTTGAGAAAATGGAGTCTACCAACCAAGGAATTCGCCTTGGTGGAAATCCTAGTCCCTTCTCCTCTTGGGGAGATGTTGGTGCACCCCACATGGCCACATTGTCGCTTCCAGGACTGACAATTGGCTTGCCAGTATGGCTCTTCTCAACCAATTTCGTTCAGAACACCACTATTCCTGAACAGTCGAATCAGCAATTAGACGAGTCCAGAGTTACCCACCAGCCTTCTACTTCCTCTAATTCCTCCTCTCCTCCTTCCTCTTCGCAGGACGAGACTGGTAAAGCTAAAAGCCAAGTTCCTAAGGAGAAGAAGGAAAAGAAGAAGAAAGAGAAAAAGAAGAATGAGCCAAAGGCGAATGGGGGAAAACGAGTGTCGTCTAACGAAAATCCACACACAGCACCGACCAGACCTAAATTGCCATGTGTCATTTGTAGAGGAGACCACTTTCACAGAGATTGTCCTTGCATCCTCCGGATACTAAGGGATTGGTCTCCTCGTTTGCACAATCCGATGTCATCAACCTCTGGAGATCATGTTGAAAGCACACCATCAACTAGTGAAAGTGAAGCCCCAGGACAAAAAGGGAAAGCTAGATTTCCCTATAGACTGTACGAAGGCGACCATGCCCTCCACCGTTGTCCCTTCTTAGATGAGGCTAAAAGAGTTTTGGATGATCATCCGGTTTCACCGTTACGACTTCCTCCTGGATATAAAAAACTCTTGCCGAGTCCGTCACTAGTTGAGAACCAAGCTGGCCCGCTCAGGTGGTCGGATGAAGCACCTATCATTGAAGATAAACCAACTGAATCCATACCAGACGAAAGTCAAAAGGTCGAGGCGGAAGTTGACCCGGTCTTGCCTTCAGAGGTTTTATCTTCGAATGATACAGTTACTGAAGAGAATAAGGATGACACCATCCAAATTCTCTTCATCAACACAGACTCCAACGAACATGGGGGCAATCTACCCATTCCTTTACCGCAGGAAGGAAGTTCGACAGAGCCATACCCGGCCGTCTACTCGGTCCCACCTCCAAGAAACCTAGTTGTCTCCTTCGATTGGAATCAACTAGGCAGACCCCGTTTACCAGCAAGCATACCATTCCGAATTATTGTTCAAATATATAGAATGGTCATGGCTGGTACCATCATAGATGAGGGGGCTTCTGTGAGTATCCTTTCCTCTATTGCTTGGAAAGCGCTTGGTTCGCCATCGCTGTTGCTTGAGATGAGAAATCTGACAGGCTTTGATAAAGGAACCAGGCGACCTTTAGGGATCCTTCCCGATGTGCCCATAACGTTGAGGGGGAAGACAGTTCGAATGAACGTCATGGTAGTTCAAGGACCCTTGGATTATAACTTACTCCTTGGGTGAGACTATATTTATTGCATGGGAGCCATCGTCTCCTCACTCTTTAGAGTAATGTGTTTTCCGCATGAAGGAAGAGTGGTCAAGCTCGTGGACCAGCTTTCATTTCCCGGATCACGCATAGCAAATAGTCATATACCGTCCCTAAATGGTCTTTTCACGTAAGAAATGTCTCAACCCCCAGTCCGTCCTCCCGATGAGCGCGAGTAATTCGGAGGGATATGAGTGAAACCCAGGGGGCATGCGTCCTGGTCTGCTTTGGCAGGAAAACTTCGGGTATAGGGTAGGTTTCCGCGGGAGAATATGACTAGTCTGTACCCCGTCCGTGATTGGAAGAGGGGTTATTATAGAACAAGATTCTCTTGTCAAAGTTATGTGAGTTGACAGAACTGAGTCACTCACCCTTGTTTATCTCGGTAGACACCGCCGAAGAAGTGTTTTGTTTGCACTGCGAATAGAACAATCTTTGGGTAACCTGTAAGAGGTAGGCCTTTCCTGATAGAACAAATGTTTTGTCTGCAAATTGAGGGGTAACCTTGAAACCATATTTTATATCTGGGGGCATGCAAGCCTTTTGGAGTGCAAGCGAGGGGCGGCTATTGATTTTTTAAATTTTTAGGACCTCTAACCCTTTAAACTCGTAGGATTAGTCGTCACCTAACTTGCATAAAGAAAGGATGTGGGGCAAAAATCTAAAAGTTGTCGTTTTATATGAGACATTCTTATCATATGACTTGATTAATCGAGCAGTTTTAGCACATAGTTCAAGCTCGTTAAAAAATAAACATAATACATGAGCAAGTGTTTCCACCCGCGTTTAAGCTCATTAAAAAATGAACTATCCCCCGGTAAATAACTACCGTGAATGAAGATTTCAGCCATTAAAGCCTTGGTCGTGTTTGCACCGTCACCTCCACTTTTCCGTTGGCCGATCATTCACCTCCATTTGATTCTTTACCCATTTTGAGGAACAGCTGCGAAGAGTGATTTCACTAGCCATCCTTGTGACACTGCCGTGATTGGAAAATTCCAACCATTACCTGGAATTAGCTGCTACCCATTTTATCACTCGTTCCTCAAAACACGAGTCTTCTTTAAGCTCTTTTCAACTAACTCGTAAAATATGAAAAGATTGCCGAGTTTTGGCCTTCCAGCTCGTTAAAGTGACCGGAAGTGCTATCCCTCCTCTAGATTTTAATCTTTTTGGACCTAAGGGATTATTGCACAAAAAGATCGAGCGCTTGTGTTGTTCGGCTTGTTAAAACTATCGAAAATTCATCCCTTCTGTATTGTTTTATACTTTTTCGAACTTAAGGGATTAGATGACGAAAAAGGAATTTTGGAGTTACCTTTACGTACCTTTTTAGACTCTCTAAAAATGAAAAGGACCGAGTTATCTTTGTCGTTAAACTCGTTAAAAAGATTAATAGCGACAAACTTGTCTTTAGACGAGAACGAGTTTCACTATCGCTAGGCTCGTTAAAACATAGCGCTGGGTTTGCCCGAAGGGCAAATTATAGAACAAGAATATGTTATCCTCCTCAAGCTTGACAGAAATAAAGAGGTACTGGTCAGCAATGACTGGGGAAAAATTGGGAAGAAACTCAAAGAATCTTTATTGGTAGCAAGTCGCTCTTGAACATGACACTTCCACTCCGTGCCTGAGTCGGGTTGGGTTGTTTCATTCACCGGTCACATCACCATGGTCACGCCATACCATCCACATTTGGGGTAAATTCTACCAATCCATCACATAAGTGTCGCCGACATGTTCAAGAGAAGTCATCCAGAGAAGTCACCCGTGTTCCATCCACTACCATACATTATACTTCATTCCTTCATGACCGCCATCCTGAACCATATATCATCAGATCGTTTTCACCTCCATCAAAATCATTTGCTTTGTTCCGTGTCATTGATGTGGGAGTCATTAAGGCCCTCCTTTGACGGGTCGCTTCTTGTCGACACCAGCTCATTATCCAAGAAGTTGATCTAGGAACACCCCATTCAGTACTTTGAAGCTTGCATGCCTCAATGGCAAGTTTCTCACTTCCGGCGACAGGTATACATCAATGACCTTCGACCGAAAGATTTTGCGTGGTGTTCGACGCCAAGTCCCTTATTCACACCACGTGAATTGTACTGCAGTACCTTGAGGGTCATCATCATTATCGGTGATTCCTCTCGCGCTTGTTAACAGTTTACATCATCGACTGGTAATCAAGCGATGTCTTTCCATGTTCGACTTCAAAACATTTCTCACATGGATCGACTTGTACTTCGAGTGAAGATCGGATGAGATTGAAGATCCCGGATCTAGTTTCATCCATCCAAGCTGCGATATATATTAAGGAAAAATAAATACATTGACATGTACAGCATTGCAGCACAGATAATCATCCTACCAAAAAGATGATGACTTCATTAAAAATCATCAGTCTACCATCAGACGATTGTCTGTCCTGTGTACATAAAAATGAATTTATAAAGCTCAGCATGGGAATGCCCGCCTCAGCTAGATCATGAAAACAGTATGAAGATAATGTATTGTATTGTATCTTATTACAGGTCTCCTCCCAGCATTGAAAGAACTTCGGATCCTCCTAATAAAGCATTTCACCCGATAAACGGCCTCATACTTTAGGGGGCAACTGTTATAGACATTTTTATGCCTTACAGCTCTAAGCATGAAATGTCCATAAACCAAGGGATCCTAAGTCCCTAATAGTGTTGTTCCTACCCCTAGAGGAACAAGGTCAACCAATTACAGCTTCTCCCAAAAGTTCTCCACCAGAAACTGCTCAGAATCAGTCAAATCAGGATCATTTCAGCTGCTCCACTAGCTAGCTGCGTTGCATAGCACCCCAGTACACTAGCTAGGTGCGTTGCAACGCACCTAAATGCACTACCAGGGTGCGCTGAGCGGGAAATGACAAATGGCAGTGTCATTCCGCGAGGTGGACAGAAAATGGAAGCTTCCAGAATCTTCCCCAATGACACTTGCCTCACTGAGTTCGACCAAAGATGAGTAAGAGGCTCTCAGTCTCCAAGTGGAAGCAAGAACTGACAGAGAGAGGCCACTAGTCAAAACATAAGCTGACTCATCCTCTTTTCATACATCTATATATGGATCCCTCATCCCAGAGATCCAGAGGCTGGAATTTTGTACTTTGCAGAGAATTGTTGTTGGTTTTGAGATAGAGATCAGTGCATTGGGTGATTTATGCTTTGTTGGAGGTGAAGAGGGGATTCCTTTGCTGGGGGGTTGATGCTGGATGAGGAATCATCGGTTGTAACTCCTCCTGGACCTTCTTGTGATATCAATAAAACTATTTGAGTTTCTCCTACATGCTTGTGTATCAATGATGTTTTTGTTATATTTGCATGTTTAGCTTAAATCTGATCCTAAGCTATTTATGAATGTAAATCCATGTCTTTGTGTAGTTTTCCTCTTCTGTGATCTTGCAGGAACTTGGTGAAGCTGGGCAAGTAAGGGAGCAGGTAGCTGGAAGCTGTCAAAGAGGAGAGAGATTCGATCAAAGGACTAGCGCAAGACACAGATTGGTTCATCCTATTCCTCTTCGTTTACAGTTCATAAAGAAGAATACGAAAGTAGTTTTCCTTGTTTGTTGCTAAGGTACTGTCACACCTTAGTGGGATAGGGGCGTTCTGAGTAGACACTTTTCCCGTCAACACCTCTCTCCTTTGATAGAGCTTTTGCCACTCCTTTCTCACTTGTCCCACTTCAAAGAACACCTTTAGAGCCAAGGCGGCAAAATACCATCAAAGCATAGAGACCTATAACCATAAATAATGTAGGATCAAATGTACATTAACCATATAAATGCATACATAAACAAGATTCAGAGATATACAAGCATATGGAAGAAAACCCAAATAGCTTTATTGATAGAAGTAGTAGAAGAGAGGATTACAACCAAGCTATCTGATCCAACATCATCCTCCCAGCATGAAATCCCTCTTCACCTCATTCAAAGCAAGATCACCCAACAATGTCTTCAAAGAGAAACCAATAGCACTTCCTTGCAATTTAAAAAATTCCAGCCCCCTTGATCTCTTGGATGAGGGATCCATATATAGATGTTTTTAGGAGAGTGAGTCATCTTCTGTGATTTTGATTAGTGTCATTTCATTGATAGTTATTGGTTCCACTTCGAGATTTCAGATCTCTTACTCATCCCTAGCCGAATTTAGAGAGGCAAGTGTCATATGAGCAATTTCTAAAAGATTCTCTGGGTTTCAACCTAGCACACTTCTTCTGCCATTTGTCTGCTCTCGATCATCGCACCCTACAGAAGAGCTTTCGAGTATGCATCACACCGCCCATGTGTAATAGGTGAGATGCATCGCACCCTATGCATGGAGCAGTCTGTATGGTCTTGTTTTGACCAGTTCTGAGTAGTTTTTCATTGAGAACTTCTAGGAGATGATGTAATCAGCGGAACTTGTTCCTTTAGGGTATGAAACAACACTTTTAGGGGTTTAGAAGCCCTTGGTTTATGGACATATGTGATTGGGGTTATAGTGCCCAAATATGTCTATAACATCTGGTCACAACTAGCCATCTAATAGAGACATGCATATCATCATAACCATGTCACATCACTTTGCAACCTGGACTTTCGTGATCTGAGTCCAGGGTCTTGCTTTCCAACACAACTTGATCAAAGTACAGATCCTAGCATGCAAATAGATGTGTTGACGTTGAACATCCTAGAAAGTCACTTGATTACCATTCAATGATTTAAATTGTTAACAAGCGTGAGAGAAACCACCAATAATGACAATGGACCTCAAGGTACTATCACCATAATTCATGGAATATGAATACAGGAACTGAAGTTGAACACCCATGAAATCACTTGATCGAAAGTCAATAATGTGAACTTTTCATCGAATGTGAAGAACTTGCCATTGAGGCATGCAAGCTCTAAGGTACTGGAAGGGAGTCTCTCGATCAACTTCCCAGATAATGAGCTGATGTCGACGGAAAGTGACCATGTCGAAGGAGGGTCATAATGAATCCCAAATCATCGACGTGAGACGAGAGGATGAAAAATGATTTTGGATGATACAGAGAAACATAGGTAAGTGTAACTGTAGAAGGACAACTCTTGAACATATCAGCAACACAACTAGAAGTTTGGCAACTTTTGGATCAATAGGATCGGAGGTCATGGTGACATAGCAGAGATCGGATGGAAGGAAAAAATGAATGGCCAAAACCCAGGAAGGTCAACAATGTAAAGGAGGATTTCCCAACCTGACATGAAGTAAAGAGTGTCATGTTCAAGAGTGAGCTGCCGACATAGACTCGATAGATTTCCAAATTTCCTCCCCACCATTTCTAGCGAGTACCCCAATTATTTTTTAATAGCAAGCTTGAAGGGGATAACATATTCTTGCACTGTAAGTTCATCCTTTGGATGAATCTGACCTAGAAAGCTTAATGAGCCCTAGGAAGGAGAAGCTCGTGTTTGTCATAGTGACGAATCTGATGTTGTTTAATAGTTTAATGAGTCCGACAAAGGTGTGTCTCGATACCTTTTTCATGTTTAGATAGTTTGAAAAAGACACGTAAAATAAAACTACACATTGTCCCTTTTCTTACATTTGTGTCTCTCGAGCCCGAAACGGTAGAAAACAATACTTGAGAGAACCGCTTGACCATTTTAGTCAAGGAGTACCTTTTTCGTAAATAGTACCTCCCAGTCCAAAAAAGGGGTTAACTTATATTGGGTGCATGACGTTTTGCATCCGTTAATGAGTTCGAAACGACAAGGGCTCGACCATCTTTTCATTTTTAAAGGGTCAGAAAAGAGCTGAAACCGGACCCCCCATTTTTATTCTATTTAATGAGTCAGAAAGGGAAAAATACTTGGCAATATTTTCATTTTTTTTACGAGTCAGAAAAGAGCTTAAAGGTGACTCGTCCTGGAGGAACGAGTGGTATAAAGGGTAGCAACTAGTTCCAACATTGGAGGAACTGATCAAAATATGTAATGATTAAGATGTTGGCTAATAAAACCACTCATCATTGTGGTTCCTCAGGAAAGGAAAAACAACAAAGTGAAATCATATGATCAGCCAAAGAGATGGTGGCGATGGAATAAAACAACCAAGGCTCATCTAACAGAAATTAGCTGATAACAACAACAATCATGAGATGTAAATTTGGCATGGGTTCATTTTTACACAAGCTTGAACCATGGAGAACTATGCTTGGATTCAGTTTCATGTTTACACAAGCTTGAAATGAGAAACTATGCTTGCTATAAGTTTGCATGCCCCCATCATAATGACTCAATTGAGGTACATGCCCCCCAATGTTCATTTTAGTCAACTAGGTGGATGGAATGAAGGTTCACTTTCGAGATCTTGGAAAGACTTGACTGGGATTTTATGATATCTTAATCAAAGACTCGATTTTGGAAAAGGGAGGTGCTTCATTTTTTAATGAGGTTGACACAGTAAAATAATTATCCTCATGACCCTTGTTTCATTTTTTAACGAGGTTGACACAAGACCAGGAACTATCCTCACGACTCCTTGTTTCATTTTTTAAGGAGCTTGACACAAGACCAAGAACCATGCTCCGACCCCTTGTTTCATTTTTTGATGAACTTGACTCAAGACAAGCAACTATGCTCATTACCTATGTTTCATTTTTTAACGAGGTTGACACAAGACCGGGAACTCTCCTCATGACTCCTTGTTTCATTTTTTAACGACTTTGACACAAGACCAGGAACTCTCCTCCTGACGATTGTCCATGACCCATAAGAGAACATGGCTCCCAAGAGGTCTTTGCTAGATTGAAGAACCACGCTCTAGGAGGAATACATGTCACTTGGTACCAAGGACAGATCAGGTTCCAATGCCCCCAGTACATAATGTACAATACCATCTATGTGATTATCAGCAGATGTGGAGATGGAATGGGTAACCACATAATTGACCTATGGCGGGGAAGGTATTTCTTACAAACAAGATCTGATAGGGGATGATGGTTGCAAAGGAGGCACCTAGTGACCAATGAATGACAGTTGATCAATAATCACAATTCTCCCTTTGTGCGGAAAACAAACCACATGAAAAAGTGAAGAAACAAGAGCTCCCATGACATAAGCATAGTCACATTGAAGGAGAAGATTAAAATCTAATGGAACTTGGACTATCATCACTCCTACACAGACGTTCTTTCCTCCCAAAGTAATAGGGAACTTCAAACGGATCCCTAAGGGTTGACTAGATCCTCCGTTGAAAGCCAACAAATTCTGGCTAACATGCATAGGTTGTGGGAAGCCCAAATCTTTCCAAGTAGTAGAAGACATGATGCTAACAGACACACCTTCATATAATATAGTGCCATGTACTACCATATTATAGGCTTGTACTGTAATCTGTTAAGGTGCATAAGATGGGACATAGAAAGCAGTCAAGTGACTCTAATCAAAAGAAACAACAGAACCACTTGGTGGGGGCATCATATGATTTCCCCCATGTTGTTCAGGAATAAGAGAAGGAATCTCCTTAACAACTCAGATGGGATGGTCACTCTTCGATTCATGAGAATCTAAGGAGACGAGAAGAACATGAGGAGTATGGTCGCCACTCTCTCCTGGAACAGAGTGAGCAACTAGTGGTGGAACCAAGTCGACACTCTTTTCGACCAATGTTTTGTCGAGAATATAAACAAGAGAGTCTCGCTCAGGAAGATCGGGATGGGAAAGAGATGAATCCAAGTCAATCTCTTTACCAACCGGGAGCAGGTAAGAAGAAAGCCTATGATAACCAACAAAAAGTTGGGGTTGAGGAGCTACAAGGTTTTCCAAAACTTTGGAAGCTTTATCCATGAGAGGAAAAAGGTGAAGAAGATGCTCTCCTTCACATAACCTATAGGGGAATCTCATCTTTCCCTTCTTCTTACCATCATTAGTTGAAGGTGTAGCATCGACATGATCGCTAGAGGTCGACGGGGATGGTCGATTCAGGTCTTGAGATCATACCCCTAAGACTCTAGGAATTCCAAGACAGTCTCGAAGGAAATGGTCACCCTTACACAGCTTGCAAGGGAATTTGACCTTCCATGGAGGATCAGAAGGTTTTTCAATAGGAAGTGCATTTAGAGCAATAGTTTCACAGTTGGCCTCTCGCTTATCTAACTTCTTCTTCTTCTTCTTAGTCTCCTAGTTACTAGGTTCGAAACTTTCATTAGGCGAAGTAGAAGAGGAAGGTGAAGAAATGGGGGAAGAAGGCGAGGAATCAACCTTAGAATCATCGTGACGTGATTCGAATGAAGGAGATGGTGGAGCAGGAGTTGGGAAACTTGGGATCTCCAAGGTCAAAAATAACCAGATAGGTAAACCAATGGTTAACCCAGGTAGGGACAAAGTTGCCATATAAGGAGAACCAACATTTCCAAAAGAAGGAAAAGGACCAGGATTCCCATTTGAGGGGAATCCTTGACTGGTGGACTTTGGTAATTTTTCCATCAGAATCAACCCTAAAGAATTTCTAAGGAAGATAACTTTTACTAGGAATATTTCATGGAGAGTTAATTTTAAAACAATGAAACAAAACTTGGCCCTTTCATGTTTAAAGAGTCGAGAAAAGGGCAAAAGGTGACTCTATCACTTTCGATTTGAAACGAGCTTGAAAGGACAAGTGCTTGGGTGATATTTTAAGTTTAAACAGTCAAAAATATCGAATGACCACTCAGGACAATCTAGGCAAAATGATTACCAGGTAGTCGTGAACTGTAGAATACCTCCCGGTGAACTGAGAAGTACATCCAGACAATCTCCCGAATGTTGTGTTCGGTATATCATGTTTACAAGGTGGCAGACACAGCTTCCTATGGATAAAGGATTACAAACTTAGTGGGGTCTCCCTTTATATACACGATGATACGAGGAGCACAAGTCTGTACTAGCATTGTTTAGTGCCGAAGCTAACGACAACTACTAGGTTTAAAGATGTTGGAACATGTCTCTAGCCTACACCACTAAATATGAGTGTTAAGTTTCAATGCTTCCTTAGGTTAATTCAATAAATTTTAACATTTGATCTTGAATTAGGTTTCAATTACAAGGCCCTACCGTTGTCATATGGAAAAACTCCTACATGCAGCTATATGAGAAAATAGATCTTTGTCTTCAATGAAAGTTATCACTAATTGAGAGATAGGGAACACAAAATCAATGCAACAATCAAAGAATGAAATCTTTCTCTAATAAATCCCCTAAATGCACTTAATCTTCCTATAATAACATAAGAAGTTTCATTTCATTTTCAATGCTTATGATGATGCAATTCTAGCTTCTCAATAATGCTACTAATGCAATGTTTTCGCTTAAGTAAACCAGAATGATGTTCTTATTTTCATAAAATATAAAAGTAATCTTTCACATAAAGCAATTTAATGAAAATTTTCACAATTCCGAACAAACAAGCATCAACCAAATCTAAAGCATGATAAATGAAACTAAAAAAAACTTCTTCCCTAAATCGAACAAACCAAACACATAAAGGCTTCAATCGACAAACCAAGCAATGTAATCTATGATTGGAAAGAGAAAAGAGACAATTGAAGTAAGAGCACAAACGAGACTCTTTTACTCATTCAATTGAAAACAAAGCATCCTAGTCACTTCTAAGAGGAAGAAGAGAGTCTGAGGGTCAAGACACACTGGCACTGGGATGGGAGAAATTCTAAATCTTTCTTACCCCTAAGACCGGAGTGACTTTTGGGCCAAAAGTAGCACCGATCAGCACGATTGACTAGAACTGCAACTAGTGCTGATGGCTGATCGACACGACTTTTTAGCCAAAAATAGTGCCGATCGAGGGATTCAAAGAAAAAATAAAAAAGAACTTCACACAGGGCCAGACTTAACACATCAAAGGGTGGGCTAAACCAAGCAAGCACACAAAACAAGCTAAATTAAGCTTTCTAGTCATGGAGAAAATAGTCAAAAATCTCATGAGGTCAAAAACACAAGAGCAGAACACACTGGCCAAGATTGGGGTCCATCCATAATCTTCACTTACAGGGACCAGCATGACTACCTAACTAACAATAAGCACCAGAGGCTGGTCGGTGCGACTGTTCCTCCGTAATTCGTGTTGGTTAGCATGACTGTCACCCAATTAAATGCGCTGTCTGAGGGAACTAAGGAAAAATTTACAAAAAAAATCAAAACAAGGACCAGATCTACTACTATGAATTTTAGACTTAGGCCAGTAAGCAGGAGAAAAGAAACAGGACCAAAGGGAAAACATGAAACTAGCAAAGTTCTCACGAAGTCATGAAATCCAAAACAAACAAAAGATGGGATCTCCCCACCAGACTCGCAAATTTTTGGTGAAGTAAAAATATAAGTGGGGACACGAATGAATTCTTCTAGCCTAATAATGGGTCTAGCCACAATAGGTACATTCTATGGAAGATTTCCATAGGTTAGAATCAATCAAGAGGGCCTACCTCTTGGTCCACTTATCCTACTTGATGATGTCCTCGCTTGCTTGCTCCAGCTATCTCTTGCTTTCTTCTTCAAGCTCCTAAAACAAGTAAACAACAACAACACATAAACATAATAATAGGAAAATTGCAATTCAACCTACTTAACAAGTCAAGAAACATTAAGCCATTAATTTGCAATATTACAAAACATGTAGGAAATCAATCGATAGTTCCATATATTAATATCAAAGAGAGATTACAACCATTCATCTTGACGTTGCAGTCTTCCTCTGATAAGACCAGGTTCCCACACACTTCTGCTAGCATTCCATGACGGCTTCAAAGAAAAATAGTTTAAAGGCTCTTCCCTTTATACTTCACTCCAAACCAAACACACTTCTCCCTCACACAACTAGATGGCTACAACTAGTAATAGCTTACTTGTCTAATCAAAATGGTATACTAACACTTAGCCAAAACTCTAACTAGCTTGTGCTTGGGAAAAATGGAGGTTTATATAGGAAATATGGATGGGAGATGGATCCTCTTCTCAAGGAAGAAGGACTTATCCCTTGAGGTAGTTCCATCATTATAGTGGAGACAAGCCAAAACCGTCATCGTTGACCCCATCTGGCCAAACCATTTACCAGACATCCGTTACAGAGCTTCTAGAGCTGGAAGCTTCGGCCCTAATTTAAAAAAAAATCCATAACAGGACCGATGCGATTGGAACATAGCTCAGTCGCACCAATCGGCCCAGGGAATAGTGCTAATCTCTGCACATCAATACGGGGAAGACAAAGGCCATTAGCGCCAATATTGTAAATTGGGAAAAACAAAAGTTTCAAGGGAAATGGTAAAAAAGGGAAATGATTTGCTCATGAAGAGGGAAATAATGTGAGTTTCTCCATGAAGGAAAAGCATGTGGGGTTCATTGTAGAGGTCCTCCAGGATCAAGGAAAGGGGTGTACAGGGATAGTGGCAAAATGTCGTGTAACACATATACAGTCTAAATGTATGCCCCCTATGACACAAATATGTATTCCATTGTGCAGGTATACTAACAATGGAAGCTTTACACACTGGAAGGAAAAACTCATCCACACTGACCACTGAACCATGCAGTTCATATAGACACAAGGAAATTTGCAACACGATCACCACCAAAAATGGTCCACATATCTATAACAGTTCCATTTAAACATTGAGTACAAGAAGGGCAGTACCAATAATCTTGTCGACTCCCTTAGCCAACCATGTCTTATGGTGCTAACCATAATGCCTTACTCTCATGGACACGAGACATCAATACCTTTACATGATGTTTACTTGAGGGGGCTTTGATCCAGGTTTGGAGATATTTGAACTTACCAACAAAACCCTACACTACCGACCCTTTCGGCAAGAACTCACATAGTCCAGGTTGCAGTCTCACCCAAGGTAGTATTGGGGGATGCTAGAACGAGGCTTCTACATCCAGAAGGCTATGCAATATGGTTTAAGGTGTTTCCTATAGTTTTAGTTCTGATCGGACCTTCACGAACCCTTATTCATGAAACTCAAGGGATTTTCAGTTAAAGAGAGTTATCCGCTTCACGTAAACATCTAATCATGCATAAACTAACATGTAACAGTAGATCCTGGCTTCACAGAGTAATTAGGATAAAATATAGATAAATATCATTCAGTTGTGTGTAAATATAGAAAATACACAAATGCATAAAAATAGACACAAAATTGCTTCAAATAGTTTTTATTACTTCAGATCTTCCTTATACAACTTTCCAGACCCTGCGCACACAATTTCAGGGACTCGCGCACTCAGTTGCATGAGTCTTTCCCTTCGCCGAAACACAGAAATATCCATAATTACACAGTAAAAATTATTTCATCCATCAAGTATTGATTCCCTTAAACTCGATCAGACAACTTTTTATACTCTTTTCTATTATAATACCATAGTCCACAAACCATCCGTAGATCTCCAAACAATACCAAAAAATATAATGGGTTTTGACCTTCCTAAATCCCCTCAACTCCTACTTGACATGTGCTACTCCTGCTCCTCTCCTAAAAATGCGGAGACTTACAATATTTTAAAAATATTGACCCAGGGGACCTCGTCCCAACAAGCCCCCAACACAAATATGTGACTTGTCCTCGAGTCACTCCGCTGGTACACTCTAGATCTTTACTTTCAGTTTGGTGAACGAAGACTTCACTAGCTGAACCGCCTCAGTGCATTGAATGACTTCCTGTCAAACTTCTTCGACCAACTTTTTCATAGTTGGACCGTCTGCTACTAAGCCGATGGTTCACTGTGTCTATTGCATACTCTTGAGAGTGTCTTACATAGTCTATGAGAGCTACCCTACTTCTCCTTCCCATGGCTGCGTTCATGCATTGATGATCTGCATCTTCTTCCACAGCTCCTCAATCTGTCCTTACAGGGATGTTCCCCCTTTCAACCAGGTGAACAGTTGCATAGGGGCTAAGGTGTAGGTCATTGCCTTTATCTCATCATATTTGAGTTGCTTATCCCAAATCGTAACTTCGATCTTTTTCACCTATGGTTCCTCCTACATTGAGGCCCACAGTTCTAGAGTCTCTTCAAACAAATGGCTGAAATCCTTGACTGCAGCATCAAGCTTTTCCTTGCTTGTTCTGATGGAAACCTCACATTGCTCTCGGATTTCTAGTGGTGTGGAGGGATACAACTTCAATTGAAGCTCAGTAATTTGTAGTTACAAATCAGAGAAAATTTTATCCACCTGTGCCATTAATTCTCTAAACGTGTATGCCAGCTGCTGCACTTTTTCTTTAGAAGTGGCCTCTAACTAAATTTGGAGCTCGGAGAGCTCACTACATACTCTAGAAATGGCCTGATCCAGCTGCGCCCCTCTCGCAGCTACCTCATCATGATCCTACAAAGCTTTGTGCTTTTCATCGCACATCTGTTGACTAGTGATCTGCACATCCTTGATCACCATGAGAGCTTGTTTCACTCTCATCTTAAGCTTATCTTATACACCCTCATGTAGCTCATGCAATGTGGATAGGGGGAGCATTGCGAGGTTAATACTTACGTCTTTAGGTAGATGGGTACTCTCTCTTTCTGAGGCATCATTCAAATGTAAATATCCATCAGGCATGGGTACAATGCAGAGCTCTAAAGTGAGGACTGACTACACACTACCCGATGTCATTGGTTTCTCGCTCACTTTAGGCCGACTCGCTTGAACCACGCTTGCTTGAACCTGGCTCACCTGAGCCTACAACTCTGTGAGGCCTACCTAAACCTTCATCAAGAGGATCTGATATTGTTCTTCAATATGGCCCCAAAATTATTTTTTTGTGGACCTAATAGTATCTCCGATTTCACAAGGTCCCACTTAGTGACGACCATGGCATCTACATCGATGGACTTATTAGACTTGTGCTTCTTTCCTATGCCTCCCGCACTTGACTTTTGTCACCATCTAAGAATAAAGGGATAATCGACATTCTCTAGGTCTACAAAGGGGTCTTCAGTACCCTGATCCATTTCTTCTATATGTTTCTCTTCGTCGTGCTCACCCTCTAGTTCCTTCATGATATTTTTCTCTAGGTTGATGGTAACCATCTTGTTTTCCTTTAGTTCCTCTGTACTAGTGCTTATTGCACCTTCTGCACTAGTCCCTGTTATACCTTCGATAATATATGTTGGAAGGCACTAGTTAGTCGACCACTGAAGGAATAACTACGTGATATCTTCTTCGGTAACCAAGAATGGAAACACCATCCATTTCTTCATTAAATCATGCCTCACACAGATGTATACATGATGGAAATCAACCTTAGAATCTGTAATGTGATGATATCCTTTGAACAAACTAGGTGGCAACCATGGTTTCCGGTTAATCACCATACATAACTCCATTTCAAATAGTACCTAGAAAATCTTATTTTTAATGACACAAGCAAGGTCCTTAATTTCCTATAGCGAGGAAAATCTGGCAGCTTTGTATAACTCTAGATCTATCATTGGGAACTAGGAATCCTCTGGTGTCCTCCAAGCTATCAACGTGATCAATAATAATAGCCACACATAGTGGAATGCTTTTCATTCCTCTTGTGCTTCGTGGCAATCATCCAAGAATTCTTGGCAGAGGTTCTTCACCCAATTGCATTGGATCCCCTTGTTGCATTGTGTAGCCAAGGATACCACTGGTGTTGGTACTTTATCGACATGACACTTTCTCATGATTTTTCCTGCCAAGATCTGTGCAGCAACCTGCAGAACTTCATCCGAGATAGAACTAGTGGTATATGCCTGTGAATTCTTCAGCAATGCAAAGTCACTTTTCATTTGGTCTACAATATTTTTCTCATGTATCTTCCCAACAAAAGCATCTGCAAGGTTCATGCCCCGATATGGTAGCACTCTGATTCTATAGATCAACATATCATCAATTGGGAGGTGTCCTCCCATCCAAAGGCACCCATCATGAACCAGCGCCAACAAATCACACACAAATGGTATTAATAATATTGTGGCTAAAATGTGGGACATACAACATATTAAGCAACCATGTGCGCTCAATACCAGTCGCCCACGTCATCTGTTCAAGTCTTATAATGTCTGCATCCTCATAGTAGATTGTCTTCAAGTTTTACTAGGTTCCAATTGTGGAAATTTCGCATGATCACCCAAATCTCAATCCTCCATCTTTAGAAATGGTACTAGGGCCAACAAGTCACCCTCAATAGGTACTTCCTCCAACAGAAATGACGTGAATATGTTGAATTTCACAGAATCCGGGTCCCTAGTGTTATAGACAATTTTGTGCCTTGCAGCATCAGGCATGAATTGTCAATAATCCAAGGGATCCAAAGTCTCTAAATATGATGTT
Organism: Pinus tabuliformis; assembly: GCA_031772625.1. Classification (NCBI taxonomy): domain Eukaryota; kingdom Viridiplantae; phylum Streptophyta; class Pinopsida; order Pinales; family Pinaceae; genus Pinus; species Pinus tabuliformis. Next base: position 1,788,628,555 of record CM062818.1, read on the forward strand.
CCTACCCCTAGAGGAACAAGGTCAGCAAACCAACAGCTCTCAGATCAGTTCTCCACCTGAAAACACTCAAAAACAAGCAATCCTGAAATCAAAGCAGGTGCTCCACTAGGCTTCTGCGCTGAAACTCAACTCCTCCATGGTGTACCTGCGTTGCAAAGCAGGTAGAACAAAGGCCACCTGCGTTGAGCGAGATGGGACAAGTGGCACACTGAGTCATTGCTCTGGAATCTTCCAAAAATGACACTTGGATCAGGGATTTCTCCTTGTGATGAGTCAGAGGCTCTGTTTCTCCAAGTGGAAGCAAGGTTCTCCAAGTGGACTCAAGAACTGAAGATCAACTGAAGAGAGAGAGGACACAAGGCAGCTACACATCAGTTGCAAGTTGACTCATCCTTTCTCAATTCATCTATATATTGAGCTCTCTCCTATGAGCTCAGGAGGCTGGAATTTTGTGCAAAGTAATGATATGTTGTTGGTTTCACTATAGAGCTATTGGGTGATTGCTTGAAGGAGGTGAAGAGGAGAAATTCTTTCTGCTGGGAGGTGTTGCTGGATTGGGGCCTTCAATGGTTGTAACACTCTCAGAACTTTACTTCTTCCATTAATAAAAGCTATTGAGGTTCTTCTATATGCACTTGTTTCAATGATGTATTGTGATAATTGTATATTTGATTTATGCTAATCCTTGAATCAGTTATGATTGCATGCTTCTTGTAGTTTCCTTCTTTGTTATTTTGCAGGATCTCATTGTAGCTGGGCCAGCAAAAGAGCAAGGAGCTGGGAGCAAGTAAGCAAAGAGAAGAGTTTGGATTCGACATTAAGCGCAAGACAACGGTTAGTGCATTTCTTCATTCTCTCTTGCTTTCATAAAGAAGTAAACCTTAAGTAGTTTTCTTTACAGTTGTTGCTGAGGTACTATCACCCTTAGAGTGGGATAGGGTCATCCGAATCGGATACTTTTCCCTACAACAAACTGGCGACTCCGCTGGGGACCGAACCCAGAATCTCTGGTTTCGCTGGGGATCGTATCTGTTTGATTGTTTGTAGAATTTTGCTATTCATTTCCTGAACAAAAGAGTACCAAATCGAAAAGCTTTTGACTATATCAAAAGCGAAGTAGAGGGCAGCTACTCTAGCTCATTTCTGAGCATGTTCATGATTTCAAGAGCTGATCTTCAAGGATCCTTGTAAGCTCTTAGTGATAGCTTTTCATCTTCCTTGTCATCCCTTAGTGTGTGCTTGACTGATAGCTTCTGATTTGAGCAAAAACTGTGAATTTTTTAGAAAATTGTGACCCAGAAACTGAGAAAACGCAACTTTCGTTTTCCAAAGCAGGTAGTACACAGGCTACCTGCTTTGCAACGCAGGTCCCGAAGGGGCTACCTGCGCTGAGAGCCAGACTGGCTGTGCAGCACCTGCGTTGGCCCAAATTTGCCTTGTGCATTTGGGGTTTCCTCCCTTTTTCTTGCCTGTTTTCACTATAGATTTTGCAGCCAGTTACCAGTCTTGTACCTGTTCTGAAACCAACCTTACTTGCCATCATTCCGCCTCTGTTATATAACGAAATTGTACTTGTTCTTTTGTATTTCTTCCATCATTTACAATTTCCCATAACGAAAGTGAACTAGTCTTGCTTTGGCCTCTTAGATCTGAACCTGTGTTAGGCATTTTGCTGGTCTAAAGAGTTAGCTTGTTTGCTATCCATAGCTGATTAGTCTTTTTACTTTCGTCATTATGGTTTGATTTCATGTATTTCCAGTGATTAAACAAGTAAACTTTAAGGTGTCTTTTGATTTTGGACAAGCTTGTTTGTTTTCGCTTTAAATCGAAATCAAAGTGGTATAACAACTTTCTTTTTGTAATACATCAACATTAAGAAAGGGAAAAGAAAATACATGCATTGTGCATTTTGCATTTGACTGTTTGCATGCTGATTTAGGAAATTTTTCATTAGTGTGTGCTCTATGATCTGTGTGAAAAGATTTGCATTTCTTCTCCTCAGTAGTTAAGATTTTCAAAGTTGAAATATTGAAAAGTTTGCTTCTCATCTTAGACTGCATTCAAGAATTTGTTACATACATCTCGTGGTGATCCTTAAAGGAAAACTGCTAAGCAAGATCAACATTAAAATAAATCCAATTTACTTAACAACGCTTTGAAACATAACGCAAACACATAGAGGTCTAGGTAGAGACATGTTCCGGCGTCGTTAAACGTAGTGACTGTCGATCTCTATGAAGGTGGGTGATTCCTCCTGAGAGTCGGTGGCACTAATACGGACTTATGCTCCCACGTACTGTCGCGTATATATTGGGAGACCCCTATAGGAACAAAGCCTTTATCCATAGGAAGCCGTGTCGGCCGCCCTACTAATCGCGATGCAGTGAACACAGCATTCACGAAGATCGACCACCCGTACCGTAAAACGTATTCTGTGGTTTCGCGAAAAGTTTGGCACACCCTCTGCCTAGAACTCCAGAGTAGTTTCTTTTGGCCTTTTTCAAACTCTATAACTGAAAAATTCCATCCGAGCATTTGTCACTTCGGGCTCGTTAAAACATCGAAGGAGACTAGAGTCATCTTTAGCTTTTTCTCGACTCTTAAAACATGAAAAAGAAAAGTTGTGTCTAAAGCGTCGTTAATAAAATTTATTTTAATCGGAACATAATCACCTGTTATTCCCACATTGATCTTTCAGTTGAAAAGTATGGAGCCCACCAACCAAGGAAGTCACCTTGGTGGAAGTCCCAATCCCTTCTCCTCTTGGGGAGATGTTGGTGCGCCTCATATGGCCACATTGTCACTTCCAGGATTGACAATTGGCCTACCTGTATGGCTCTTTTCAACTAATGTAGTTCAAATCGCCACTAATCCTGAGCAGTCGAATCAACAGTCAGACCAGTCTCGAGCTACCCACCAGCCTTCCACCTCTTACAATTCTTCCTCTGATCCTTCATCTTCGCAGGGCAGAGCCGCCAAAAGTCAGCCTCCCATGGAGAAGAAGGAAAAGAAGAAGAGAGAAAAGAAGCAGAAGGGGCCTATGGCGAAGGCGACTGGGGGCAAGCAAAAGACATCTGACAAAAATCCACACACTGCACCGACCGGGCCTAAATCGCCATGTGTCATTTGCAAAGGGACCCACTTCCATCGTGATTGTCCTTGTATTCCCCGGATACTAAGGGACTGGTCCCCCAGGTTGCACAATCCGGTAGCATCAACCTCTAGTAGTCATGTTGATTGCAGTCCATCAACTAGCGAGAGTGAAGGACGAAAAGGGAGACCAAGATCACCCTGTATGTTGTGTGAAGGCGATCACGCCATCCACCAATGTCCATTCTTAGATGAGGCGAAGAGAGTTTTGGAAGATCGTCCGGTATCACCGTTACGACTTCCTCCTGGATACCAAAAACTCGTGCCTAATCCCTCGATAGTTGAAAATCCAGCTGGCCCGCTCAAGTGGTCAGCTGAAGTGTCCGTCATTGAGAATGAACCTACTGAATCCAGACCAGACGAAAGTCTAAAGGTAGAAACGGCAGTTGACCCGGTTCTTCCTTCAGAGGTTTCATCCTCAAATGACACCGTCGTTGAAGATTCATCTTCGAATGACACCCTCACTGAAGAGAATAAGGATGACACCATCCAGATTCTTTTCATCAACACAGACTCTGATGAGCATCAGGGAAACGCGCCCATTCCTTTATCGCAGGAAGGAACATTGTCAGGGTCGTATCCGGCCGTGTATTCGGTCCCACCACCAAGCAACCTGGTTGTGTCCTTTGATTGGAATCAACTAGGCAGACCCCGGTTACCAACCAGTATCCCATTCAGAATCATCGTCCAAATCTACAGAATGGTGATGGTTGGAACTATCATTGATGAAGGGGCTTCTGTGAGTATCCTTTCCTCTATTGCTTGGAAAGCACTGGGTTCCCCGGCGCTTTTACCTGAGATGAGAAATCTATCAGGTTTTGATAAAGGAACCAGTCGCCCGTTAGGGATTCTCCCCAATGTTCCCGTTACATTAAAGGGGAAGACAGTTCATATGAACGTCATGGTCATCCAAGGACCCTTGGTGTATAACTTACTCCTTGGACAAGACTATATATATTGCATGGAGGCAATAGTGTCCTCACTCTTCATAGTTATGTGTTTTCCGCATGAAGGAAGAATGGTCAAGCTCGTAGACCAACTTTCATTTCCAGGATCACGCATCGCAAATAGTCAAATACCATCCCTTAACGGTTTATTCACTCAAGGAATGCCTCCACCCCCGGTTCTACTTCCCGATGAATGCGAGTGATTCGGAAAGATGTAACTGGGACCCAGGGGGCATGCACCCTGGCCTGCCTTGGGCAGAGGAAACCTTGGGTATAAAGTTGATTTCCGCAGAAGAATATGACTAGTCCGTACCCCGTCCGAAGGAAGGAAGAGAGGGTTGTTCTAGAATAAGATTCTTTTGTCAAAGTTATGTGAGTGAGATAATCAGCTTCTCGCTCCCCTTGTCTAGGTAAGTAGGCTCTCCTGAGGAAGGAGATCCATTTGTGATAGCAAGTAGCCACCATCTTTGAAGGCAAGCCTCACCCATTAAAACATATGTTTTGAAGGATAAGTAGGGGCAGCCTCCAAAGAAAGAGATGAAATTGCTGCAACAAGTAGTCACCATCCTTAGCAACCTAATGATAGACATCGCCGAAAAGAGAGTTCAGTTTGCGGCAGCAAATAAAACCATTTTTCGGATAATAAGAAAGAGGCAGCGCCTCGAAATTATACTTTATACCTGGGGGCATGCAAACCTTTTGGAGTGCAAGCACGGGACGACTATTTATTTTTTAAATTTTTAGGTCCTCCCTTTAAACCTGTAGGTCTAACCCGTTAAACTCGTAGGATTAGCCGTTTCCAGCTTGCATAAAGAAAGGATGTGGGGCAAAAGTCAAAACTTGCCAAATAGGAGCATAGCTTCGTGAGATAAAGCTCCTTAAAAAATAGCTATCTCACCTGAGGCGTTTCTTGTATTATGACTGGTATATTCGAGCAGTTTTAGCACACAGTTCATGCTCGTTAAAAAATAAACGCAAGATCCGAGCAGTTTTAGCACATAGTTCATGCTCGTTAAAAAATAAACATAAGGTTGAGCAGTGTTCAAGCTCGTTAAAAAACGAACCCAGCCCGGTAAATAACCTTGGTAAATGTAACCTTTGACAGCCATATTAAAAGCCCTTGGTCGTGTTCTTGCAGTCTCACCTCCATCCGTTCATTTGTCCAATCGTTCATCTCCATATGTTTGTTTACCCATTTTGAGGAACAGCTGCGAAGAGTGATTTCACTTAGCCATCCTTGTGACACTGCCGTGATTGGAATATTCCAACCTGTACCTAGAATCCGCTGCTATCCCTGTTTATCACTCGTTCCTCAAAAGATGAGTCTTCTTTGAGCTCTTTTCTCCTGACTCGTAAAATATGAAAAGTTTGCCGAGTTTTGGCCTTCCAGCTCGTTAAACGACCGGAAGAGCTATCCCTCCTCTAGATTTTAATCTTTTTGGACCTGAGGGATTATTGCACAAAAAGATCGAGCGCTTGTTTTGTTCGGCTCGTTAAAACAATCGAAAATTCATCCCTTCTGTATTGTTTTATACTTTTTCGGACTTAAGGGATTAGATGACGAAAAAGGAATTTAGGAGTTGACTTTATGTACCTTTTCAGACTCTCTAAAAATGAAAAGGACCGAGTTATCCTTGTCGTTAGACTCGTTAAATTCATTAAATAGCGACAAACTTGTCTTTAGACGAGAACGAGTTTCCTTATCGCTAGGCTCGTTAAAACATAGTGATGGGCTTGCTCGAAGGGCAGGTTATAGAACAAGCATATGTTATCCTCCTCAAGCTTGATAAAAATAAAGAGGTACTGGTCAGCAATGACTGGGGAAAAATTGGGAGAACCTCACAGCTTTAATGGTAGCAAGTCGCTCTTGAACATGACACTTTGTCCTCCGTATCACATCGGGTTGGGTTGTTTCATTCACCGGTCTCATCACCATGGTCCTCGCCACACCATCCACATTTGGGGTAATGCTACCAATCCATCACATCAGTGTCGTTATATGTTCAAGAGATGTTGTTCTGCAAAGAGTCAACCGTGTCCCATCCACTGCCATACATTGTCCTTCATCCATTTCATGACCGCCACCCTGAATCATACATCACAGTTTGTTTTTCACCTCATCACAATCACTAGCTCCGTTCCGTGTCACTGATGTGGGATTCATTAAGGCCCTCCTTTGACGGATCGCTCCTTGTCGACATCAGCTCATTATCCAAGGAGTTGATCTAGGAACATCCCCTTCAGTACTTTGAAGCTTGCATGCCTCAATGGCAAGTTTCTCACTTCCGGCGACAGGTATACATCAATGACCTTCGACCAGAAGATTTTGCATGGTGGTCGACGCCAAGTCCTTTATTCCCACCATGTGAATTGTACTGCTGTACCTTGAGGGTCATCATCCTTATCGGTGATTCCTCTCGCGCTTGTTAACGGTTTACATCATTGACCGGTAATCAAGCGATGTCTTTCCATGTTCGACTTCAAGAAATTCTCACATGGATCGACTTGTACCTCGAGTGAAGATCGGGAGAGATTGAAGACCCCGGATCTAGTTTCATCCATCCGGGCTGCGATATATATTCGGGATATAAATACATTTGATATGTACATCATTGCAGCAGATGATCATCCTTCTCAAAGGATGATAATTTCAGCAGAGAATTATCAGTCTATCATCAGACTATCGTCTGTGTTATGTACCAAAATGAACTTATAAAGCTGAGCATGGGAATGCCCGCCTCAGCTAGATCATCAAAAAGAATGAAAAATAATGTATTGTATTGTATCTTATTACAGGACACTTCTCAGCAGATTGAATGAACTTCGGATCCTCCTAATAAAGCATTTCACCCGATAAACGACCTCATACTTTAGGGGCATCTGTTATAGACAATTTTGTGCCTTGCAGCATCAGGCATGAATTGTCAATAATCCAAGGGATCCAAAGTCTCTAAATATGATGTTCCTACCCCTAGAGGAACAAGGTCAGCAAACCAACAGCTCTCAGATCAGTTCTCCACCTGAAAACACTCAAAAACAAGCAATCCTGAAATCAAAGCAGGTGCTCCACTAGGCTTCTGCGCTGAAACTCAACTCCTCCATGGTGTACCTGCGTTGCAAAGCAGGTAGAACAAAGGCCACCTGCGCTGAGCGAGATGGGACAAGTGGCACACTGAGTCATTGCTCTGGAATCTTCCAAAAATGACACTTGGATCAGGGATTTCGCCTTGTGATGAGTCAGAGGCTCTGTTTCTCCAAGTGGAAGCAAGGTTCTCCAAGTGGACTCAAGAACTGAAGATCAACTGAAGAGAGAGAGGACACAAGGCAGCTACACATCAGTTGCAAGTTGACTCATCCTTTCTCAATTCATCTATATATTGAGCTCTCTCCTATGAGCTCAGGAGGCTGGAATTTTTTGCAAAGTAATGATATGTTGTTGGTTTCACTATAGAGCTATTGGGTGATTGCTTGAAGGAGGTGAAGAGGAGAAATTCTTTCTGCTGGGAGGTGTTGCTGGATTGGGGCCTTCAATGGTTGTAACACTCTCAGAACTTTACTTCTTCCATTAATAAAAGCTATTGAGGTTCTTCTATATGCACTTGTTTCGATGATGTATTGTGATAATTGTATATTTGATTTATGCTAATCCTTGAATCAGTTATGATTGCATGCTTCTTGTAGTTTCCTTCTTTGTTATTTTGCAGGATCTCATTGTAGCTGGGCCAGCAAAAGAGCAAGGAGCTGGGAGCAAGTAAGCAAAGAGAAGAGTTTGGATTCGACATTAAGCGCAAGACAACGGTTAGTGCATTTCTTCATTCTCTCTTGCCTTCATAAAGAAGTAAACCTTAAGTAGTTTTCTTTACAGTTGTTGCTGAGGTACTATCACCCTTAGAGTGGGATAGGGTCATCCGAATCGGATACTTTTCCCTACAACACTAGTTACTTTGGCGGTTGTTTTTCATGGGGGTATATATGGCGACAACCGAGAAATTGGCTTCGCGCCTTCTACACTGATATCCTCAATCCCCACATTCACCTCTTATTCATCCAGGTCCTAGGGTTCCATAGGTTGTTATATTTTATGTATATGACCCTTCTTTTTATTCTTAGTTGGTATCTTCCGTGGTGATTTCTGAAATAGGGGTTGCTGTGGATTTTTTTGTTTTTTCCCTCCTACCACAAAGGTAGTAGGCATTGGCCTTGGCAACCTGGGTGGTGTAGTGCGACTGGTGGTGTTGTAGTCATGATATTTCCTGCCCCTCTCTTCAAAAAATCTTGCTCAATTTTTGCCAACTTAGGTAACCGGACATATAGCAATACACTTCGCTCTTTAAGCGCAACAACACATAACCAATTCTCAAGAAGCAAAGTAGCCAAGTGTGGAGGAGGGTGCGATATTTATAACACAATTCAAATTCAAACTATTTGTTCCCTCGTAAATCTCTCTCATAAATGGGATTTTGGTGGAAGATTCTCCCATATATGCAACTTAAATTCACTTGCCAATCTCCTTCTAATAACAAAGTAGCTTTCAAATCAATTGTACCTCCTCTAACGGTCACTTTCTGGGTAGGCTACGCAATAATTCTCCTTATGGCACAGTTACCTCGTCACAGTTTCCATCATGTAGTTGCTTTACATTCCTAGGGGGCTCTAGATTGATGATTACGATGATCTTAGTAGGGTCTACCATCAATCCCTGCTTACAAACAATGCGGCCTAACAATATTCCATAAGGTACAGAGAAAATGCATTTCTTCAAGTTCAAAGAGATTTGGTACTTTGTACAGGTATCCAACAACAGGCACAGACTAGAGACATGCTTCTTGACTAGCCTAAACACTCTTTAATCATCGAAGTAGACTTCCAAAAGCTTATGAATGAACTCCTTGAATGTTGTGACAACCACCCTAGAGAAAATTGCAGGAGCATTTTTTAGTCTGAAAGGCATACCATTATACTGGAACGACCCCCATTCTGTAGCTAAAGTAGTATTTCTTATATCATTTGGCATGATCTTAATTTGGTAGTATCCTAAGAATCCATCCATAAATTAATAAGCTTCCAATCCACCAACATCCTCGAGAACTTCATCTGTAAACGGCATAGGGAATGGATCATGGACACATGCATCCTTTAAATTCCACAGATCTACACAAATCCTAATATCACCTTTTTTTTCTTCTCTTGGGCCACCATAGGACTGACCCACTCGGATTCTTCTACAACCTCAATTATTCTGGCTGCGATCATTTTATCGAGTCCCTCTAATACCTTTTCCTTGTATTTCGGGTTCAACTGATATGGGAACTACTTAACTCACTTCGCATCAAGTTTTAAATTGATCTTCATCACCCCCAAATCTCCTACTATCCCTTTCAAGTGACAGAACTTGGTTGGAAATAAATCCTGATATTCATGTAATAATTTAGCTAACTTATCCACTGTATCTTTATCCCAATAGTCACCAATGTTTGTGAATTTTGATTCTGTTACTGAACTAATGTTCACCTGCTTTGTGCGCACCGGTTGCGAAATATCAAGGATCTATGCAATAGGTCTACCAACTTTGCGTTGTCCCTCAGATTCAGGGATATTAATATTCCACGAATCCTCATCAGCTTCTTCCATTGTAACATTCTAAAGCATGTTGCAGCTGCGTACTCCAGTCAGGTTGTACCCATGAGATAGGTTTGATAGGTGTTCAGAAGATTGTTGCTTTAATTACCTGATGTGCTTCATCAACGCATGCAAACCCATCTTAAAACTAAACGTCAGCAAGAAACTTCCTTTCATCTTATCCTAGTCAGTGGTCCCATGTCGCAATGTTGTTTCTAAACACGAGTTCTTCGGGATAACATCCAGGGAATGAATAAATATATGCAACCACTCAGGTTGAGATATCTCACCCCATGCCTTACTCCCCCACACCAGATGTTTGCGTTGATCATCCTTCCCAGTGTATTTTTCAGTGAGTTGGGTATTCATGTAGCCAAATTGTAATCGCATCATTCGACAATATCTAGTCATAAAAATCATCCCTATGTGTATCCCATCATCTTACAAGCATAGGTCTTAATGGTAGATCTAAGGCCTGAAACCAATGTTCCTCTAGTACATCCCTTTCAAAATGTTCAAGAAATATATGGATATCACCCAAGCCATCATAATAGGGTAACTTATGTACCTCAGTAGGTACACAACATAGAGATTTTGTAAGTTGATTACATCTCAACGTAGAGACCTCATGCAACCGATTCTGCCAGTTTTCTAACTCTTCATCTGAATCTGATTGGCAGGAGATGTCCTTCTCCTAGTTGATCCTTTCATCCACAGTAGGATTGATCGAATCTTCATTTCATGCCGTTAACTTATAGATGTGCTCAATGTCATCATCTTCATAATAGTCACGGTTCGGTTCTGTGTACTGCGCAACTTCAGCTAGATCCAACAAGACAATCACTTGAAGTTCATTATTTTCAAATACCATGCTTCACTTATAAAAGTTAATGATTACATTCATGTCAAAGGCCCAATCAATCTTGAGCAACGTTGGGTATGGATTACTATCATCGACGATCTCAATAACTTTGAAATCAGCCATTGCTCTTGCACCTTCAATATCTACAGTTACTCCATGCAGGCACCCCATTGTAATTATCTTTTGTTGATTCACCATGTGTAGCTAAATTTCTTACCACTATAAGTTAGGCTTTGCCATACATTCCCAAGTCTGCTTTGATAGTACGTTAGCATCAGAGCCCAAGTCTAGGATTATCTTATCCATTTCAAAATCACTGAATTACGGAGTCAGCTGCATCTCCCTACCAGTTCTTTTCTTTCTTTGGTATACCTTATTGACTGCACGTTATTCTAGTAATAGATTATCCTTGCTTGCATAGTTATCTATCAGTTCTTGCAGTCCCTCTACTGCCTTCCAATCCCATAGTAACTTCATGGAGGTCTGCATAAATTATTTCAACACCATGGGATCTAAATCTTGAGTTGTAGTATAATCTTTATATTTCTCCTTTTGCGAGACAATCGGCATCGGGTTCTGAGATGTGGAAGCACCTGGACTCATAAAATTCTTTCTTGCCTCCATAAATGTCTCTTTTTCTTTATGTAAATCATATCCAACATTCTTCTCACCGGCTTTTTGGAACCATGACTCTGATTCTAGTTTTTTTCCTTCAACCTTGTCTTCACCAGTGGCTACACCACTTCACGTGACTATGTTGACACTGGGATTGTCTTCGCACGGCTCAAATCTCATCATTTGAATATTCTGTGTCAGTTGTTGGTTCTTATTCTCCTTCATCTTGACTATTAAGATCAGGAAATATTCTATAGCATGATCAAATTAACGATAGTACTAACACAAAGGGTGTGTAGGATTTTTACAGTCATGCGCAAAGTGTCTTGGTTCTCCACAGTTGTAACAAATAATATGGATCTGACCTATTTTAGCTCTTCCTCCTCGTCCTCTTCCCTGTCCTTCAAATCCTCCATGAGTTGTAGGTGAGCCTTGGTATTTCTGCCAACGGTTTTCAACCTGCATCCTATACAACAGAGTTTTGTCCATCATTAGTTCATAGCTTCGAAAATTCCCTTGGTCATGACCAGCTAATTTAAAAAACTTACAAAATAATTACTTTAGAGACTGTATGATGTCTTGAAATTTGGAAAACACTACATTAGGTATTTTCACTAGTGCTTGATCTAGTGAAGACTGATTTTAGTGGGTTAGGACCTCCCGCAGTTATATAATGTCAGAATAGAGGATGATAACCATCAGCTTTACATTTTGTGCACCAAAATTCAGAATGCGCCTCTGATTAACCTCCTTTCCCTTCTTTAGATCTTACAACTCTATATGTAGGCTTGCAAGTTGTGCCTAGATCTACTAAACTCCTACAAATGTATCCTGGATCAACAAAGTTTCTAGCTTCATCACAATTTCCAATTCTTCAACCTAAGACCCAATATTCTGCTGAGATAATGTAATCTTAAGTTAGGTAATAGCGAAGCTATATACCAGTCCCTATGTTGTTCATCTGAGATCTTAAGGTTAGCTTTACTTAGCAAAAACTTCAGTCACTGATCTATATCCACGCAAATTCATTAACCTTCTTCTTAGTATCCTTGACCTCAGTCACACACTGAGCTTTCGAATTCAGCTTCATAAATTCCACATTCAGTGAAACCTTTGTATTAGCCAATGAAGCAATCTGGTGGGTTATGTTGTATTTGATATACCAGGTAAGCGCCCTGTCCTATAGTGATGTAACTAGTTGTGCTTTCTTCATATCATCATCATTGATCTGATGTTCTTTCCACAAAGCTTCTACGACGAACCAAAATTGTTCCGGATCCTCTGATCCCTAACCCTTGAATGCAAGAATTTTCACTATATTTGCCATACCGAATAACGTAGATTGAGGTGGAGGCGTATGAGGTGGAGGTGAAGGTGGAGGTGGAGTGGTTGGATGTTAAATTCTAGAAGTACCTTGATCTACAGTTTGCGCCGCACCTCTCAGCATACTATGGCTACTTCGTTCTTCTTCACTTTTAGACTCTCCCAGTAAGGGATTGTATTCACTTTCAACAAATGTGTCTTGATCTACTCTGAATCACTTTCCACTTCGCGTACATCTAGTTGGAACCCTTTTAAACATTATGGTAAAGGCATAACCTTGTTGTCACACAAAATCATTTGAATCCAGATTTTTAGCGATTTTAGGTACTTACCTCTTGAACCTTTGAAGAATCATTGTTCGACTTCACTATAGGAAATAGATGTATCTATTGCAAATTTAATGATGAAACCACTCAAGATACTATCAATCCAATAATCAAAAGCCCTCACAACCTTATAATCAAATCTTTCAAGACGTTTGACTAATTATGGAATCCACACAATAGGATCGTCGTGCTTGCAAGTAGGTTTGTTATCCACTAATTTGGACAAACACTTGTATAATTCGCAAGGGAATGATGAAAAGAGAAATTCATGTACTTATATGTAAATATACCTCTGTAACCACATTTGTTTTGATAAGAAGGCTCCTATTCTCCTAGCCTAAAAAATCATGCAACTTCTGATCTATCAACTTCTTGATTTCCTTCTTAGTTGATATCCACTTATGCCACATCACACATCCCTTAGATAGATCCTGGTGCCGGCAACATAACCATTTGTTAGCTTGAGGGGGCTTTGACCTAGCTTCATGGTTAGCCATGCTAACAAAAATACCCTACGCTACCGACCCTTTCGGCAACAACCTGCATAGCACAGGCTGCAATCTCACCCAATGTAGTATTGGGGGATGCTAGAACTAAGCTTCTACATCCAGAAGGTTGTGCGATGTCGTTTAAGGTGTTTCCTACAGTTTTAGTTCTGATCTAACCTTCGTCAACCCTTATTTGTGAAACTCAAGTGATTTTCATTTAAAGAGATTTATAAGCTTCACATAAACATATAATCATGCATAAACTAATATGCAACAGTAGATCCTTATCTTCATGGATTAATTAGGATAAAATATAGATAAATATAATTCAGTTGTTCATAAATACAGAAAATACACAAGTGCATAAAAATTGACACATAATTACTTCAAATATATTTTATTACTTCATATCTTCTTTATACAACTTTCCAGACCCTGCACACATAGTTGCAAGGGCCCACGCACTTAACTGCGGACTTACGAAGGTCTTCGCGCACTCAACTGCAGGAGACTTCCCCTTATCCCAAAGATAAAAATATCTACAATTATAGACTCAAAATTATTTCATCCATCAAGTATTGATTCCCTTTGACCAGCTAAGACACCTTTTTATACTCTTTTCTATTACAATACCATGGTCTGCAAACCATGGGAAGATGTCCAAACAATACCAAAAAATATAAGTGCTTTTGAGCTTCCTAAAACCCCTTGACTCCTCTTTGACCTACGCTACTCACGCTCTGCTACTCAAAATGCGGAGACCTGCAATATTTTAACAAAATTGACCTAGGGACCCCATCCCAACACAAGAGCGATAGAAAATTAAGCACATCATACCATATGCTCCTGAAAGGAAAGTAAGTTCCAGAATTTCACCTCTAGGATGCATTTTTATTCCACCTAGGACACCTATTTTTTCCTCCAAGTGATAGTGTCAAGATGATTTGGGAGGTGCACTATAGTTGGGTCACTGGAAATTTTGGGGTATAAAAAATAGGGGTACTGCTGCAGAAGTATTTTTATTTCCAAACCTTCGACAAGATGTTGGGAAGTACATCAGATCCTACATTGCCTATGCCATTTCCAAACCCATAATCAAGAAGGAAGTCCTATATAATCCTCTTCCTACTCTTAGTTGGCCCTAGGAATCCATCTCCTTAGATCACATGTCGAACCTTCCTTCTACCAAGCATGGAAACAACTTTTCTTTCATGGTCGTTGACAGATTCCCAAAGATGGCCATTCTTAGGGCCTGCAAGAAGACTATCACAGTAGAATCCACTGCCAACTCTTCTTTGAAAGATTATGGGTACATTTTGGGATCCCATAGTCCAATATATTATATCGGGACAAGAGGTTCCTAAGTAAATTATGGTCAAGCCTCTGGTTGTTGTAGGTGCACAACAATGGTTCCACATCCTCACCCTTTCTTGACAGTGCATCTGCCACAACATTTTACTTCCCTTTTTTGTAGATGATATCAAAGTCATAACCCAACATATTTGTGACCCATTTTTGTTGCTCTTCAAAGGATAATCTTTGTTCTAAAAATTATTTAAGACTATCATGATCCGTTTTTACCTTGAAGTGTCTTCACATTAGGTGGGGTTGCCATTTCTTAAGTGCATGTCGTATTGCCAACATTTCCTTCTCATAAATATCTTTGTGTAAATACTTTCCTTTGATTGGATGACTTTCGAAAGCAATGGGTCTTTCATCTTGCATTAAAACAACACTAATTCCATTTCCTAAAGCATCACATTCCACAATAAAGTTTTTTGTGAAGTCTGGCATAGCTAAGACCGATGCTTGGCACATTGCCTCTTTAAGATGTTCGAAGGCCTTTGTTGCTTCTGGATTCCATGAAAATGCATCTTTCTTCAATAATGTTGTTAGAGGTGCTACTATTCTCCCATAATTCTTAACAAACTTGCAATAATACCCTATCAACCCAAGAAATCCTCACAGATTCTTTATGGATGTGGGGATTTTCCATTCCTTAATGGCTTTAATTTTGCTAGCGTCTACCTTAATACCTTCATGAGATACAATATGACCTATATATTCCACCTCTTGTACTCCAAAGAAACATTTGGTGATTTTTGCATATAATTGTTTCTCCTTCAATAGTTTGAGCACCCTATCAACATTTTCAACATGATCCATCCAAGACTTGTTGTAGATTAGTATATCATCAAAAAATACTAACACATGAGTTCTAAATGTTGTTTTCGGAATGTCTTCAGTCTTCATTCTGATTTGATGATATCGTGAACAAAGATCCAATTTGGTGAAGTAAATTGATCCATGAAATTATCCAATAATTCATCAATGACAGGAATGGGAAATTTATCTTTAATATTGAGCTTGGTGAGCTCCATGCACCATGATCCATCCTTCTTGTGCACCAATACTACTGGAGCAGAGAAAGAACTTTGACTAGGTTGAATTATACCAATCTCTAGCATTTCTACAACCATACGTTCAATTTCACTTTTTTGGGCATAGGGATATCTGTATGGCTTGATGTTTGGAGGAACACTTACTGGAATCAAATGAATAGCATGATCATCATCACGAATAGGTGGGAGGCCTTTACGAGTCTCAAATACCTTGGAATGATTGTCAAAGACTTTTTGGAGATCTCGAGAAATAGATTTTCGATGTGGGAACCTCTAGCAAACATAATTGTGCAATTACCCCTCATTGTTCCTTATTTAGAAGCTTTGTCATATCGTTAGAGCTAATTATCTTTCCTGGTTTCCCTGCAATACCCCTTAATTCAACTTCCTTTCCTTCTACACAAAATTTCATGAAAAGTTCTTGAAAATTAAAAGCTATTGTACCCAAGGATTGTAGCCATTGGACTCCTAGTACAACATCAGCACCACCCATTGGAATGGAAATCATTGGGATATTTAATACATATTCTCCCATGGATAGCTTGATATTATGGCACTTTCCAAAGCAATTTATGGTTCCTCCACTTTCAACCATCACTTGACACTCTTCTGTTGGATATAGGAAGCAATTCAATTCCTTGGCTATCTTATAATGAATAAAATTATGGGTACTTCCCGAATCAATCAACACTATTACCTTTTTCTTCTTGATATGTCCTTCTATCTTGATAGTTTGAGGAGTGGTAATTTGAGCCAATGCATTACAAGATATGGTCGATTTCATTTCTTCTTTATCTAGGGTTTGTTCCTAGAGTATATCCTCTTCTTTTGACATTTCTTACTCCTTTTCTTCCTCCTCTTCACAATCTATGTAGAATAATTTCTTCTCAGCACACTTATGACCTTTAGTTTATTTGCTATCACAACAGTAAAAAAGCCCTCTTTCTCTTTTTTCTTCCAATTGTTTTGGTGTCAACCTTGTAGGTTGTGGAAGGTTAGGGGCAACAAAACTTCCATATTTATAGTTGTGAGTGGTAGGCTTCCTGGTTTCCATAGTTTTGCTTTCCATTTTTCTTGCTAACCTGAATGCCTTCTCCAATGAATCAGGTTCCCAAAGGTGAACCTCATGTTGGATATTATCCTTTAAAGTCCCTATGAACACATCAATCCTATGCTACTCTGGAATATCTTTTAACCTTATGTTCAATTTTTGGAAGTCCTCAATGTGCTCCACCATTGAACCCTTTTGTTTGAGATTTATCAATTGGCTAAAAAAGGTGTTGCTTTTTGTATCCTCATAATGTGCTATCATTTCTTCCGTAAAAATTGCCCAAGTGAGAATTTTTTTAAAAGAGAAAAGCCATCAATACCATACAAACTGATTTGCACTACAAGAAAAAAGGTCATTGGTGAGGGTCATGCTTGTGACGGACCTTTAAGGTCCGTCACCAATGTCGCATATGGTGATGGTCTTTAGAAAAGCGTTGTTGTAAGTGTATATAGTGATGGTCCCTTACGGTTTGTCAACAAGCCATTTTCAATGACACTTTTGGTCAGGGTCGTTAAAGGCCCGTCACTAATTCTCTCTTGAGTGACACTTTTGGTGAGGGTCGTTAAAGGCCCATCACTAATTCTCTCTTTGGTGACACTTCTAGTGATGATATTTTATTGACCATCACCAATGATCTTTTTGGTTACTTTTGGTGACGATCAATAAATGTTCGTCATCAATTATCATTCCAATGAGTTTTTTATGACTCTTCATGCTTTTGACGGACCTTTAAGTTCCATCACCTATTTCACATAAGGTGACGGTCTTTAAAAAATCGTTGTTGTAAGTGTATATAGTGATGGCCGTTTAAGGTTTGTCACCAAAGCCATTTTCAATGACATGTTTGGTGAGGGTTGTTAATTTCCCATCACTAATTCTCTCTTTCGTGACACTTTTGGTGAGGGTCGTTAAAGGCCCATCACTAATTCCCTCTTTGGTGATACTTCAAGTGACGATATTTTATTGACCCTCACCAATGCTCTTTTTGGTTACTTTTGGTGACGGTCAAAAAATGTTCGTCATCATTGATCATTCCAATGAGTTTTTTATGACGCTATGTACCTATTACTATATTTTTTGTCAAAATATAATGATTTAAGACCATTGTTGTGGAGTCCTTTTCATTATGTGTCCAAGGTCATAGTGGTTATAATAGCTAGTCAATTTTTTAAGAAGTAATTAGTGTGTATCATTTCCCTCAAGTCATAAGAATATAGTCTTCCTATGAGTCAACACATGATTCATCTCTATTAGGTTTATTATCTAGAAAATTTTCTTTAAATAAAGTTCCACTAGTGTGTGTAGGAACTATATTATTTAATACATAATCAAGCTATCTCAATTCTATTAATGAGAGAGACCTAGCACTCCTCAACACTCATGGAACACCTTAACATGCTTTAGAACAATACACTAACATTCCTTGGCACCACGCATGTCTTGGAACATCTTTGTACCTAGAACATCTTGCCATGAGTAGGACGCCAAAGCACATGTTGGCATGTCATATCATAGCATAGCACTCCACTACCATGTGTTGGAATTCCCTGTAGTCCCTAGCATGCCCTGGAACTCCTTGCATAATATTGCATTGACAAAAATTAGCACTTAGCACACATTGGCACTTTGCATGTATTGGAACATATTATTAGTGTGCCTGGCATGCCCCTTTTGAAAAAGATAAAGTCCCAACTTATTAACCATCTTATGTGTTCATTTCCTTTAATTTTAGCTTGGTTATTCCTTTTGTTGCCTTGAAACTCCTTGAAGCATATTAGCATACTTTGGCACCCTGCACATCCTAGCATGTCTTAGCATCTGGAATGCCTTCGTACTATTTGGCACATGTTAGCACACCCTGAAACTACCTAGCACACTCTAGCACTTCTTGACATTCCCTAATATTCCCTGGCATGCCTTACCCATTCTTAGCATACCTTGTCACTTCCTCCTTGGCATGACAACTAGCACTGAATGACACTCCCCAACAGACCCTCATATTCATTCACTTCCATGCATTTTGACATAGTTCTTCCTTGTGTTGTCCTAGTATTCCCTAACACTCCTCAGCATGTATTGGCACTCTCTAGCACACCTTAGCACTCATAGTGAAGAATGAAACTTGTAACCAATGTTACCAGACTTGGAATAGAAAATAAATCGGCGGGGAAAAAGAGCTAAGAGTTTTAATCAAATTGGGGAAAAATCGGAAAACAAATCGGGAAAAAATCAGTGAATTCAATAAATAAAAATATACACATATATTGAATTAAGAAAAAAAACATTTTTCATTGATATTCAGTAAAGCCATGTCCAAACAATTCATAATATCAATAGATGTCCAAAATATCATGAACGAATAAGCATCTCATATATGTTATGAGTCCAAACATGATCCAAAGTACTGAGTCGTGACTCCTAACTAGTGACTATATAGAACTAGAAGCAAATGCTTCTAAAATTTTACAAACAACTGCATACTAATTACAAAAAATTAGTAACTAAAAGTCTAAGACTCTTAAGAGTGAGAACTAGAAGCGATTCCTCCCACTCCTCTTCTTGCTTGACTCTTAAAGTTCTCCAAGTCATGTAGGCTTAAAAGATGAGCCTCCTCTAATTGGACCCAATCTGCTGCATTTGTATTTTGCAAATCTATCTCTTCAAGATCTATTGGTGAATGATCCAAACCTATCATTATCATGAGACATTGAAATTTCAATTTAAGTTTGACTTTGAACTTTAAATTTTAAACTTTAAATTCCAAATCAGATTATGGAACCTTCAAATTCAAGCTCTCACCTAGTATTTTCTTGTTGTGAAGTTGTAGATTGTAATGGAAAAAAAAAGGTCATTTAAGCGCTTTTGTGTCAATCAGTTGCGCTTCTAGAATTTATTTTCTCAAACATGCTCTAGTTGCACCCACAACCTGAAGCATTGCCTGCTTGGTTTAAGATTCGAATGGCAAATCTCTTCAAATCTGGTGTATCACTACAAAAGTTTTGCCACCAAAGACCTAGCAAGTGGCAAGGGTTCGTGAGTAGACGTACTAAATGCTAAATAGTAAAAACTTAAAAAGACAACAAAATTTAATAAAACATTTAACATACAAAATAAAGTTTAAACAGATTTAATGAACTGATAAAGCCTTCAAGCCTCAAAGGGTACCTGGCAACACCTTAGACCTTTCTCGTATAACACTGGTATAGGAAAATAATTTAGGTGGTGCTCTATAATCCTATAGTTGGGAAAAGATATGACTTTGAAATTTTGGATCAGGGAAGCACCTTTCCATGCATGTCATAAGTCCTCTGTGAACCTCCCCATCCTCATTAAATTTTCTCTTACCATAAAAATACTATGGGTTTAAGAAGTACCTAGCAGCATGTAAGGGGAATGCAATTTCCTATCCCAATGTGCATCAATAATGTCCCAAAGAGGCATATACTTTGCCTCCTCATCACCATATCTTCTTTTGATGGCCTCCTTTGTGAGATCCATCACCTCATAAATGTAACCAATAATAGGTTTGTCACCATCAACCATCCTGAAAGTTCAAGCTTTCAAATTCAAATGAATATGAAACATTGAAAATAAAAAGAAGCTTGAAATGAAATTTAAAACATGAAAAGGTTAAAAGACTTGAAGTACCTAAGAACTCTAACAAGGGACTCCATCACAACAATAATATCTTCGGCATATTTCTAGAAACCATCATTAAACACAAGTGCAACAACTTCAATGCCTTCAAGGGTCTTGGAATGTTTAGATGCCATCCACTCAGGTCCCAAGGACATCCTCTTCATATTTATATTTTACTCAACCACAAATTGCAAAGGTATGAAATTTGTTGCAATTCTAGTCACTGCAGGTCGAACAATTTCTTTACCTTCAGTTTATTTTCTCATGGTGTTTAGGACAATAATATGGTTATATAGGTATTTGGTTATGGATTTTTCCTTCTCCAAAACCTCATGTATCCAATGAAGCTTACCAATTTCCTCATGCATTAGATCTATACAATGGGCAACACAATAGGTCCAAAAAATAGTGGGGTGCCTAATCTCAAAAAGTCTACCAGCAACCATATAATTAGCTGCATTGTCGGTGATGATTTGTACAACATTTTCTTCTCCCACTTCTTGAACGACTTCCTCCATCATTTCAAAAATAAGTTGTGCATTCTTAACCTTGTCTGAGGCATCCACTAACTTAAGAAAAATTATACCTACTAGACAAGATACAAGGAGATTTATTAAATTTCTATTCCTCTGATCTGTCCATCCATCACTCATGATTGTGCACCTTGTTTCTACCCATGATGAACGAAACTCAGATAGCACAAGCATGGCATATTCAACACTTTCTAATAGAAAATTTGTCCTAATGCTCTCTAATGAAGGAGATTTGAACCCTGGACCTGCAACAACAACTACATCAATCATAGCTTGCCAATAAGGACTTATGGCACAGTGGAAAGGTATGTCAGAATAGTACCAAAAGTTAGCAATGGCCTTCCTTGCTTAACTATGGATATCTTTGTTCCAACCAATGGTATCCAAGGTAGGTTGGGAACCAGGTTTTGTGTGGGAAGAAAAAAAGGTGTTTATGTTTCCACCTCCAATGTTGAATGCAGGAGGATTCATTTGGCCTTGAGTTTGACTTGGACTTGGAGGCATGTGTGGGAAACTTGGGAACTGCATTGAGGATTCAATAAAGGGAGATGACAATGGGGTAGTGGAAGAAAAATTGTTAACTCCAAGAGTTCTTATTTCTTTTTTATGCTTTTCTTTCTTTGCATTATGTTGACTCAACATATCAATGGCCAAGGTTGCTTGGTGTTTGACATTTTCCTCAATGTTTTTGCAGAGACCTATATCATGGTTGGGTATTTGTGCAATGTGGTACTTGAATCTATAAATGCCTCCACTACATTTCGCTTTGCAAAATTTACAAAGGATCTTAGGGTCTCCAAGAATCTTGTCACAATAAGCCCAAACAAAGTCCTTCTCCCTCAGCATTGATTTTGTTTTGGACTTGTGTTTAAATTGTAGCTTCTAATTAGATTTGGAGTTGTGCCTTCTATTTAATTTGGCCCCTATAAAATAAAATTAAAAATTAAAATTAAAAATTCCATATATAACTTCGTAAAAAAGAGGGTTGGTCTTAAAGGATATGAGGTTTTGTTAAGGATCAAAGAGGAGTTTGTCCAACAACACAAGCACATTTCGACCTAATATATCATTATAACCTTGAAACACAATTAGGTATATATGAGGAAATACTACCTAAAGGAAATATTATCAACATATATTGCATTGTAATCTTGAATTTGCAAGCTCGTTTAACATAGCACAACTGAACCAATACATCAATAACAGATTCTGGAAGAAAAAAATACCTAAAGTTGTGAATGCATGGTTAAAGCCTTTGAAGTCGGCAAGACATTGACCAAGGAAGGGATGCTTGATGACTTGGTCGATGGTTGGTATGAAACCATTTCTTAGTGCATTTTTAAAATCTATGTAAGCCCCATTTATAGGGTTGAAAAGTCATAACCAATGGAATATGCCGAACATTTGATTGCTGAACAATGAAACTTGAAACTTTCCATTGAAAATGACATTGAAACTTCAATATAGAAATGTACCTATTATTTAAGCCAATTGTCAATGTACCTCGATTGTTGAATAGTGAAGTGGCTAAGCCTAAAGGTAACACACGTTGAGGTTGACACGCGACCGCCCGAGGGTCGATATGGAGAATGGATGTAGCACACATTGGCGACTGCCCGATAGGGAGTCTAGACTTAGGCTCACCTTGGCGGTTCCCCGATATTGAGTCTGGACTGTGTAATAGTGAGTAGTGATTGATTACTGAAGGTCTCAACGTATGAGTTTTGGGCCTGAGAAATGAGAAATAAATTTTGGAACAACTGATGTTTAGTTTTTAGCAATGCAGCATACCTAAACTTGAAAACTCGTGCTTGTCGAGTCAAGGCTGAAAATCAAATAAATTGGAATCAATCGTAGGAATCTTCTTTAATCGGAAAGTCTCAAGTCAAACTTGCATTGACCATGAGTTAAACTTGGTCAATGTGAGTTAGACTCACAAATATTTATATCGGATCATTTGGAGAGCGAGTAGATTCCACCTCGTGATTAATCGTGATTGATCGGCGAGTCCTATTTCACTACTTGTAACTAAAATCTGAACTGAAAATAGGATATCTTACAATTGGAACTAATTGTGAATTTTCTAAACTGAAATTGGCCCATCGGCATCATTTCTATTTGCAGCTGGGCGCGTCAACAAAAGAGATTCATTTTAAATCAGGTTCATGGAGAAAATATTTTATGGAAGATGTTTCTTTTATGTCGAGGAAGACATAGTAATATTTTGTATTAAATTTGAATAACAATAGTATCTACTTTATATCTCCCGTATCTCATTATTTTTATCTCCTGTAACTCATACAAAAAGTGGGGTAATAGTGGACATGTAGCATCAAGCTCCACTCCTTTTAATCCAAAGTTCTGCATGCGAACCTTTGTGTCACTTGCGCCGCAAATCCTTTGTTGTAGAGTGTGGAGTTAACACCCACCTCTGCATGACAAAATCTACACATACCTTTTGACTTGGGTTTTTCACCTTTTGTCCATTCTTTGTCTGTAGTCTGGGAAAACAAGCTCCACATACTTTTTTTCCATACCTCTATGTGAGTCTAACTTTGCACATTTTCTTTGCTTCAACCAATATCAAAAGCATTTGTTAGCTTCTTTCAAGGCATGAATACATGCTTCAACCATGGAAATTAGCAAAGATTCTAAAGCAAAAAATAACGATGGATTTATCCTTCTCCATTTCAAATCTGTTAGGATTCTATTGAGAGTTTTTTAGAGATAATTATTAACTAGCCCTCTGCTTTTCCCTTTTCCTTAATATAAACTACATCTCTTATTACATTTCTAATCAATAGATTTACATCAAGTACTGGATCAAAGGGCCAAGGACTTTTCATAAATGCTTCCTTGTCCAGTAGAAGAATAAATGGTCAACATGTCAGCTTGGCTCCAATTTCTTGGGAATTAATAATTGTTTTGAAAAATGACTACTCTTGTTTGAATCTAGAACTACGTTTAAGCTTTGAAAATGGATTTTCCTCCAAAATTATCTTGGAAAGGTCCTTATTAAAGCCTTCCCTATATCTCCTCCACTAGAATGAATGGCTTGTATGTTGAAAAGTATAATAGAGCTCCCTTTTGAAAAGCCTAATCATTCCATTGTCACCAAGAGCTCCTCCTTTTTCCCCAAGTTGGACCCAAAACAACATTGAGTACTTAATTATGATCCAACCTGAGAAATTTTGATTGACACTGCAACTCAAGAGCTATTAAATTTGAAGTGTGCTAATATGATTCGTCATTTTTTCATTGAATAAGTATATTATTTTCGAATTTTTCATTTGTGCTTGTAGTATGTGGTATTGACCTTGTTTCACTTGAAAGGGTTTTTATTCTTGGACTATGACAATGCTAGTAAGATTTAGGCCTTTTGTAGTATTTGTACCCCACGATCATTTTTGCAAGATGTATGTCCTATCTGGAAAGAAATGAGCATTTAGTAATTACCTCCTAAACTAAAGCACTATTTCTTTTATTAGGTGCCATGTAACGTCCTCTACAAATTGAGGGCAAATGGGACGTAATATCCTATCCATCCCTGTAGACTATAATCCTCCATAAATGGGAAAAAACCCCAAAACACCCATTGTTGGGCAATTTTTGGGGAAACTAGGCTTAAAAAACCCAAATTTGGGGTTTGGAGTAAGGTTTACTCAATCACTTAAGAATATGAAACCCCTCTGCAAAATTTATAAATAAAGAAGGATTGAATTCATTTTGGATCACCAAGTGTGGATTAATTCATTTGTTCTTGAGCCTTAGTTCTGATAGTTTTTGACCCCTTCTATCTCTTGTCAATTTTGGTGGTGAAATATTCCACCCTAGTTGACATTCCCTCATTATCTCACTATTTGAGAACAACGACCTCTGGTTGGTCAGCGAATTCTATTGGATATTGGTCTCTTGTCTTTTTCTAGGCATAAGATTTCTGTTAAAGGTGAATGAATTTGGAGAATAGCGCATGATAGCTTAGTTTTGTTTGGCATACACCTCTCTTGAAGGAAGCAACAAAGTTCCTGAGTCCTTAATATCTTTTTCTAGGCAAAGCACTTACCTTAGGCAGTGGATTCGTTTCTGGCACCTGGAGTAGCGTAACTCTTTGCTTTATTTAGTTTTTTCATGCACAGTTAAAAGGAGCACTTCCCTAGTTATTAATTCTCAGCCTTATCTAAGGAAGCATGTTCGCATATCTCATATCATATTCACTAGCGACAAACTTTAATTTTCTTGTATATCCATGCAAGGAAGGTGCATTAGGATTAGGAGTTAAGAAAGTTGAGACATTGTTGTACATGTTTCCAAATTCATTGTACCTTCTAGACTAAAGGAAAAGTGAATAGTAGTGTTTGAAATTTTTATTTATTTCTTGTTTCAAAGAGTAATAAATAGTGATGTGGTTTGAGTTACAAATCTGTGTACTTGTTGTTACTTTCTTCAGTGGCATGTGCTTCCCTGTTTAGAACAAGTGGTTTTTCTGCAGTATCTAGCCTCCAAAGCTTCTTCAATGCAAAAAAAATATCAAATCATGCCCTCGTACTCCAAATAATCTAAGGCATCACCCTAGAGAAGTTCCAATGTAGACCAATGAGCTTGGACAGGCCAACTCCAACCGCATGTCACTATACAAGTGTTGAAATCACTGCTACAAAAACTATTCTGAAGTGTTGCATCCTACACCAATTCCTAAGATGGGTGCCCAAAGGGGTTCTAGAACAAGGCGCAACCTTCATTACCACATTTAAAACTTTTCAAAGGGATCAGTCCCTTTAAACAATACCAATTTTTACACTTTCACAATTTGGCCATGTTCCTATCAATTTATATTTTGTATTGAAAATTCAGTCCTATTTTACATGTTTATTAAATTTAGGAACAATTATATGTCAACTCCATCAAAATTTCAACAAATTTGTGGGTTAAGTTGGCATTTCTCCAAATAATATCACACATGTATGTATAATCACACATTTTCCTTTTTAGATCTTGATTGGTTGAACAAAAAGGTTCGTTGCCTGTGTAATTTTGTCTCATACCTCCACATCAACGCTCATAGATAAAAATATTCTTAATTATTCATATTTTTGCATAATAAGGTCCCTTTTGGTTGCTATTTTTGATCGAGAAACATCTAACAATACACATTTTACCATAGAGATGTTGTTGTTGGATAGAAATCTCCAAAGGAGTCTTACACCAGACATATAAATGGCTATTGTATATCACAATAATAAGCATTAACATATGAAGATGTGCAAACCCTAAATTATGTGAATTCAATCCATTACCTTTTCTTTCATGGAAGATTTCGTTCTTCATAGTATATGCGTTGTGGCACTTGAGTGTGTTCGCATAAAAAATTCTAAGGCCAAATCTAGATTCTCATGTGTCATGGAAATTCAACATATGCTTTGTTCACCTAAGAACTACTTGTAACTCATCTTAGGGTACTCATGTACAATCTCACTCATCCCACTTAACCAGTTACCAAGACAAGGCTCATCACATCCAACCTTGGTCTAAAGCAATTAAGCAACACAATTTACATCTTGACATGCCATAGCACCTGACATGTCTTAGAATGCCTTGGCACTATGTGGCATGCGTTAACATCCCCTACATTCCTTGGCATGCTTTGACACTCCCTAGCACACCGTGCCACTTCCTGACATGCCTTGGTAGTTTAACATACCTTGGGATTACCTAGCATATAACCTTGTCACTCCCTCCTTACCATACCTAGAACTCTTTGAAACTCCCTCTCACACACTCTTATTCATTAATTTCCACGCATTTTGAACTAGTGCTTCCTTATGTTTCTTTGGCAGCCCCTAACACTCCCTATCTCACCCTAGCACCTGACACATCTTGGCCTACCGCCTTAACACTCTAGCATTCCTTGGCACTACATAGTATACCTTGTCACTCTCTCCTTAGCACACCTAGACATCGCTAACACTCTTGGTCACAAACTCTTATTCATTCATTTCCATGCATTTTTACCTAGTTCTCCCTTGTGTTTCCCTAGCACTCCTTATCACTCCTTGACATGTGTTGTTACACCCTAGCACCTATGACATATTTGTATGTCGCCCTAGCCTCTAGCATGCCTTAACACTGCCTAGCATACCTTGTCAATTTGTCCTTAGCACACCTAGAACTCACTGAAACTTATAATCACAAACTCTTATTTGTTCATTTCCATTCATTTTGACATAGTTCTCCCTTGTGTTTCCCTGGAACTCCTAGCTAACACTTTCTTACATGCGTTGGCACATCTTGGCCGAATGTCGCCCTAGAACTCTAGCATTCCTTGGCATTTCCAAGCATGCCTTGTAATTTCTCCTTAACACACTTGGAATTCACTAAAACTCCATGCCACACACTCTTATTCCTTCATTTCCATGCATTATGAACTAGTGCTCCCTTGTGTTTCCCTAACACTCCCTAACACTCCTTGGAACACATTGGCACACCATGGCACTTGTCACATCTTAGTAGGATTTCCTGGCACTCTATCGTCTATTGGAATTACTTATCATACATTGTCACTCCCTCCTTAGCACACCTATAACTTGTTAACACTCCCTATCACACACACACATTCATTCATTTAGATGTAATTGAAATGAGTCCTCCCTTGTGTTTCCTTGGCAATCCCTAGCATGTGTTGGCGCCACATCCTAGATCCTAGCACACATTGGCATGCCTTAGCACTTGGCATGTCTTGACATGCCTAACATTCCTTGGAGCTTTATAACATGTGTTAGCACTTCCTGAAATTCCTTGCACACCTTGGCACTCCCTATTTTTTCATGCCCTCATAGATAACCTTACTTTTTTTGTGACTTGGGAACCCAACCAAGTCATTGAAAAAATAGTGTTGTGCCTAGACCAAAGTCTCTCTTTGTGTCAAACTGATTTTTCCATCCTGTTGTCACAATTGTAGGCTTTCCTCCTACAAGTCCTAATATGAAATTCTTCTAACACACTTCATCCATGGGACACCTAGAATTCACTAACACTCCCTGGCATAATATCTTATTCATTCATTTCCATGCACTTTGACCTAGTTATCCCTTATGATTCCCTGACACTCCCAAACACTCCTTGACATGCATTGACACTATCTGGAATATGTCAGCATGCCTTTTCATTCCTTGGCATGTGATGGCACTCCTTAATTATCATTCCCTCATAAATACCCTTATTTTCTTTTAGAATTAGGAACCCAACCAAGTCCTGCCTCGACTACAACAACTTTACCAAGTTACATTTACTACAACTAGACTATGCCTTGTTTCCCTAATGGACTATAAATCATCTTAGGCTTCTCATGTCCAATATAAACTCATACCACTTAACAAGTTACCAAGTCAATGCTCACATCCAACAGTGCCCATAAAACAACTAAGAAACATAGTTTACATCTTCACATGCCATAACATCTGGCACGTATAACAATACATTGGCACTGCATGGCACACATTATCATCCCCTGCATTCCTTGGCATGATTTTCCACTCCCTAATAGACCCTACCACTACCTAACATGCCTTGGCACTGCCTAGCATATACCCTTGTCACTCCCTCCTTAACACAATTGGAACTTGCAGACACGCCCTATCACACACTCTTATCTATTCATTCCCATGCAATTTGAACTAGTTCTCCCTTGGGTTCTCATGGCACTCCCTGACACACATTGGCACACCCTAGGACTTGGCACATTTTGTCATGTCACCCTGGCACTATAGCATTCCTTGGAACTACCTAGCATATATTGTCACTCCCTCCTTAGCACACCTAGAATTCGCTAACAATCCCTGTCCCGCACTCTTATTCATCCATTTCCATGCATTTGAAACTAGTGATCCCTTGTTTTTCCCTAACACTCCATAACTCACCCTGGCATGCATTGGCACACCTTAGCACCTAGCACATCTTGTCATGTTTCCCTGGCCTCTAGAATGCCTTAGCACTACCTAGCATACCTTGTCACTCCCTCCTTAGCACACCCTGAAATCACTGACACTTCTTGTCACAAACTCTTAATCATTCATTTGCATGCATTACTTTCACCTAGTTCTCCCTTGTGTTTCACTAACACTTCCTAGCACTATTTGGCACACCTTGGCACCTAGCACATGTTGTTTGCATATCGCTCTAGCATGCTAGAATGACTTAGCGCTGCTTAGCATACCATGTCACTCGTCTTATCACACCTGGAACTCATTGACACTCCCTATCACACACTCTTATTCATTCATTTCCATGCATTTTACCTAGTGCTCCCTTATGTTTCCTTAGAACTCACTAACACTCAACACACATTGCCATACCTATCTGCAATGAGTTTCATGAACTATCAATCCAAAAACCCTTCCAGAGTCCAACTAGTTACTTTTTCTTCACTAAGATATTATGGTTAATTTTATTGTATAGTGTTCAGTGTGAAAATACTACTAGGTGTTTTTATCGCATAGAGTAATTATGATCTCCCCATGTACACAAGAATAACTAAGAAGCGTTTCCCATAATCATGCAAGTGGAACTTCAACATGTACATTATGGTAACCACAAAATATTTATCATATTTACACAATGCAAGGTGATAGGAAAATATTTACATTATATACGTGAATGTACTAAGATCAGGACCATTAGCATCATATCTACATATTTACCACAAGACGAGGGTCATTACAACCCCTTAAAAATAGCCGTAAGGCCTTCCTCTTTTGCAGCTCCTTTACCACAAGGGTTTAATTGAAAAACACATAGTTCCTTTAAAGATTTGTAGGTTGAGGTAGCCACTTCAAGCCCTTGAACTTAAAGATAATCAAATATTTGCAATTTGTTATAATAATAAGTCCATTATGCACACTCCTTGATCTGGAAATGGGGCACTTAGGCTTCATTTCAAACTAACAAGAACCTCTCCCACTTCGAAAGCTTTAAATATTCCCAAGTCTTATTGATTAGCCAATGCGGAATAAAGAAATGCTTGAAAATATAGGTGTATGCTGATATTTGTTTTTAACTGATTATATGCCTTAAATTTTGTTGTTGTGTTGTAAGTTGATGTCCTCAAACTGATATATAAATACATATAATAGTAAATAAAGTAGCAGGCACAATGTAGCATTAAAACACACACAGAACAACAATATTAATTAGGAGTTCACCCAAAACTCTTGGGCTACATCTCCGTGAGCTCTAGTCAACTCAACTAGGCTCTCTGGGATTATGGTATAAGTCCTTTTTACAAGCTCTTGGCTCAACTCCTGCTGTTTTACACAGAAATAGTGGGTTTAGACACCATTTTATCCCCTGGCTCTTGAAGCTCTAGACTTTCTAGCTCTCGGCTCTCACTCTGGCTCTTAGCTCTGGCTCTTGGCTCTTGGCTCTGGCTCCGGCACTGGCTCTTTGGCTCTGGCTTCTTTGGCTCTCAGCAATGTACATATCTTTGGCTTTCTACTTGTACTCCAAGTGACTCCCTTGGTTGCATGTGCTTTAGCTTTTGCTTTCTACACTCTTTCACCTTAGCTTCCTTCTTTGGCTTCGCTTTCAGCTTATGCTTAGTTTCAAAAACAACTCCAATAACAACCCTTCTGTCTCTGACATTCATGGCTTTTAAGCCAATTGGTGATTGTCTGTTCATTTTCCCCTTCGGGCTCTTTAGCTTCTAGCCTCTGTCCACTCAATCCCCCGCTTCTGAGCATTAGCAATCATTGCGAAATGCTTTCAGGGATGGTGTCCACCTGTTTCGTAACGGAATGAACCCTTTGGCGCTTGAAATCCCCAGAAACAGTGATTTTTTGTTTACACATAGAAACACTACAAAACATGGGAAAATCCACCAAACATTGTTCATTGGATTTCAAATATCTATAAATCCACCCTATAATTCTATTTGGTTTACCTTTATATCGAGATCGCATCTCCACCATTGATCTGGAAGATCTAGATCCAACAGTTGTGGTTCATTTTGGGCGGCCCATGCATACGGGAGTTAACTACCTGAAAAGGATAGTTTCCTCTCTCCAGGGCATGGACATGTGGCAACCAATGTACGGGCTCCGATGGAGCCTGGCCAAAACCTATTACCACCTTCGGTCCTCCCGAAATATGCTTGTTTCCCTTGTATCTAAAAATACATTAAAATATTGAAAAATCCCATGAAATGGCCTTTGATGGACTTGAAATATTATATATTGGCATTTACAGACCCTTTTGGGTCCAGTTTCATCGCATCGGTGCTTCCCTTCATATTTTGTTTACTAAACGAAATATGCGAAAATACACATAAAACTACCTTTTAACAGATCTCAAAATATATCAATTATCACCTATAGCCCCGTCGAGTCTGGCTATCGCATCGCATATATATATACATAACGGCCCAAGGTTCTATGCATCGTCGATGCCGATTTTCCAATCCGATCATCAACAATCGATGATCGGTAGATCCAGATCTCGATATCGCATATCTGTCTACCTCCAATCCGATCGATGAGATCGGAAAATCGCATTTTCCTCTGCCTTCGCATAAAATCTAGCCTTTTCCTTTTTGCGATGCGATTTCCCTTTTTAAAGTTTTTTTTCTTGCCATTTTTAGGGGTTTTTTCCTCTTTTTCCAAACAAACTAGGCATCTTCTGCATGCGATAACTTTTGCATCCTAAGTCCATTTCAGCCCATTCAAGTTACAATAGATTCAGAAGGAAAATATCTTTCCAATGGGGCTATTTCCAGGAACTTCCTTGGACTTTCATTTTTCCTCTGTGAGGACCACTTAGACTTAGGAGTCTATCCAAAATCCATTTTGGATCATGCCTTCCCACTAAAAGAACTTTTGGTCTCCAAAAGATTGATATACTAATCTGAATAGTAAAATGAGAGTGACTCACCCTCTTATTTTAACCTCCCTACACTTTGCCTTGCATAGTGCCTCTGAACCAAAGTTTTTGACCACTTCCCTTCTTGGATGGGCTAGTCTTCTGGGGAAGAACTGTCTTCCTCCTTGCCTTCCTACAAAACTTCTGCTAAAATGGTCATAGAAGGTGGTTTGAACTTCTTTGCCTTGATCATTGATACAAGGTGTCTCAAAAAAATGTGAATTTCATCTGCTCCACAAAAATTTCATTTGTACCTATTTGAAAAGATGTCAACAACAACTGTTAACAACAACAGAAACATAGACAACAACTAGATGGTCTAACTCCTGCTTCAACAAAAGAAACAGATTTCACATCTTGTGAACACCTCCCTGTCTTACATCTACATACAAATGGTAGACTAGATAGCAAGCCCATAAAACATGCCTTTAAACAAATGACCCTTCAAGTCAAGCATGTAGAAAAAGACCATTAGGACTCTCTTTCAATAGATGAAATACTTCATTATTATTCTCCATCTTGGAGATCAAGTCAACTTTTCCCAAGTCAACATTTCATCACATGCATGTCAAAGCAATCAACCCTACAAGTTAATCAAATACACATGTTCAAATACAAGGCAAACATCAACATCCCTGTGTCCATGCATATCATGCTCATGCATGCATTTCATCCTTCAACTTTCACTTAAGTACACTGTACTTTCGAAACTAAAATGAAATATAATGTTGCAGCAATAAAGTGAGTCTCCTACTCAACATTTTCCATTCACCTTCTTGATTAGAACCTGCAACTTGCATCTCATTAACAAGTAAATTCAAACATATGCATCAATAGACATGCAACCTTAATTGGATAAGAACTCTAGCCATTTCTTACCAATCCATTTCAAAGGTACTACCTTTGTTTGCACATCAGCATCATGTGAATCATCCTGAGACACATCATTCATGGAATCTTCCTTTCCATTTCTGCCATCTTCTCTTTCCACTTTCCTCAGCTTTTGTGGAAGCATTTCTAGATTCAAAATCCAACATGTTTGCAACGAGATGTCCTTTCTTATGGTAGTAAGCGCACTACATGTGCATCCTCTTGGCAGCATGATTTGCCTTGTCCAATGGACCTTCGGCTTCTTGCTTCTTTTCCTTCAAAAGTTTCTTGTATGTGGCCATTCTCTTCCAACATCTAGAAACATTATGGTTATCCAACCCACAAAAGGAACATGCAATTCTTTTCCCATACATATGTGGAATTTATCATGTTTTGCACAATCAAAAGGAAAATGTTTAGAACTATATTTATACCCTTCTCTTTCACCTTTATTGCCTTCATGAGGAGGTGAATCAAATGAAGAAGTGGCTCCCTTTGGGACACCATCAATCTCTTCAAGGCTATTAGAGTCTCCCCAACTCTCTAGTTCAAGTGTGTGCTTATGAACACCTGCATCCTGCAAATGATGTTTCAAGATATTGTATTCCTCATGAATACAATCTTCACACTCGATAATGCAACTTCTTCTTGGAGTTGTTTCAATGGCCTTCATGGTAGCTTTGGAACTTTCTCCATAAGCTATTCCATAGCCAAGACCCAAATACTTAGGCCTTTCCTCAATAATTATTAGCTCAACAATACCTTGTGCATGTCTACCCAAGCCTTTTCCTTCATAGCCCATCTTGGACATTAGCTTGGAACCTATGCCTCTGGTATGTATTTCAAAAGAACCAATAGAAGTATTCTTAGAGGAATTTGAAGACAAACTGGAATGTTTTACCTCTTCTTCATGCTAATACTTGACTAAGGCTTCTTGGGCAACAAAGGGTTGTGTCTCCAACTCATGCATCCTTTTCAGGATCATATTTGCAATATGAAGTTGCCTCTCCATTTCCTGCAATTTTTCAGAAAGAACGCTCTTCTCTTCCTTCATGGAATTCAACTGCTCTCTAAGTCTACTACTCTTCCTTCCATCCTCATACATTTCTCTCACCATATCCATCATGTTGGACAATTCTTGCTTCATGTCTTCATCAAAGAATCTTGTGAAGAAAGCAGAATTTGAGGACCCACTTGTAGAAGTTGTCATTATGCCAATGAACAAAAAAAACCTTCAACAAGATAAATAAAGAGTTTATTCAAAAACCTTTTGCAACAAACCTTTTGTGTCCAAGGATTGCCTTGAGGTCCTTTGGGATAGGAAGAGTGCCTTCATCCCTTCTTCCTTCTTGTCCTTCCTAGGCTGAGCTATCAATAGCTTTCCCTTTACCTCTGCAAACTCAAAAAATACTCAGTCTGCAAAACAAACATACAATCAGCCTCTTGTTGTTCAAACACCTTTCAGACATGAAATCTTTGCTTTGTCAATCAAGCATTCTGATATAACCTTCTTTGAAGGCGGGGTTAACTAGTGTTAAGCTCTGATACCACCTGATTTGGAAATGGGGCACTTAGGCTTCTTGTATAACTTACAAGAACCTCTCCCTCTTCCAAAGCTTTAAATATTCCCAAGTCTTATTGATTAACCAATGCGGAATTAGGAAATGCTTGAAAATATAGGTGTATGCTAATATTTGTTTTTAACTGATTATATGCCTTAAATTCTGTTGTTGTGCTATAAGTTGATGTGCTCAAACTAATATATAAATGCGTACAACAGTAAATAAAGCAGCAGGGACAATGGAGCAATAAAAAACACACAAAACAACAATATTAATTAGGAGTTCCCCCAAAAATCTTGGGCTACGTCTCTGTGAGCTCTAGTCAACTCAATTAGGCTCTCTAGGATTATGGTATAAGTCCTTTTTACAAGCTCTTGGCTCAACTTCTGTTGTTTTACCCAGAAATAGTGGGTTCAGACACCATTTTATCCCCTGGCTCTTAAAGCTCTTGGCTTTCTAGCTCTCGACTCTCACTCTGGCTCTTGGCTCTGTCTCTGGCTCTTTGGCTCTAGCTTCTTTGGCTCTCAACAATGTATAGTTCTCTGGCTTTCCACTTCTACTCCAAGTGACTCCCTTGGTTGCGTGCACTTCAGATTTTGCTTTTTGTGCTCTTTCACCTTATCTTCCTGCTTTGGCTTTGCTTTTAGCTTATGCTCAATTTCAACAACAACCCTTCTGTCTCTGACATTCATGGCTTTTAAGCCAATTGGTGATTGTCTGTTCATTTTCCCCTTCAGGCTCTTCATCTCCCAGCCTCTGTCCACTCAATCGCCCCCTTTTGAGCATTAGCAATCATTTAAAATCCACCAAACATTGTTCATCAGATTTTAAATATTCATAAATCCGCCCTATACTTCTATCGGGTCCACCTTTATATCGGGATCGCATCTCCGCCGTTGATCTGGAAGATCTAGATCCAACGGCTGTGGTTCATTTTGGGTGGCCCCTGCATACGAGAGTTAACTACCTGAAAAGAGTGGTTTTCTCTCTCCAGGGCCTGGACACATGACAGTCAATGTACGGGCTCAGGCAGAGCCCAACCAAAACCTCTTACTGCCTTTGGTCCTCCCGAAATCCGCTTATTTCCTTTGTATTTAAAAATACATTAAAACATTGAAAAATCTCATGAAATTGCCTTTGACGGACTTGAAATATTATATATTGGTATTTACAGACCCTTTCGGGTTCGGTTTCATCGCATCGACGCTTCCCTTCGTATTTCATTTACTAAACGAAATACGCGAAAATACACATAAAATTGCCTTTTGACGGATCTCAAAATATATCAATTATCGCCTATAGCCCCGTCGGGTCTGACTGTCGCATCGCATATATCTATCTATTTATCTATATATATATACATAACGGCCCAGGGTTATGTGTGTTGTCGATGCCAATTCGTCGATCCGATCATCGGCGATTGGCGATTGCATGATCTGCGATCGGCAGATCCAGATCTCGATATCGCATATCTATCTACCTCTGATCCGATCGTTTGGATTGGCGGATTGGAGTTTCCTCCGCCTTCATGTAA
The DNA here is from genome assembly GCA_031772625.1 of Pinus tabuliformis. Lineage (NCBI taxonomy): Eukaryota > Viridiplantae > Streptophyta > Pinopsida > Pinales > Pinaceae > Pinus > Pinus tabuliformis. The sequence goes on from CM062818.1 coordinate 1,788,664,381, forward strand.
AATCCATCCTTCGCCTTTTTCCAATGCGATTTCCATTTTTAAGGGTATTTTTTTGCCATTTTTAGGGGTTTTTGCCTCTTTTTCCAAAGAAACTGGGCATCTTCTGCATGCGATAACTTCTGCAACCTAATTCCATTTTAGCCCATTCAAGTTGCAATAGATTTAGAAGGAAAATGTCTCTGCAATGGGGCTATTTCCAAGAACTTCCTTGGACTTTCATTTTTCCTCTGTGAGGACCAGTTAGACTTAGGAGTCTATCCAAAATCCATTTTGGATCACTCATCTTAGAGTTGGGTAGAGAGGAGAATAGTTGATTGATGCCAACCTTGTAAATGAAAAAATTTTCCTACTCATTGGTTGGACACTCCACCACTAGTTGACACCACTAACACACACGAAAAGTCCAAGATACCCATATGTGACCTACACCCAGGGGCTTAGACTACACCTCCATAAAATGTACCTTCAACTTTAGATGTCCCAAAATAGTAATATCCTAACCCTAGCCTATTTGTTAGATTTTGTAACTTTCTCCTTGAATAACATTTGTTTTTAACTATTTAATCCACTTACCATATACTCTCTCTTGTTTTCACCCACCTAGTATACAAGAACACTTATGTTTTTAATACAACCAAGTTAAGAGGGCATGTTTCTTTCTTACACTTAAATGTTTTCAATACAGCCAAGTTAAGAGCACATGTTTCCTTTTCAAATTCCAAAAGTATAACATGTCTATCTCTATAAACTAACAACAAAATCATTGCATAAAAAAGGTAAACTTAAAATTAATTTGAAATTAGATTATTATTATTATGATAAATACACCAAATATGGAAAAATTGTTTTCAAACAGAACCATAAAAAAAGTGTTAGTTTATCGAATACAACTGCAAACATATTAAGCCATCCTAGATCCATCTTAACCTGGATCTATCAAGCACCGAGAAGGATCCAATCTCTCGATGTGGAAACCTCTTTTTTGGCACTTGTTATATCTAGGTTAAGATGGATCTAGGCTGGTTATATACTACTATATAATATCTATATTTTTATCTATGTGTCTCTTTCTTATTCCCTCTCTCTATCTCACCCCCCAAACATACACACTCTCTCTCCATATCTATCTCTCTCTCCCTCCCTCTTCCTCTCCACCTCTCTCTCTTCCCTCTATCTCTCCTCTCTCCATCGCTCCCTTGTCACTCCCTCTCTCTCTCTACCTTTCTCCCTCTATGTCTTTCTTCTTCCTTCCCTCTCTCTCCCCCTCTAACTTCATCTCTCTCTCCTCTCTCTTAGTCCTCTCTCTCCCTTTCTCTCTCACCTCCCTCTGTCCCCCCCCATCACTCTCTCTCTCTCTCCCCCCTCCATATTTGTGCCTCCCTATCCTTATCCTCACCTATTCTCTCTCTCCCCTCCTCTCTTCTCTCCCTCTCTCACTCCACCTCTATCTCCCTATGCCTTAGTTCTTTCCTCCCTCTCTCTCCACCTCTATTTCCCTATGCCTTAGTTCTTTCCTCCCTCTCTCTCCCCCACTCTCTTCTTCTCTCTCTCCCCTCTCTCTCTTCCTACCTCCTTCTCTTTGTCTCCCCCCATCACTCTCTCACTCTCTCTCTCTCTCCACCCTTCATATTTGTCACTATCTCCCTCCCCCTCTCTTCCCTTCACTTTGCTTGCTATCATCACTTGGATCCTTTAAGATAGATCTATGTTGGTTCTTACTAATATTTGTATTATATAAATTTCACATCTTTAAATACAAAAGTATTCTCATTTTTAATTTTATTAAAATCTTAATTTAACTTATATGGGAATAATTTTAGTAGTCGTGAGGATACAGGGTTTATATATATATCAAAACTAATTACAACCCTTTTCCTATTAGGTTAAAATAATTTTTTTTATAAGATTAAATTAAATTAAAAGGCATGTGGTATTAATAAGGCATGATATTGGCCCATGGTATTGTAACAAAGCCTATTTACAAGTTAATAATATCCATGGTAAAGTGGGGGTGAATATCAATGGTTAAGAATCTTGTCATATTGTTATAAAATATTTAGATTGTGAAATAAGATATGATTTTTTGGCATGTGATATTGATAAGCCATGGTATTAGCCCATGCTATTTTAAAAAAGTCTATTCACAAGTTCATAATATCAATGACAAAGTAGGGGTGAGTATCCATGATTAATAATCCTTCATATTCTTATAAAATATTTCGATTTTGAAATAAGTTATGTTTTTTGGGCATGTGATATTGATAAGCCATGGTATTGGCCCACGGTATTGTAACAAAGTCCATTTCCAAGTTAATAATATCCATGGTAAAGTGAGAATGAATATCCATGGTTAAGAATATTTTCATATTGTTATAAAATATTTTGATTGTGAAATAAGTTATGTTATTAGAGCATGTGATATTGATAAGCCATAGTATTGGCCCATGGTATTATAACAAAACCATTTTTTACAAGTTAATAATATCCACTGTAAAGTGGGGGGTGAATATCCATGGTTAAGAATCTTTTCATATTGTTATAAAATATTTTGGTTGTGAAATAAGTTATGGTTTTTGGGCTTGAGGTATTGATAAGCCATGGTATTGTAACAAAACCTATTCACAAGTTAATAACAAAATGAAAATATAACAAATTGAATTTTATTATTTTTATTATTAATTGAGCCAACATTTCGATTTTTGCACTCATCCTCATACTTTTGACTTTTATTATTATTATTATTATCACTGTTATTCTTTAACTAAGCCCATATTTAGATTTGTTTACATACTTACATTACACTTACACATCTACTTTATACTCTATAAATATTGTTTTTTAGGGAGGGAAATTTAACATTTTTGAAAAAAATCAGCCCTATTATTGATGTAACAAAGCCCTCCTAATTCCAATCTTCATTTACTTTCTAAAACAAGTAGTATATTTTCACTTTTCATAGGGCGGAGGGAAAACTAGTAGATATTTTCACTTTTCAAAAGGCCTGAGGGAAAACGAGATTGAAGAGAGTTGTGAATTAAATTTTCACTCTTCATAAGGTGGAGGGAGGGAAAACTAGTAGCATATTTTCACTTTTCACAGGGCGAGAGGGAAAACGAGATTGAAGAGAGTTGTGAATTAAGGTTTTACCAGTAGCAGATTGATATCAAACCCCACCATCAGATCTTCAATCCATTAATGGCACCTAGGTATGTTTCATTTCTAACCTCGCAGCATTTACACCCCACTTTTAGTCTTCTACCACACAAGGAGGAGTACACACACCTCATCTCTGGTTAAAAATTCACCTTTTTTTTAATCCTTGCTTTTAAGTTTACGAGTAGCATATTTTCACTTTTCACAGGGCGGGAGGGAAAACGAGATTTAAGAGAGTTGTGAATTAAGGTTTTACTAGTAGCAGACTAATATCGAACCCCACCATTGGGTACTCAATACATTAATGGTGCCTAGGTATGTTTCATTTCTAACCTCGTTGCATTTCCACCCCACTTTTAGTCTTCTTCCACACAAGGAGGACGCGTTCAAAATTCACTATTCTTTTCATCCTTTCTTTTAAGTTTAAAAGTAGCATATTTTCACTTTTCATAGGGTGAGATGGAAAATAAGATTGAAGAGTGTTGTGAATTAAGGTTTTACCAGTAGAAAATTGATATTGAACCCCATCATTGGATCTTCAATCCATTAATGGCCCCCAGGTATGTTTCATTTCCAACCTCGCTGCATTTCCACCCCACTTTTAGTCTTCTTCCACATAGGGAGGAGTACACACACCTCAGATCTCCTGCCATTGGATCTTCAATCCATTAATGGTGCCTAGGTATGTTTCATTTCTAACCTCGCTGCATTTACACCCCACTTTTAGTCTTCTTCCACATAGGGAGGAGTACACACAGCTTAGATCTTTGGTTCAAATTTCACTATTTTTTTCATCCTTTCTTTTAAGTTTACGAGTAGCATATTTTCACTTTTCATGGGGCGGGAGGGAAAACGAGATTGAAGAGAGTTGTGTGTTAAGGTTTTATCTCTTAAATTCATTAATGGTGCTCAGGTATGTTTCATTTCTAACCTTGCTGCATTTCCACCCCACTTTTAGTCTTCTTCCACACAAGGAGGACTGGTTCAAAATTCACTATTTTTTCCATCTTTTCTTTTAAGTTTAAGAGTAGCATATTTTCACTTTTCACAAAGTGGGAGGGAAAACGAGGGAGCATAGGTAAAAGAAAATGTATTTTTCCTTCTTTTATGGTTTGTCTCTATAGAGTTGATTTTACTGGGTGTACATTGTATGCATTTCAAAATTTCTCTTTAGGAACTCCTATTTTTATTCTTTCGAAGAAAAGCTCTCTAGGAATCCCAATGGATGTTTCCCCACATTCATGGATGGCATCCTTGGTAAACCCATTGGCGTTGACTAGTGCACCTCACCCAAGGGATTTCAAACAGGGAACCTGCCAACACAGAACTAGCCAAATACCTAATATCATTAATGACATTCGGTTGGGCTAACCCCTTGGGCTCAATAATAAATCATAATCAACTACACTATTTTCCATATTAACATATTGATCCTATTTAACATTTTGTTAGAGTAACCATAACAATCCAAGCCTGTTCCTATTTTTATTTTGGTTTTTAATTCCTTCTTTGGTGTGGTGACAACTTTATATGATTGTATAGATGTTTATTTTTATCAGAGTATATGTTGAAAAGTAGATGCTCTCTTAAATTCTACCTTATCTGTTATGTATTAATGGAGTTCAGTTTCATTAGTTGTGACCAAAGAACTATGTCAGTCATGTATAGAAGGATTCTTGTATCACTATTTATATATTGAACATTGTCATTAAACAAGCAAAGTAGATCCTCAATGTTACATGTTTGTATCTCAGGGAACTTCCAATCCTAATAAATGAGGTGAAAATTAAGTGTTTCTAGAATCCAAATCTCAGGTTTTATGAATTCACTCATATATGGTCCTAGAAAAGAAAAGTGAAATTTAATTATTTCCAAATCTTAATTTATGTGAATTCACTTATATTTGGTGCTAACGGGAAGAATTTCTTTTAGTTGCATTCAAATTTTCCAAAAATAATACTAAATTTCTCCTTGACTAAAATTCTCCCTGAAATGGCTTTGGGATTGAAAATGTTGTAAATATTTTTAGGGAAACAACCCAAAATAATTTTTCCAGATTAGAGTTTTATAACACTAGGTTCTAAAACAATCCTCTACTTTCTGTTGCAAATGACTGATAGAGTCTTTGCAGAAACTGATCAAAAAATTAGGTAAATGTGTTGGACGGACTAAATAATTTTTAGTGAATTATCACTTAACATAAATTATATATTAGGTTGCATAAATATATAACTTAGAAGCATGAAATGAAGAAGAAATCTCAACAAGATTGACATATTCTTAATTGAGTTGAATGAGGCCAGGAATAACTTTGGCTAGAGGGTGATGAAAATGGCATAATTTTGTTCTGGTTGGATAGATTTAGAACTAAAAATCAACAGTTTTCTTGCTTGCATAACTTGGGAATATTTTATATCTCAATTCTCAACCTTATTGAATAATATGATTTATGTCTTGCAATGTTGAGATATGTTGTGATACCACTTGCTAGTAACCTAAACACTTTGGATGAAAATTTAGTTGTGAGTTTTACTTGCAAAATATATAAGTGAAAATATAGATTAATTGTCCCTTATGTAGAATTTCCTTGAAATTCTTCTACTACTTGAATGAATAAATCTGAAACTAATTGTTGCATGAAGACAAAAAATATCTCTACCAATTTGTAGTGGAATAGAATAGAAATAAAACACAGTAACACTATAGCAAAAAAACCAAAATATTCTACGAAACCCAACTGGGAAAACCCTCTGCTAGCTGTAGAAATTTAAAATACTATCTATATTAAACTTTGAGACGCCTTCTTCAAGACCAGGTTCATCGATGCTTATTGCTTTCCATATTCATTTTCATAAGCATTAGGGTTATTTTTCGTCAAATCAGAGTAGCTAGAAAGTCTCTTTGATTTCAGAAAGCAAATCAAGATCAACTTCATCCAAAAATCCCCTACAGGCTCATCAGTGGCAAGAAGAAAGGTATTTTTTTATTTTATTTCATCACATGCATCCATCATAATCACTAATTTGTCTTCATTTCTTTCAAAATCGTTTTCAATGTTAGATTCAAAAGGTAATTTAGTATGATATAATCCTTAGGTAACCAACCTCAGACATATTGTTGGTTAATTTATGTTGTTTGAAGTTTATTTAGTTTGAGTTTTATCATGTAACTACTAGAAGCGTACTAGAATGGGTGAGTTTATTATCTTGATAACAATGTTATGGTTTGATCTATTCCTTGAAAGGAACTTATATTTGATGGTCAAAATTTCACATTCCTTTCATTTTTTTATCTTCACGTATAACAAATATCTTTATGTTATAGTCTCTAGCTGATATATATAGTTACTGCCACTCAGAAGTTGGATGCCATCGTTTTGGAGCTTGAGCTTACTCAAGTTACCTTTGTTTGAGTTGAAAATGTCATTAGATCTCATTATATACAGTCACTGCCACTTAGAAGTTTGATGCCATCATTTTGGAGCTTGAGCTTAATCAACTTACATTTGTTTGAGTTGAAAATGTCAATAGATCTCATTATATCGTATATTGTAGAGCATGAATCCAATTTACCTTTGTTTCAGTTAAAAATGCAATTATATCTTTCTATATGATCTTTTGTAGAGAATGAATCCAATTTCTCATAGTCCATTTGCTTGAGGTATAACAAAGCTACTTTAGTTCATTAAACTTACTTTTCATATTCTATTTGCTTATTGTGATTGTGTAGGCCACATATGCATTGGAAAAGGGGCATATTTAATGAAGTGTGGAAGGAGAGGGAAGCTTCAGTGATGTCCTTTCAAACTTTCTAAGGTAGGTAATAAAATTTAAAAAAAATTCTCCATAGAATGTTGTGCTTTAACTTTTTCTTTTGATAATGGATTATTTATGTGATCTCCCCTCTCTTACACACAACCAGAGTCCAGACATACATGGTTTTTTGGGATATGTGGACAATGGACAGATTTATGCTAACCATTTATCTAGAAATTTACACTCTAGAATATCAAGCATTTACAGTTGAATATTTCCTTGCCACTAAATTAGAGTTGAAGAGTCGGACTCCTATTTTTCAGCATATACCTCACTTTTAAATAAATTTATTGTTGACTCTGTATAGACCTTCCATGGGAGGGCAAAGAGTGATCACTACCATTGCTTAATCTTTATGCAGACCAAGTAAAGATTCCAAATGTGTATAAATTAGTGGCTCCTTGGAGAATCCCAAGAGTGGTGCCATTGTAGCAACAAGAAATTCGGTTATTTTGAGTTCTTCATTAGTGCATTGATAGTATATTGTTTATTCCATACAATACCTCAACATTGTATGATCAAATTACAATTAAGCCTGTCATAATATTTTGACTTACCCTCTTTTAGAGGGAAACTAGAGTGCGTGTCAAGCTTGCAAATCACAATTGTATCATGAAAAGTTTACCTGGGACAAGTTTTGTGGATCTAAGCAGCAAGATACCTATTGGAATTCAAGAGGCAACAATACTACAAAGTGGGAAAGAGGTTTCATAGTTAACCTGGATTTCACATTATGGTTGGAGTCGGTTTGTTGGCAAGATGCTAGATACTGCAACTTCCTTTTTATGATTGAGTGAAAGATTCAATCCTTCGACATATTCCTCGCTCAATTGTCATTAAGTGATGGGTTTTCTCAGAAGTGTGCACACCTATAAACTTTACTAGAGTTGTTCTTAAGTCTTCGGAGGTGGTTATCTTTTCAAATCACACACGTACAAGAAGAGGATAAATAATATGCCCAGCTAATTTGAAGTTATCTACCTGTGAATAGGGTGTTCCCATTAATAAACCTGATGACTCGCTTTACTTCTTACTAGTGAACAACTTTGGATCTTGCCATGAATCGTGAGACAATTCCAACCCCATAACTATAAATTTCTTATTCAAATCTATACCCAATAGACTAGAATCTACACAAGGATAACTCCATTCTTGTTTTGAAAGAACCTACAATCGACTTGTACCATGCTATTTAATATTTTCTGTATTTATTCGCATCCTTGGTCAGTGACATAAAGATGCAACAGGCTACCTTGCATTTTCTATACTAACACTCCTAAAAAATAATAAAGTATGCCAAAATATATCATTTCAAATGATCTATGTAGCTCACCTTTTGGTTTTTCAATTATCGAAGTTGTTACCTATATTGATGAGAACTTCTACAACTGATACCATAGTGACATTATATGTTATAGTTAATCTATGTTTCTCTGAAGGTGTTTCTCCTTCAGTAGAGAATCAATACATTGTAGTTTCCATTTAGCGGAGAAGTGTACCTAGTAGCAACCTTGGCCCGTGTGCAAATGGATGGACATTAGACTCTATCTGTTGTTTTGAAGGTGTTTCTCCTTCAACAATACTTCATCTTAGTAGATACTTTCGGTCTGCACCTTTAGTAGATGCATGCAGCCTTGGGATACATGTTGTAGATTATAGTTTTCCTATGAGGCTGTAGCAACGATGAAAGAAGTGGATCGATTTTAGGCATACTTAGTATGCTTTTATAGTTTGACTTAGATGCTCACTTTTCTTAATTTAGGTGTTTTTCTTAGTTCTGTTTTATGCACAAATTTATCTTTAAGAAAAGTTCACAGTAGAGAAGGGTTCTATATTTTGAGCAGGGGACACACTTCTAGGTAAGAGGTACTCTATTCTAGGAAGCTTTTGCCATGCAGGTTAGGTGCTTTATCATAGAATCCCAAGAGGTGCTATTGTAGCAATAATAAATTTGTTTATTTTGAGTTCTTCATTAGTGCATTAATAGTATATTGTTTATTCCATACAATACCTCAATATTGTATACAACCATATTTAATATGCTTTTATAGTTTGAATTAGAGGCTCACTTTTCTTAATTTAGGTGTTTTTCTTAGTTTTGTTTTATGCACAAATTTATCTATAAGAAAAGTGCACAGTAGAGAAGGGTTCTATATTTTGAGTAGGGGACACACTTCTAGGTAGGAGGTACTTTATTCTAGGAAGCTTTTTCCATGCAGGTTAGGTGCTTTATTTGAGAATCCCAAGAGGCGTTATTGTAGCAATAAAAAATTCGTTTATTTTGAGTTCTTCATCAGTGCATTGATAGTATATTGTTTATTCCATGCAATACATCAATATTGTACACAACCATATTTAGTATGCTTTTATAGTTTGAATTAGATGCTCAATTTTCTTAATTTAGGTGTTTTTCTTAGTTTTGGTTTATGCACAGATTTAGCTTTAAGAAAAGTGCACAGTAGAGAAGGGTTCTATATTTTGAGTAGGGGACACACTTCTAGGTAGGAGGTACTCTATTCTAGGAAGCTTTTTCCATGCAGGTTAGGTGCTTTATTCGAGAATGCTAAGAGGCACTATTGTAGCAATAAGAAATTCATTTATTTTGAGTTCTTCATTAGTGCATTGATAGTGTATTTTTTATTCCATGCAACACCTCAATATTGTATGATCAAATTACAATTAAGATTGTCATAATACTTTGACTTACCCTCTTTTATAGGGAAACTAGAGTGTGTGTCAACCTTGCACGTCACAATTGTATCATGAAGAGTTTACTTGGCATGAGTTTTGTGGATCTAAACAGCCAGATACCTGCTGGAATTCAAGAGGGAACAATACTACAAAGTGGGAAAGAGGTTTTGTAGTTAACCTACCTTTCACATTATGGTCGGAGTCGGTTTGTTAGCAAGATGTTGGATACCCCAATTTCCTTTTTATGTCTGAGTACGAGATTGAATCCTTCGACATATTCCTCGCTCAGTTTTCATTAAGCGATGGGTTTTATTAGAAGTGCTTCATATCTATAAACTTTACCAGAGTTGTTATTGAGTCTTTGGATGTGGTTATCTTTTCAAAGCACACACGTACAAGAAGACGAGAAATAATATGCTCGACTAATTTCAAGTTATCTTCTTACGAATAGGGTGTTCCCTTCCATAAACCTGACGACTCACTCTACTTCTTTCTAGTGAATAAATTTGGGACTTTTCATGAATTATGAGACAATTTCAACCCCATAACTATCAGTTTCTTATTTAAAGTTACACCCACTAGACTAGAAATTGCATAAGGAGAATTCTATTCATGTTTCAACATAGCCTGCAATCGACTTATACCATGCTATTTAATATTTTATGTATTTCCTCGCATCCTTGGCCTGTGACATAAAGACGAAACGAGTTACCTTGCATTTTATATACTAACACTCCTAAACAATAATAAAGTATGCCCAAATCTGTCATTTCAAATTATCTATGCATGTCACCTTTTGGTTTTTCAATTATTGAATTTGTTACCTATATTGGTGAGATCATCGACAACTGAAGTCACAATGACAATATCTGTTAGAGTTTTACCCATTTTTCACTAAAGGTGGTTTTCCTTCAGCAACACTAAAATACATTGTAGTTTCCATTCAGCGGAGAAGTGTACCTAGTAGCAGCCTTGGTCTATGTGAAAATGGGTTGAATTCACAAAGACTTTATCTATTGTTTTGAAGGTGTTTCTCCTTCAATAGTACCTCATCTTAGCAGATCCTTTCAATCTACACCTTTTGCAAATGCATACAGCCTTGGGGTACATGCTATAGATTCCAGTTTTGATGTGAGGGTATAGCAACGATGAAAGAATCGCATCGATTTTAGGCATCTTAGTGTTGTTGTATGAAAGCATGCTTGCCTAATGTTTCCCAAACTCATATAGAGCCATATTTATTATATTTTATAGTTTGACTTAGATGCTCACTTTTCTTAATTTAGGTGTTTTTCTTATTTTATGCACAGATTTATCTTTAAGAAAAGTGCACAGTAGAGAAGGGTTCTATATTTTGAGCAGGGGACACTCTTCTAGGTAGGAGGTGTTAGCACCTAAATTTGCCTTAGGCTGAAGGAGGGAAAAATTTAGGGTAACCACAAACCACGCTCAGTCTGGTAGCTAGCCCTACCAGAACAGGAGAGGACTCTCTCTAAGTCACGCTCAGTGAATAGATAAACGAGACGGTCTGAGATGACTTACAGTGAACTATTGATCTTGGGATAGTAAGTGAATATGGATATAAGAAACATTTTTTTATGAATGACTGAGTTTCTGGGATGGCATGGGAACAACGGACAGCAATGAATAGAGAATTTAATACAAAGGCATAGATTATTTTGTGAGGCAAGATAGGTGGAAAGTCTAGAAATTTAGTTTGAAATAACGCGAAATGGAGGAATTTCTTAGGAGGGTGAAAAGGGCTTAAGTACATGAATCCTTTTCAACAGAAGAAGAACATTGAACATGAAATTTTCCCACATGCAGAGCAATAAAAGTGAATTCTACCTTATCTAACTTAGAAAATTTCACTGGAAATGAATATGAAATGAACTGTGAAACATTACGAAATACATATGAAACATAAGAGACTGTTATGAAACCAGCTCAAGAAAAAGATAGAAAAGATAGATCAACACCTTAGAATTCAGTCTCTTCGAGGGGGCAACCTCTTTTACATTACATAAATGAAAAATTCTTGGATGATTGAAATGACAAAACCTCCTTTCTATATATAAGAGTCTAAGGAGTCACAATATAACCCAGCCGACCTAACAATAATAATATAAATCCACAAAAATAACAATAGAGGGATTCTATGGGGCACAGTAATAACAATATGGGGATAATAGGGGCACAACAATATTAATAAGGGGTACAACTACAATAGTAATGGGGTAATCACTAGTATTATAGGGACCCAACATGCCCCTCTCCTTCAAAAAAGTGTTGTCCTCAACGCTTGAGAAGTTCTGGATGCTTCTGTATAAAATTCTCATCCTCCCATGTGGAATCTTCAGCGGATAAGTTCTTCCACTTGATAAGATACTCCGAAATTGATCGATTTCGTAGCTGTCGAGTTCTTGTTTCTGTGACTGCTTCCGGTTCCAATATAATTTTTCCTTCCTCGTCAAGTTTTGGCAATATTGTTTGAACTGGGAGCTTGTCGCCTATAACCTTCTTTAAACATGAAACATGGAAAACTAGGTGCAATCGAGAAGCTACAAGAAGCTCCAATTTGTATGCCATAGTACCAATCTTTTGCAACACCTTGTATGGACCATAATACTTTGGTGATAATTTATTATCCTTCTTAGCTTGCTTGAGGGACATTTGCTTATATGGTTGTAGCCGTAGGAATACCCAATCACCTACATCAAAACTTCTTTCACTGCGATGTTGATCTGCCTGTTGTTTCATTCTATTCTGTGCCAACACGAGGTTATCCTTTAAGAGTTGGAGGACTTGTTGTTGATGTTCGATGTGATGTTCCACTGATTGAACCTTAGAATTTTTTCTTAAATATGATGTGATGGATGGTGGTTGATACCCATAGAGTGCCATAAATGGGGTCAATTTTTTTGCTGTATGGAAGGAAGTGTTATACCACCATTCAGCCAGAGGCAACCATTTGACCCATTGTGTCTGTTTATCAGATACAAAGCAACGAAGATATCCTTCCAAACATTTGTTTACTATCTCAGTTTGCCCATCAGATTGAGGATGATAAGATGAGCTATGAGCTAACTGAGTACCAAGACAAGAAAATAATTCTGTCCAAAAATTTCCAGTGAAAATGGGATCTCTGTCACTTACAATAATCTTTGGGTTTCCATGTAGCTTTTGAATTGTTTCCATAAATGCAGTAGAAACTGTACTGGCTTTAAATGGATGTGATAATGCACAAAAGTGTGCATACTTGGTAAGTCTGTCAACTACCACCATGATGACACTCTTTCCCTCAGACTTGGGTAAACCTGTGATAAAATCCATTGAAACCTCCTCCCAACGTTGGCTTGGAATGGATAAAGGTTGTAATAGACCCGGTGTCTTAATTGTTTCAACTTTATTTTGTTGGCAAACCAAACATTCCGCCACAAACTTTTGAATATCTGATTTAAGGCCATCCCAAAAAAATTCCTTCTTAACCCTGTGGTAAGTTTTTAAAAATCCTGAGTGCCCTCCTAAGGGAGAAGTGTGCAATTCCATAAGAATCTTTTGTTTTAGCTGGGAATTCTTACAGAGGTATAAGCGATCTTTGTACCATAACGAATCATTTTGCAGCTAAATGTATCAGACATACTGGAATCTTGTTGTAACTTTCGAATAAGTGCCCACACTTCTTCGTCATTCTTCCATTCCTCCCTTGCTTCGTTTATCCAATCTGGTTGGATAATAGAAATGGCGCACAACAATGCTTCCACATCCTCATCCTTTCTTGAGAGTGCATCTGCCACCACATTTTGCTTCCCTTTTTTGTAGATGATTTCAAAGTCATAACCCAACATCTTTGTGACCCACTTTTGTTGCTCTTCAGAGGATAATCTTTGTTCTAAAAAGTATTTAAGGCTATCATGATCCGTTTTTACCTTGAAGTGTCTTCCCATTAGGTAGGGTCGCCATTTCTTAAGTGCATGGAGTATTGCCAACATTTCCTTCTCATAAATAGCTTTGTGTAAAAACTTTCCCTTGATTGGACGACTTTCAAAAGCAATGGGTCTTTCATCTTGCATTAAAACAACACCAATTCCATTTCCTGAAGCATCACATTCCACAATAAAGGTTTTTGTGAAGTCCGGTGTAGCTAAGACCGGTGCTTGGCACATTGCCTCTTTAAGATGTTCAAAGGCCTTTGTTGCTTCTGGAGTCCATGAAAATGCATCTTTCTTCAATAATGTTGTTAGAGGTGCTGCTATTCTCCCATAATTCTTAACAAACTTGCGATAATACCCTGTCAACCCGAGAAATCCTCGCAGATGCTTTATGGATGTGGGGATTTTCCATTCCTTAATGGCTTTAATTTTGCTAGGGTCTACCTTAACTCCTTCATGAGATACAATATGACCCAGATATTCCACCTCTTGTACTCCAAAGAAACATTTGGATCTTTTTGCATATAATTGTTTCTCCTCCAATAGTTGTAGCACCCTGTCAACATGTTCAACATGATCCTTCCAAGACTTGTTGTAGATTAGTATATCATCAAAAAATACTAACACAAATTTTCTAAGGAATGGTTTGAAAATTGAATTCATCAAACCTTGAAATGTTGAAGGTGCATTGGTAAGGCCAAAAGGCATGACCAAAAATTCATAATGACCCTCATGAGTTCTAAATGCTGTTTTAGGAATGTCTTCAATCTTCATTCTGATTTGATGATATCCTGAACGAAGATCCAACTTGGTGAAGTAAATTGATCCATGCAATTCATCCAGTAATTCATCAATGACAGGAATGGGAAACTTATCTTTAATAGTGAGCTTGTTGAGCTCCCTATAATCCGGACACATGCGCCATGATCCATCCTTCTTGTGCACCAATACTACTGGAGCAGAGAAAGAACTTTGACTTGGTTGAATTATACCAGCCTCTAGCATTTCTGCAACCATACGTTCAATTTCACTCTTTTGGGTATAGGGATATCTGTACGGCCTGATGTTTGGAGGAACACTTCCTGGAATCAGATGAATAGCATGATCATGATCACGAATAGGTGGGAGACCTTTGGGAGTCTCAAATACCTTGGAATGATTGTCCAAGACTTTTTGGAGATCTGGAGAAATAGATGATTCCAATGTGGAAACATCTAGCGAACATAATTGTGCAATTACACCTCTTTGTTCCTTTTTTAGAAGCTTTGTCATACCATTAGAGCTGATTATCTTTCCTGGTTTCCCTGCAATACCCCTTAATTCAACTTCCTTTCCTTCCACAGAAAATTTCATGAAAAGTTCTTGAAAATTAAAAGCTATTGTACCCAAGGATTGTAGCCATTGGACTCCTAGTACAACATCAGCACCTCCCATTGGAATGGAAAGCATTGGGCTAGTCAATACATATTCTCCCATGGATAGCTTGATATTATGGCACTTTCCAGAGCAATTTATTGTTCCTCCATTTGCAATCATCACTTGACACTCTGGTGCTGGATATAGGAAGCAATTCAATTCTTTTGCTACCTTACAATGAATAAAATTGTGGGTGCTTCCTGAATCAATCAACACTATTACCTTTTTCTTCTTGATTTGTCCTTGTATCTTGATGGTCTGAGGAGTGGTAATTCCCGCCAATGCATTACAAGATATGGTCGGATTCATTTGTTCTGTATCTAGGCTTTGTTCCTGGAGTATATCCTCTTCTTTTGACCTTTCTTGCTCCTTTTCTTCTTCCTCTTCACAATCTATGTAGAATAATTTCTTCTCAGCACACTTATGACCTTTAGTGTATTTGCTATCACAACTGTAACAAAGCCCTTTTGCTCTTTTTTCTTCCAATTGTTGTGGTGTCAACCTTATAGGTTGTGGAAGACTAGGGGCAACAACACTTCTATCTTTATAGTTGTGAGTGGTATGCTTCCTGGTTGCCATAATTTTGCTTTCCATTTTTCTTGCTAACCTGAATGCCTTCTCTAATGAATCAGGTTCCCAAAGGCGAACATCATGTTGGATATTATCCTTTAAAGACCCTATGAACACATCAATCCTATGCTCCTCTGGAATATCTTTTACCCTTATGTTCAATTTTTGGAACTCCTCAATGTGCTCCATTATTGAACCCTTTTGTTTGAGACTTATCAATTGGCTAAAAAAAGTGTTGCTTTTTGTATCCTCATAATGTGCTATCAATTCTTCCGTAAAAATTGCCCAAGTGATAAATTGTTTACGAGAGCAAAGCCATTGATACCATACAAACTGATTTGGTTCCAAATATAAAGTTGCAATACGTACCTTTTGTGTGTTTTGCACATTATTGAGATCGAAAAATTGCTCCATCTGTAATATCCATGTTGCGGGATCCTTGCCATCAAACTTCCTCATATCGATTTTTGGAATATGGTGGTCTTTGATCCAACATTAGAGTCTATGGAATCATGATTAACATTTCTTTTGTTCTCATCATGAGTTTCCTTTACTACCCTTTCACCATTAGTGACCATTTCTTGTAGCAACTTATTCATATTTATCTTCAATTCTTCCATGTTTGTCTTCAAATCTATCTTCAAATCATCCATCTTAGCTTCCACGTCATTCATCTTAGTTTCTACACCTTTCTTTAAACAATCCATCTTAGCTTCTACGCCTTTCTTTAAACCATCCATCTTAGATTCTGTTCCTTTTTGTGCAAGGGACAGTTGTTGCACTTGGTCTTGTAATTTTGATATATCATGTTGCATTTCTTCCTCTTCTTCATGAGTCATGCTAGAGCTTTCAGGTTCCTTACTAGGTGTTTGCATTTTCTTTCCATGGGGCATCAGTTACCGATAATAATTCTCTACTATGCCCTTTGAATTCCTTCAAAATAAATTTTCAAACCAAGCTTAAGCAAAAATTAAAGAAAATCTACACACCTTTTTTCACTTTGTAGGAGCTCGATATTGCCTCTGATGTATCTCTGTACTTTCCAATCATCTAGATTTGAATTTGTGACCTATAGTAGCCCTCTGTGTCCTCTTTCCAATGCCACAAGTCTGACCCAAATTGGATTCTCCAAGGAAGAGTTATACGAAATCTCCCACAGTGACTTGATTATAGACTAGTTCAGTAGAGCGAACTTGTATGACGTGCCACGAGTCACTGTTTCGACCTTTGGATCTGAAAAATGCATACAAGAAACTACAGTCCGTCCTCTTTCTGTACCTTCTTACGAAATTTCAATCCGATCCCCAGAGAGAAAGTTATGACATTTTCCCCAGGTCACCTGTTTGGAATGTAATTCAAGAGTCTGCAAAAGACCAACTTCCTCAGATCATATCTCCACAAATATAGCGTGAAAAGCTCTGAAATTCGGACCCGAGGTTCAACGCGATTTCTTCTCAAATGGGTTTTTTTTGCAACTTCTGAAATGTCGCAGAAAAAAAGTTATAGCGAAAATTCCACGATGACCTGTTTGGAGCAGCGAAACCCTAGAATCCAAAGCTCTGATACCAAATGTTATGAAACCAGCTCAAGAAAAAGATAGAAAAGATAGATCAACGCCTTAGAATTCAGCCTCTTCGAGGGGGAAACCTCCTTTACATTACATAAATGAACAATTCTTGGATGATTGAAATGAAAAACCTCCTTTCTATATATAAGAGTCTAAGGAGTCACAATATAACCCAGCCGACCTAACAATAATAATATAAAGCCACAAAAATAACAATAGAGGGATTCTATGGGGCACAGTAATAACAATATGGGGATAATAGGGGCACAACAATATTAATAAGGGGTACAACTACAATAGTAATGGGGTAATCACTAGTATTATAGGGACCCAACAGAGACACATTTGCTACACTCACAACCACATGAATCTCATGAAACAGAGCCGCTACCTTTCATTAATCCTCTATCAAAATATACAATGAAGAACTGAGTTTCTCTCCCACAGTCTCCCAGAAATTACAAGCCAACCAACCCTTTGCAAATTTTTTGCATACAATATATAGAATGTGCCATGAAGAGATGGAATGCCCAAGGGTTGGGGAGTTACTCGAATCATTACAAAATGGAGGTGGAAAGCCAACCATTAGCTACAGGTGCAGCGTTACAAACATGACAAATGGCTTGGGTGACTGTTTGCCTTCCTTTGCCACATGGATAGAAGCCAATCTGGAGTGAAAATACTTTAAATTCTGCCTTAGGTGCCGAAAAAGTGAAGTGTAGGTGAGAGGACCCACTTATGAAAAGTCACGAATCAAAATTTCGCGAAATGGAGGTGAAATTGGCCTTTTTTCCTATATGCGCCGCGCCAAATTCTATATGCATCGCGCCACTTTGGAGGCTATTTTGAGGTACCTTCAGGAGTCCAAATTATGCCCAAGTGTGCTTGTTAGAAAGCCTAGCCTGTCTACTTTCCAACCCAAGTGGAATTTCTAAATTTGGTGCTCATTTGCCCCTCCAAATCTTCATTCTCCCAAGACTGCTTCCTGTGTGTCAAAATAGGGGCAGAGAGATCATTTTCTGAGTGTTTTTGACCTCCTGGAGACTCAAATCATGCCCAAATTTCTTTTCCAAGCACCAGTAGTCGTGAATTTTCATGCTGAATCCAAAAATGCAAGCCATTTCCAATTTGGAGCTCCCAATTCTAAGCATCGCACCAGTGGCACAGCGCACAGGGAGAAAAAACCTGTGTTTTGACCAAAAAATTACCATGTGACCAAAATTGCCCCAAACTTCTTGAAATTTGGGCTGGAGGTTCTCTATGAAGTGCTATGCTATGCAAAAGAATATTTAGCCAAGATTTGAAGCTGATCTTTCTCTTTTGCCGCTTTTGCCTCTTTTGTTGCTTTGCTCAATTTTGCCTTCAAGCTCTTTATCCGGGCCTTTGCACTCATATTTCGTGCCCTGTAATGGAAAGCCATGTGTCTCAGTAAGGCATGGTCCTTGTTAGCCTTTTCTAGCAGCCTCTCCAAGTGCATGTTAACTCTCGCGAGATTGGCCTCCCGGTCCTCATTGATCTCTTGCTCTAATGACGTGAGCTCAACTCTTCTCCTTTGTGCAGCTTGGCGATGCTCACAAATGTTTTGTAGCTCCATGATCACTCGCTGATCCTCAAGTTGTTTGTTCCTCTACTCCAAATATTTCATGTTCCATTTGGCTCTTTTTAAATCAAGGGACAAGGCTTCAATCTCTGATTGCTGCTCCTGGATGATCTCTCTAAGTTTTGCATTTGTCGGTTCTGTATCTGTCTCATCATCATGAAGGAGAACGAATTTGGTCTCTCGTTCACCTGATGGCTGACTTGAAGGCCCCTCATCATGCATTAGCTCCTTACCTCTGTCCTGTTCCTGTGCCGTCGATGCCGGAAACGAGGCCCCTTCCACCCCGGGTGGAGATAACACTCACTTTGCCACTGCAAACAAATGTCTATTGCCTCTCTGATAGGTGATGAATACTGGCATAGTAGCGGCCTCATGGCACTCATACTAGTGAGAAGGACCACCTATCTCATGCTCTGCCTCTGATAATACCTGTGGAGTGTTGAAGAAGTCACGGGAGATGAAGTCCTCCCAAGCAATGCCCTGCAATCCCAACTAATGATCCACTAAAATCCGGATAAGAGAAAAGTGATAAGCACTGTTAAGTTGCTGCTGAGGGGTCTTATGCTGCATGAAAGTGTTCATCCTCTCTATGTTCCTGCAAATGAAAAATGGGAGGTTCATCATCCACACCCTGGTAAAGTGCATGAGCAACCTGATGTGATAGGCATATAGACGAGAGAACCTCCCCTCACAGCTGAAGTACTTCATGATCAACCTCATGAGTGGAGCATACTCATTTCTCAAATATCGGAATGGAAAGACTCTTGTGAGCTGCCTCAAACAACAGGCCTTAATGTAAGGCTCATAATGTTTCCTATCCACCTTTTTCCTCTTATGCCACTATTCTCCAATATTTGGTATGCATGTTGCCACTGAGATAGTTTCGGGTGTCAATGTGAAGGTGACCCCTGCCAACATAGACTGGCCTCCATGGAGGTGAAGCACAAAAAGATGGGCTAACTCATGATAAACTCTAACATTAGCCACCCTTTGACAAAATTCCAAACATGCTAGGTGCTGGAAACATGACATAGCAAGAGGGAATGCCTGCAATTCAGTGAGGGTGTTTGGCTCATCCCTAGCATGTTTTCCACTCTTGTGATGTCTCCTGGGAGCCTGTTCTTCTAGGTATGTATCACTTTGAGTCTCCACCTCATACTCTGATGAACCCTCAGATGCCATGACTATTGTTTATGTACTGTGCTTGGACTTCCCTTTGATGATGGTGAAACTAGGTGTTGTTGTGATATCTGCCACCAAGGGGAACAATGAAACAAAAGGGAGTATTAGGAGAGGATTAATGTGATGGGAATAGGGGTTATGGGGAGATGTTTGTTTAGGGATATGTCGGGGGTTTGGGTATTTGATAGGGTAGGTTTTTGGGGTTTTGAAAAGGTAGGGTTTTGGAGTGTTATGTTGACAAATAAGAGGAGGGGAGAGGGAATAGGGTTTGGTAGTGTTTTAGGGTAGGGATAGTGGGAAAAATGAGAAAGGGAGGATAGGGAAAAATGGTAGGTGATGGAAAAATGGTGGGTGAAAATGGAACCTTGGCTTCAATACCACAAATATGCAACCCTAGCAACAATGGCCTTTGGTGTTTTCTTGTTGTTGACTTTATGAGTTTTGTTGCATTTCAAACATTGCCATAAACCACCATATCATTTATAAAATTTGAGGAATAAGTCATGTCATAGAGCCTACCTGTCAATTTGAGGGGCTTCACAAAAAATTTGGGGAAGTTTGGCACTGTTTAAGCGCTTTGCCGGTGTTGTCACACGGAATCTGTCAAGGGTGCGGACACGACTGACCTTCCTAGAAGTCTAAGACATTCTAATGACAAACAAGACAAAATGGAGTGATCTTTCTCTAAATACACCTTTTACAACATGAAAACTACAAGTGTTTAGGCTTACCTTATTCCAAAACGCTGTTGTTGAAGTCCGTTCTTGACGATCCGGATGAGCTCCTCCTTCAAGTCAATTCCTGCAACCACAAACAATCAAACAATTACCAAGCACTTGCATTTCATATAATAAAACATATATTCAACATGCAGACCAAGGAACACATGAAATAACTCATTAACACAAGCTATTGAGAAAAATAAACCAGTTTGTATTAATAACGAAACAAAGAAACTCTTACAACCTGGCCTTGGTGTTGTGCAAATTCCTCCCAGGGTCCATCAAGGGTTTTCCTCTACTTTGACAAAGCTCACCCTCTCCCAAGTAGAATCAAGTGAAGACAATCTCTCCTCACAAAGGCTCTAATGGAAGACCTAAATCCTGCAGCATTTACCCAAAGAAAATGTATAGCTCCAACCTCCTCTCCTTCTGGCTCAATGCCTTCATTTATAGTGCTGTAAAGAGGTTATTCAGGTCCACTATCAATGGGATCATCCCCCTCTATGGGTGGGATAGCTCCCTTATTGATGGGATAAGTTCCCCCTTAATAGAGATACATGAACCAACTGGAGGCGCATCCATTTCATCAAACCGA
Organism: Pinus tabuliformis; assembly: GCA_031772625.1. Classification (NCBI taxonomy): domain Eukaryota; kingdom Viridiplantae; phylum Streptophyta; class Pinopsida; order Pinales; family Pinaceae; genus Pinus; species Pinus tabuliformis. Next base: position 1,788,685,624 of record CM062818.1, read on the forward strand.
CCTCTAGAATGTTCTAGAAGTAACCACAAGTAACTTTTTCAAGATAAAAACTCGCGCATTTTGCCTTTTACAGAGGGACGCACCTGTCCCTTAACATACAGAGCGTCTATGGACGCGGATTTTGTGAACATGGTCAGCGTCCCCGCAGGTAAGGCTAGAGAGAACCTGCGACCCCAGAGATAAACATGATTTTTACAAGACTTTCTCTCTTCTTTGAGTTTGAGATGGATAACAGAGGCATGAGACTTGCCTAAGAGGGTAGCATGACTTGTTGATTGGAGCCATACTAACTGTAAGTAGTCAAGGTGACATTTTTTAGTGTAACAGATTGCCCCCTAAAGTGCGAAGCCTGGAATAGAATAGGGTTTTGTAATTCTAGGAAGGGTGAAGCGCTTTATCATTTCAAGGATTGCCTTGTGGATGGCCTGGTTGGAACCTGCAATTTTCAACACAAAATACATGGATAAGATTATATCATCACTGAGGTAGGCATTCCCATACTCAGATTCAAAACTTTAACTAATGGACTAACTATTCTGATACAGGGATGATCTTGCAGTACATCATTTTTATAGACTTTTGTAGACACAGTATGGACGCAGCCATCTGTTTATGATTAGTCTACATAGATAATGAATACAAAACTCCTCGCAGCCTGGATGGTAGAAACTAGATCCAGGGTCTTCACTTCTACTTCCCGAATTGGTACGATTCTAGCCATGTGATTAAATGATTCGATGTCGAACATGGTAGAAACCACTTGATTACCAGTCAATGATGTAAACTGTTAACAAGCGTGAGAGAAACCACCAGTAATGTCAATGGTTCTCAAAGTACCAAGCACAACCCGTGAAATGTGAATAGATGTTTTGATGTCGAACACTTCACGGAATCCTCTGATCGAAAGTCAATGATGTAAACTGACGTCAAAGGCGAGAAACCTGCCATTGATGCATGCAGACTTCAAGGTACTGTCGATTCCTAAGTCATCTTTCTAGATAATGTGTCGATGTCGATAGAAAGCGACCCGTTGCAGGCAAGCCTGCAACACGAAATCATTGTTCAAGTTGAAGAAATGTTGCTGTAAGGACTGACTCAGGGATGGTCAATGGATGACAAGTATTTTGCAGATGAAAGTTTTGCTTGCAGACCTCTTGAACACATAACGACACAACAGATGGTTTGGTGACGAATAACTCAAAGTTGATCCCTGAACCCGGTTAAAGATTTTCAAAGTGATTTAGTCAACTGTGAGGTAAAAGATTTCCCAACCCAGGTGAATGAAAAGTGTCGTGTTCAAGAGCGGTAATAAAGTTTCTTCTGAGGCAAAAGGTGACAAATAGGTTCATTCTTCTCTTTTTTCCCCCACCATTTCTGGCAAGTACCTCTTTATTTTTAACAAGCTTGAGGAGGATAACATATGCTTGATTATAAGCTCATCCTTCGGACGAGTCCAACCTAGTTTAAATGCGAACCCTAGGAAGGAGTGGTTCGTTCCTGTTTGTAATTGAACAGGTCCTTTACTGTAAAAGTTTAACGAGCCCAGTATAGGAGAAACTCGGCGTTTTTCAATTTTAGAGAGTCTGAAAAACTTAAGGAAACTCCACGTTGAACTTTTTCGTATATTTGTGTCCCTCAAGCCCGAAAAAGTATAAAATAATACCTGGGGGAACCGCTTGATCTTGCGACCAAGGAGTACTTTCATAATAGTATCGTTGACCTGAAAAGTAAAAAGCGATCAAAGACACGTCGTTTTATTTCCTTATCGAGTTTGAAACGACAAAAACCCGGCAATCTTTTCCTGATTTTACGGTCAGAAAAGAGCTAAAAGGGGACCGTCTTTTAATTCCGTTTTAACGAGTGAAAAAGAAACACTCGGCGATCTTTTCATGTTTTAGGAGTCAGAAAAGGGCTTAAAAGATGACTCTGAAATTTTGTTTGTGAAAAATTACAATTTCCCTTGAAATCCCTTCGTCCTGCACAAAAGCGACACATTACTCATACCTGTTTAAAATAGGCAAAAATACATTTGAAAACATCTTTTCATGGTAAAAAATGAACTAATTCATCCAAAAAACCTATAAAAAGACCTTTTACCATGTCATTTTTACCGTTTCACTGTTGAGGTTGAAAAAGGAGCTTTTGACAAGAAACTTCCCGTGGTTGCTGCGGAAAATCTGACCGTCGGAATCGAACGCCGCTTCACCGAGGTATTTTACACATCCCACTCTTCATTTTTATCCGTTTAGTTTTTTTGTTTTTGGTCTCTGTTTCATTTTTTGGGGGGGTTTTGGGTTCAAAATGCGCCCCTCGGCGGACGCAGGTGCCCTTCGGGTGAGCCGCGTCCCCCGACTTTTTCTCACACGGGAAAAAGGTCTGGGGACGCAGTCCGCCTTCAGGCGAGCTGCGTCCGGACGCCCTGTGCTAAAAAGCCGGGGTGCGTCTTCCGCAAAGGGCGCATTTCAAAACCCTAACTCTCTCAAAAAACCACCAAATTTTCTCAAATTAATTTCTAATTGACTCTTTTGATGTGCAGGGCCAAAACATGTTAGACTGGAGAGAGAGAGAGCACGTAGAAGACGATGAAGCTGCGATTAACCACCAACCCTCTCTGGATGCCTTAAGAACATGTGGATTGTACAAATATTGGACCATACCGGGCATGAGGGGCCAGGTAAGATTTTTGGAATGGCTAGTTGAGCGATGGAACGTTCAAGATCAATGCTTTTACATTGGAGGGCACCAGCTCGAGATAGAGCCCTCGGATGTATACTTTCTCACTGGCTTGCCAAACAGAGGTGAGCAACTCAACCTTGCGGGGACCAGGCCGGGTGGCCAATCCCTTGATGATCTCCGCGAGGAGTGGTGCAGACCAGGGACTCGCCATAAAAAGGGCGTGGAGATAAAGCACATCGCTCTGGCGGAACTTAGAGTTATTGCATTTACGGTCACTAGGATTTGTGGCGCGGCCGCCTTGCACATTGCTTCCGGATCCCAAATGCGGATGGCAGTTGACTGTTACCAAGGCACCATCTTCAACTGGTGCGAAGCTGTGTCGGCTCATATGAAGAGCCAACTAACCAAGGCAAAGAACGGACGACTAAAGACTTTTGGATATGGGCCTCTAGTCGTGAGCTTTGCCTTGGAGAGAGTTCCTATGCTGATCCCTCAGCAACTCACTGTTGATGACTTGGGTCCTCGGGAGCCAAAGCTTGTTCGATGGGTTGCGGTGATGGCCCGGCATCCTGACGAGGGTGCTGCAGTGGTTCGATTCTCTGACAGTTACTTCGACTGGCTAGAGGGCCAGCTTTTTGTGATACAAGACTTTCCATATGCCGGAATGGATTTCAGAGGTGATCCGGACATGGTTCTTCCACAGGGAGAACAATGGGATGACAGAGGTACTTTCATTTTCACAAGTTTTCTAATTATGTATTTTTTATTTTTCATATATATCGTCTCAAAGTAACAGTAAAATTTTAAAAATGCAGATGTTGGACCACAGCGTCCAGCCAATCTCCGGCCTTACGACAGACGACATCCAGCTGCACCGGCACCGGCCTTACAGGATGCGACAGCAGAAGTACTAGCCGATTTGGAGCATGATCTAGAGCGTCTCACGGCAGATATACCTGAGACTACTATGGATGACATTCCAATGAGGCTTCAGCGCTTCGTGGTTGCAGTCCCTGGACCGTTTAGGAGATTTCTGCGCAAGATAGCCCGCGCAGTGGTGTCGTACAGAGAGCACCACCAGTGATTGACTAGTCACTTTTGTAGTCACATGTGACATTTTTGACTTTTTGCACTATCATTTTGCCGATCATAAGGTGTGTTAAACCTATGATCGAAGACGATGTATATATTTTTGGACACACTTCTATCTATATCTATATATCACTATTATCGGCTTATCTTGTTTAACATGTATGATGAAATGTTTTTAAATTTACTTGCATGATTATTATAAATGTCTGTCCAACACTTGAGAAGCAATTGCATCTGCTAATGTATTCAAAGACCTTGGAATATGTTGATATTCAATGTAATCAAATTCACGTTCCAAGAGACGCACTCTCAAAAACAACCTTAATAACACAGGATTTCTAATGGCATAAACTCTATTAAGCTGTAATACAACAAGTTCAGAATCTAACCTCACTATCAAACGTCGAATTCCAAATGAAATAGATTCGGATAATAATTCAACCACTGCACTGTATTCTGCAATGTTATTCGTTGTTTGACCGAGGCTTACCCCATGCATAGAAACTAACTCGTCAGAGGGCGAATAGATAACCCAAGCTGCGGAAGAGATATTCCGTGTACTACGACAAGCACCATCAGCAAATCCAATGTATGTTTGGAGAGGCGTCGACATCTACAATATCAAGAGTAAAACCAAGATGAGCCAAAATAATGACGAAAAACCACACTTGCTAAGCTAAGCACACTGACTAAACTAACACACTTGCTAGCTAGAAAGGAAATCTAACCTATCTAAAAATTTCTCCATCCACCATTTTAAGCATAATACCTCTTTAGGTAAAGTCCATTTCTGGGTTTGCCCAAAGAGTCCCCATCAAAATCAACTAACTCATAAGCCCCTTTTGCTAGCTTTCGCTTTACAATGTAGGGCCCATGCCACATGGGAACGAATTTTCCAGCACCTAGCTTATCGTTAGCTTGATCATATAATAGTACTAGGTCTCCTTCCGAAAAACTTCGAGGGGTTACATTTTTATCGTACTGAGCTTTCATTCGTTTCGCGTGAGTCTCGATAGCTAAAGTAGCGTCACGTCGAGTCTCATCTAATTTAGCTAAGTATAACAACCGTTTCTCCTCTTCGGAAGTAGCTGGAAGTAATTCGACAGCCATTTGAAGTGATGGGATTTCGCACTCAATAGGTAACACAGCTTCTAAGCCATAAACTAGCTGAAAAGGGGTGAAACCTGTTGAATTTTTCACTGAAGTTCGATATGCCCATAGCGCCGAAAATAACATGTTATGCCAATTCGTTCGATGGATACCAATGATCCGTCGAATCATGACGACTAGAACTTTGTTGATTGACTCAACCAAACCGTTGGCTTGCGGATAATAAGGTGTAGAGCTATCGTGGCGCAAACCAAGCTGGCTTGTAAGTTCAGTCATCATGACATTTCGAAAATGGCTTCCATGGTCCGTAATGATTGCTTGTGGGACACCAAACCTAGTTATGATATGATTGAATACGAAAAGTGCAGCTGTCTTGCCGCTTGCGTCGAATGTAGGCATCGCCTCGGCCCACTTAGTAAAATAATCAACCGCAAGGATGATATACGCATGCCCCCCGGCCGAGTGAGGGTTACAAGTAATAAAGTCAATGCCCCATTTGGCGAATGGACCAGCGGCAATTATAGGGTGGAGAGGAGCAGGTGGAGCGCGCATCTTGCGATCAAACACTTGACAGTTGTGGCATTTTCTGACGGCAAGGATACAATCTTTAAACATAGACGGCCAGAAATAGCCAGCGCGCAACACCTTCTGAGCTGTGGCATACCCAGACATATGACCGCCACATGCTCCAGAGTGACAATCATTCAAAACTCTCTCAGCCTCATCGTGAGTTAAACAACGTCGAAAAACTAAGTCTGCCCCCAGGCGATAAAGTGTATCTCCAATAATTCTGTATTGCTGGGATTGAAACCGAATTTTTCGACGGTTTTCCTTGGAAGCTTCAGGCCGAAAGGTTTGGGTTTGGAGATAGATGATTATATCCCCATACCACGGATCTACAGTGCTAATAAGAAACAAAGATTCGTCCGCAATGGACTCCTCTGCCACAGTCTCTGTGTCAGCACTCGGGAAATCACACATCAATTCCGCGAAGACTAAAGATTTCTTAGACTTGGACTTCTCAAACTCCAAGTCGAACTCTTGCAGGATGACGATCCATTTAGAGTACTTGCCCCCTAGCAGTTGTTTTGTCAAGATATAAATCATAGGGTTGCAATCCGAAATAACAGTAGTTTTGCGGAGAAGAATGTAGTGACGAAAACGCTGGACAGCTTGAACGGCTGCCAGGGCCAATTTCTCCACATGCGAATATTTTAACTCAGTTGGATTTAAGGTTCTGCTAAGGTAATATATCACATGCTCTGCCTTGAATTCATCTTCTTGAACTAACACCATTCCAATGGTGGAATGCGAAGCTGCGAGGTATAAGAAGTAGTCCTGGTTGTAGTTGGGAGGATGCAATAACGGTGCATGGGTCAACGCGTGTTTCAGTGCATCAAAAGATTGTTGAGCAATCTCGTCCCAAAAGAATTGTACGTTCTGTTTCAACAACCGTGTAAAACCTTTAGTGACCTCGGCGTAGTTAGGGATGAATCGGCGTAAAAAGTTTGCTTTCCCTTGCAAACTTTGGAGTTGGCGCAAACTCGAAGGAGGAGGCAATTGGATGATAGCCTCGACTTTCGAGGGATCGACGCGAATGCCGGTTTTGGAAACAACAAATCCCAGCAATCGACCTGTTTCTATACAGAAAACACACTTGTGGGGATTCAACCGAATTCGATAATGCCTACACCTCATAAAGATTGCTCGTAAATGGACAAGGTGATCAGCTCGGTGTAAAGAATGAGCAGGCAAATCATCGAGATAGGGTTGCACAATGTGCTTGATGTCATGAAATGCATAAGACATGGCCCGTTGAAAAGTAGCACCGGCATTCTTAAGGCCAAAAGGTAATTTGCAATAAGCAAATGTCCCCCATGGACAAATGAATGCCGTTTTTGGTTGATCGGCAGGTAGAATATTGATTTGATTATACCCGAGAAACCATCCATGAAGGAAAACATCTCACTTCCGGCACAATCATCAATAATTTGATCGATATAAGGCGTAGGATAGTTGTCTTTTGGACAAGCTCGATTGATATCCCTATAATCGATACAGATTCTTATTGTTCCTTGTTTTTTATTGACGGGAACAATATTCGATACCCAATCCGTTAACGGGATCGGATAAATGAAACCTGCTTTCAACAGCTTTTCGACTTCGGCTTTGATTGCAGCTGCTTTTCGAGGGTGAATCTGACGCAACCGTTGCCGAATGGGTTTAGCATCCGGGTAGGTTTTGATTTCATGAACAACAATGGCAGGATCGATTCCTGGCATTTCTTCGTAGGACCAGGCAAACACGTCGCGGAATTCTTGGAATAGGGCCTTGTAAGTTTCAATTTCTTCGTCAGTACATGCGGCACCTATATGAATGTTCTCCTTGATTCCGGGCTTCACTGAAATATCAATGGGAATAGTACGAGAAATATTCCCTAAATTCAGCTCTGAATCAGAATGTTTCGTTGGATCCTGAGCGTCTTTGACATATTCAGCGGTAAAGATAGATGAAAAATCATTTTCAAAGCATCATCCTTAGGTAAAAACGAAGATCTGTGATGGAGATCGTCCCATGGTAGATCATCTACACTTAGGATTTCGCGAAGTTGTTCGTCAGATGACACTTCTTCGGGAAACGTTATCCGTTCTAAGGGTGAGGTGAAAAGTGACTCTTCACTGACCACATTCATTTGGTCGGTTGAATGAAAGTCGGTAAAAGACATAAGAGCTTCATAAGCAATCTCATACGGACTCAACGGCATAACATCACCGAGTGAGTCTAGCTCAGAGTCAGAGGGAACATACCAAGGATCATCATAAATAATGTTTTCTGACGTGATCATATGAATTGTTGCGAACGAAGGGTCTGCATTGAGTGGAGGGAGAGGAAAAGTTCCCAGTAAACCGGAATCCTTAACTAAACCTACACCAATGTCCCTATAAGGGATTGTCGTTTTACCAACATGCTGGATAGTTTCTAAAGAGGTTGGGTCGGATGAAAAGTATGTCAGCTGATCAATAGTCACGATCTTACCGTTATGTGGAAACTTAATGACTCTGAAGACCGATGAAACGACCGCTGTCATAGCATATGACCAACTTCGACCCAAAAGAAGGTTGTAGTCTAGAGGGGCATCAACCACTTCCACATCCAGACTAACGGTTTTACCTTCGACCCCTATAGGCAATTCTTGTAGAATACCAAACGGACGGAACCCACGGCCATCAAAGGCCTTAAGGATGGTGGGGGATTGGTTCAACGAAGGAGAACCAAGCGATCTCCAACATTGAATCGACATAATACACGTAGAAGCTCCCTCATCAATCACAGTCCGATGAATAGGCCTGTTTTTGACTATCACTGGAATTTGGAAAGCCATTTGATGGGGGAGACGCGGTGTACTACTTTCTAGATCAAAGATCATTAGGTTCGGGTCCTGAACATCGACAGCTCCAATAGCCGACAAAAGCAATTTTCGTTGCGCTGGACATGATTGCAGCACTTCGAGTGCCGACATTGCTGAAGGTGAAACAGCTAAGTCTTCAACAATGTTGTAATTCTGGGCTGCTCTCGCATGTGGATTGAAAGCAGACCTTCGAAGTACACCCTTGGCGGGCGGCTTAATCACTAAGTCTGGGTTAGGTTTTTCGATCTGTAGTGGATCGGAACCAGGAGCTGAGGTTGATGGGTTAGAGTTAGAAGATTCTGCTTCTTTACCATCAACAGGAGCCTTACTACCATAATCTTGCGATCGAGTCGCAATCCTGACATGAGACATCATCAAAATGGGTTCTTCACTGGCATTCGAAGAAGAACCTATCATCTTATTTTCCTGCTCGGGGAATGGATTCTTTAACACAGCAGGAGTCGGAGAACCTTTAACTATTTTCACTACCTCGGCCCGATGAGGGCAGTCTCTCGTAAAATGATCTTCTTCACAAATGAGACAAGGATAACGAGGTTTGCGCTTTTCGTCATTAGTTTCCGACTTTTCCGTTTTCTCCTTTGGAGCCTTGTCTGCTTTAGCCTTCTTCTTTCCTTTCTTCTTTCCACCGTTTTTGGATTTGGCCGTAGATGACTCTACAGCGTGAATGTCGGCGGTAAGTTCAGGAGGAGAAGACTCTCCTGTCGGAGAATCAGGCAAAGTGATAATTGGAGTATTGGAGGTCTTGGAAGACTTCTTCTTACTCTTCGTAGTCACGATACCGATCATACCATCAGCGGCATGAGATCCCGAAGGAGCAGCAGCGATTTGGTTTGACTTTGGAAGATCCGGAATTTTCTCGTGTAACGTACCCGACTGAGTGTAAACTAAGTCAAGGTATTGTGCCTGAGCAATGACTTGCTCCTCAGTAACTACGCCGGCCTTAGCTACATCTTCAGTAATTCTTGGTAATAATGATTTTACAAACCATTCAGCTAAAATTTGGTCCGGGATAAAAACTTTCACTAATCTCCTTCGACGTCTCCACTCATGGATGTGATCAGAAATGTACGTGGATGTCGATTGTTTTAGCGAAGTTAATAATTCCGTACCATTATCGTATCTGACTGGTAACTGAAAATGAGTTAAGAATGAAGTAGCTAACTGGCTAAAGTTGTAAAAAGAAGCCCGTGGCAACTCAATGTACCACTTGGCTGCGAGACCAATGAGTGTACGCTGGAAAAGACGTAAGCGGATAGAATCATCTGAGATGGAATTTGATGCACACCAGAGGTGGTAAGTCATCACGTGATTAGACGGATCCTCTCCAGACTTACCTTCGAACTTGGGTATATCGCTGGGCAACTTATTTGGCATTGGCGGCCAGAACGGAAGATATTGAATTGGATCGTTCGTTAGGCGCGTCAAGTCGGGTAAATCTAAAGTCGCAATAAATGGTAACTGCCGGTTAGGATCTCTGAAACTCTGAGTCACAATACCAGCCCCAGGAGGAGGATATCCAGGATAACTAGGAACAGGATTCGCATTGGGGATATTATATCCTCCTGGAAAACCAGGATTAACCGGACCGTACTGGGGTTGTTGAGGTGGTTGATAATTGTACCCAGGATACGGTTGATACTGGTAAACCGGTTGTTGGGCAGCTTGCCCAGGTTGATACTGTCCCTGGTACGGAGGTTGAACAAATTGAGGTTGAGTAGTAACAACCGTACTTGTACCAGGTTGACCTGCAGGCATCTGGACTGTGGTTTGAACCGTGGGTCCAGACAACGGTACAGATGTCTGAGGAACGGTTACAGGGACAGTAGAAACCGGAGCTGCCGATACTCCAGATGTAAGCATGGTAGATGAAGCGGTAGTTGCTGCAGCCGTGTGAGGTGGAGTACTCGGTGCAATTGGCGGCTGAGTAACTACAGAAGTTACAGGGGTCTGAACACTTGACTGGACAGGTTGCGGTTGCTGGGGTGGACCAGGAACTGCAGGTTGTCCTGCTTGAGGTACCGACTGTATACTTGGTTGCGACATCTGTTGACCCTGTGACGGATCCCATGTTAACATTCCAGGGTATTGACTCGTAACAGGTTGAGGATACTGAGATCCATAGCCGTATTGAGGATAGGGTTGATAACTGTAAGGTGTAGTCCCATATGATTGCCCTTGAGGTGGTTGATAACCTTGACCAGGGTATTGACCCGTAGGTTGATAACCTTGAGGTAAATACGAATACTGGGGTTGACCTTGACCTTGAGGTTGGTATCCTTGAGGTTGATACCCTTGGGGTTGATACCCTTGGGGTTGCCATCCTTGAGGTTGCCATCCTTGAGGTTGATACTGATACTGAGGTTGACTTTGGGGTACGTATTGAGGCTGGGGTTGATACCCTTGGGGTTGATACCCTTGAGGTTGCCCCCCAGTCACAAATGAAGTACCTTGAGGTTGCCCCCCAGGCATTAACGAAGGTTGCCCCCCAGGCGGTAATTGGCCACCTTGAGGTTGGTTAATGGGAGTTGAACCTGACATCATATAAACTTCACCTATACTCAATGGTACATTACCACTGTTTCCAACTAATAACCCATGATCAACAGGTTGAGGAGATGCTCCCGCAAAGGTACCAGAAAGTGACTGATACCCAGTAGGAACAGAAGGACCGCCATGTAAAAATGATTCAGGACTTTGTGAAAACACAGACGACTGACCAGACATATTTACAGGAGAATGAATTCCTCTAGGTGGAACCGGAGTACGAGGTGTAGAAAAACCTACTGAGTTGTCTAAAAAATTGGTTAATGCAAGGTACCAAGACTCACTTCTAGGAGGACTGTAAAAGATGGATTCACGCTCCCTTAGATCAAGGGTAATTAGATCTTCAGAATCAGAAACGCCTATTTCTTCCTCTGGAACAAGTTCTTCTATAGCAATTAATCCAACAGGAAGATTTTCGGTGATAATTCTTTCTATTCTTGGTGAATCAGGAACACTAGGAGTTGGAGTAACAGGTTCTGAAATTTCAGGTTCTTCGCCTGTTTCACTGGCAGATGAAAAACTACCAGCAAGCTCGGAAACTGTAACAGCTTCGGGATTGTAACCTGTTTCTAATCTTTGGTAATCTGGATGGACTACCAAAGAAGATTCTCCTTCTTCAGGTGAACCTACTCTACTGCCACTAGGAGGAGTTACAAGGACCTTTAACCCTTCTAAATGACCCGGAATGTTTCAGGAGATTCACCCCGCGATTTACGGAGTTTTCTTAACAAATCTATCCCGGTAACAATCTCAGGAGACTTGCCCCGAAGTCTACGGGACTGTCTCGGTAATTCCGCCACAATTAAAGATTTTAACTACAACACACGAAATCAAAGTAAAAAATTTCAAATCAAACCACCTAAAGTCTTCTAAAGAACCAATCAAATTTGAAGCACACGCCTAAATAATCTAGAGCGTCAAACCACACACAAACAGTAGTCTTCCGGACCAAAAGCGCTAGTTGGTGATTAGGCCCAACCTCGCAGGATTCAGTACAGAAATAGTGGGTGGAACAGTTACCCCGGCAACCTGCTTAATGAATAGACTGGACCAAGTTCCTCCACTTTAACCGTCTCGAAGTGAAGCGAACCCCCCAGAAAATCCAAGTGAGTATAACCGACGTCTGCTCCAGGTACAGTGGGACCTTCCCTCCACCGTCACCTTGGGTAGAATCCTAGATATTATGGCCACTAAGGTTACCAATCACAACAATTACACCTGGGGGAACAGTCTAAACTCCGACAGCACGCAAGGGCAGAGTAGCAAGCTCCAATCCCCTTACCGGCTCCTTGACAACAATCCAAGGTTTACCGATAAGTGACCCCTGGCTCCTCGACAATGGTTAATCCGAGGTTTACCGTTTGTAATACGTACTGCCTGGCGTCGTTCCCAACGAGGGAGGAATGATCCCCTCACTGGTTCGGACACGAGCTCGTGTTTCTCCTTTAAGAGGAGCTTTCCCAGAATGTAACTGAAACAATTGGATTTGTTCTACTCAAGATAGACTATCTGTTTGGTTTTGTAGTCTTGGAGAGTTAAGTACTCACCTACTCCAAGACCCTAGCCTAAGCTATGTTGGTGCTTCAGAGCCCTAGAAAAATAAAGATTACTAGATTGATTTTAATTTAAGCGTTACTTTTAAGGTTGTTTCTTAAGTCAAAAGGTGATGGAAGTGAAACTAGTGGTGTGTTGACTCGACTCGAAACCACTACAAAATGCACCTAAAATGATTTATCCACTACTTTACTTTTTCGATGAATTGCTTAACTAAAAAGTTGAGAGAATGCAATCCTTATAAAAGCAACTTCTTAATTGAAGACAATCAAAGAAACAATTCGTTTTTCTTTTCCAAGCATAAAAACATAACTTCTCTTTACATGCACGAAAAAACTCTTTTCTTCTTTTGAAAACAAAAAGCTACTTGAAACAAGACTTTTTAAGAAGATGTTTTTGTATTTTTCTTTTAATAAAGCAAATAAATCTAATATAACCAAAAATCAATCTTAACAACTCTTAAAATCTATGAAAATGCACTCATAAGCAAACTAAAGGCAAATTTACTCTAAGCAATCTTAACGAGGCCAAAACTAACAATGATTATTTCTAAGGTGTTTTACTTGATCACAATCAAATCAAGGACTAGCTTATTGCAGAACCAAAAACTAGTCAAAACAAAATTCTAATCTTTTTGTCCTTTTTGAAAATGGAAATCAATACTTTAAAAACAAGCAATTCGAAATTTGACCCAAAACAACTCAAATGACAAGTTGCTCAAACAAGGAGACTTTACGGCAGGCTCAACTTCTAAGAAGGTTGACTAACCAGAGATATCTAAGGCTGGACAACTTTCTAAGCTCAAAGTCACTACAAAGCCTTTCCAAAAATCAAACCCTAGGTCTAAACTTCGTTGAAAACCACTAAAACACTCAAAGCTCACAAAACGAGTTCAGGTGAGAATTCTTGACAGGGTACTAAAGGATCTGGGCAGAAAACACTAAGAAAAAACAAAATCTAAAAGTAATTTAAGGCAAAAATGGAATTTTCTTAACTTTTACAGGAAGACGCAGGCCAGCAGTTGTCACAGGTGCGGCCCCGCACTGTGCAGTCGACAACAGCGCGTCCAAGGACGCACTGTGCAGCACACAGAGACTGCGTCTTTCTGGAAAAAGGAAGAAAAACTAAAGCCAACTAAAGCTACAGCTAAGCCACCCAAATACTAATTCTCACAGTCAAAAACCAGAAAATAAAAATGATTTTCTCAAAGCAAAGTTCATATAAAGGAAAAGACTCTCTCATTAATGGATTCCCCAGTATGGTCGCCAATTTGTCACACGGAATCTGTCAAGGGTGCGGACACGACTGACCTTCCTAGAAGTCTAAGACATTCTAATGACAAACAAGACAAAATGGAGTGATCTTTCTCTAAATACACCTTTTACAACATGAAAACTACAAGTGTTTAGGCTTACCTTATTCCAAAACGCTGTTGTTGAAGTCCGTTCTTGACGATCCGGATGAGCTCCTCCTTCAAGTCAATTCCTGCAACCACAAACAATCAAACAATTACCAAGCACTTGCATTTCATATAATAAAACATATATTCAACATGCAGACCAAGGAACACATGAAATAACTCATTAACACAAGCTATTGAGAAAAATAAACCAGTTTGTATTAATAACGAAACAAAGAAACTCTTACAACCTGGCCTTGGTGTTGTGCAAGTTCCTCCCAGGGTCCATCAAGGGTTTTCCTCTACTTTGACAAAGCTCACCCTCTCCCAAGTAGAATCAAGTGAAGACAATCTCTCCTCACAAAGGCTCTAATGGAAGACCTAAATCCTGCAGCATTTACCCAAAGAAAATGTATAGCTCCAACCTCCTCTCCTTCTGGCTCAATGCCTTCATTTATAGTGCTGTAAAGAGGTTATTCAGGTCCACTATCAATGGGATCATCCCCCTCTATGGGTGGGATAGCTCCCTTATTGATGGGATAAGTTCCCCCTTAATAGAGATACATGAACCAACTGGAGGCGCATCCATTTCATCAAACCGACCTCTAGAATGTTCTAGAAGTAACCACAAGTAACTTTTTCAAGATAAAACTCGCGCATTTTGCCTTTTACAGAGGGACGCACCTGTCCCTTAACATACAGAGCGTCTATGGACGCGGATTTTGTGAACATGGTCAGCGTCCCCGCAGGTAAGGCTAGAGAGAACCTGCGACCCCAGAGATAAACATGATTTTTACAAGACTTTCTCTCTTCTTTGAGTTTGAGATGGATAACAGAGGCATGAGACTTGCCTAAGAGGGTAGCATGACTTGTTGATTGGAGCCATACTAACTGTAAGTAGTCAAGGTGACATTTTTTAGTGTAACAGGTGTGAGCCATGCGCAAAACCCAGTTCGCCGCGCCCTGGGTGTGTGCCGTGCTCGTTGGAAAAATACACTGAGGGTTGGCTCTGTGTGCGCCGCACCCTATGTGTGCGCCGCACCCCTGTGTATCTGCGCCGCGCCCTCTGTGTGCGCCGCACCCCTGTGTATATGCGTTGCGCCCTGAAAACTGCCTCCAACCTTGCTCCAAACATGCACAATGCACACTTAAACACTTTGCAATGTTTCCCTATGCCTTGATTTGCACAATGACTTTGATTTTGGTGGAAACTTGTATATAAAGACTTGGAAGTCATGGTTTAAATTTTTGCTTCTCCAAAAACCCATTTTTCTAATGTTATGTTTTGACCCTTTTTCCTTGACTTAAAGCAACACTGATTTTCACTTTCCCTTTGAAATTTTAGCTCAAATGATGAAATTTTCAGCACTCTTTGCAGGGATTGCATGACAGGACATTTGGCCATGGAAACCATGTCTGCATATGAAGAAAGCAACTGATGACGTTTTTGAAAATTTTATCACCAATGACACTGTTTGACTTTTCTTCAAAACGAAGTTTTGAAGAACAGTCGAAGTTTATCAATATGGCGATGAAACTCTCTGAATCATTACTTTGTAAGGGCCTCACTCTGGCCTGCATGGCTTTACTGGACATATTTAAAGACCAAACTGATTAATCCCTAGACCTAATGATCGAAAATGACTTTTGTACATTAAAGGACCAGACCTTAACTGTCATGGACTTTGGTGATCATTGACAAAAGAGCTAAGCCAGTAGGAGCCAGACATAAGGAGAAATGACTAGCATGACTTTTTCCATCAGATTATGGCATGCTCCTAGCGGAATGCAGCTGGGTGAATGGAGCAGGACTCCTAAAAATGAAATGCATAAAGATTTTTGATCTCTGACAGAGGACTGACCAGACCGACTCTAACATTGGCTCCAATGGGGGATGGTAGCTCCTTGGAGGTGCCAAGAATAGCAGATCTTTGGAAGAGCTAGACAATGCCTTCATCCATTGGGCTATGGAGTCATTTTTTTGACCAACAACACAGGACTCTGACTCATTTATGAAACTAAAATGATCAAAAAATTGACTCAAACTTGACATTGAAATGACTTGAAGACTAACTTAACAAACTCAAACCAAACTGAAATAAAAATGGTATTTACAATGACAGTGGAAGTAGCGTTGATAACTTAGAAATGGTACCGCTTGAGCAGTCGACCATTGATCGGCCCTCCTTGACAATATTCCCCGTTCATTTCCTTAAGAAGAAAGTCATTCTAACCCCGATATGCTGCAATCTTGAAAGGACCTTTCCAAAGGTTCTCGAACTTACCGTGCTTCCCTTTTTCCTCATTCCTTGCATCCCACTTCAGCACCACATCATCCAACTGAAATTTATCTGCCTTTGCTTTTCTATCATCAATTTTCTTGATTTTCTCCTGCAATTTGGATGTGTTCTTGAAAACTTCTTCTCTGGTCTGCTGCAAGTGGACCATTTGATTCAACCTTCTCTGCATGGGATCTTCTTCACTGCCAGCCTCCTAAAGAAGTTTGACTATCGGGGTAGTGAGAGAGGTAGGAAATACTGTATCAACTCCATAAACAAGCTCAGATGGTGACATACCAATGGATTTCTTATGGCTGACCCGATCTGCCCAAAGTGCATGGACCAACCTCTTATGCCAGCTCTTCTTATTTATTTCTAGCAGCTTCCTAATGATGTTGACCAATGATTTGTTCGAAGACTTTGCCAATCCATTGCCTTGTGGATGATAGGCAGTTGAGTGACCCAAAATGATGTTATATTTATGACAAAACTCTACCATCCTTTTTGATTTGAAAGCTGTTGTGTTATCAGTGATTAACTTATTTGGGCAACCAAAGCGAGACAAGATGTTATTTTCAAGGAATGAAATGATTACCGCATCAGTAGCTTGCCTGGTGGGAATTGCTTCGATCTATTTCGTGAAATAATCTGTCGCTATGAGGATCCATCTATGCTGACCAGAAAAAGCGGGATGAATTTCACCAATGAAATCCAATCCCCATTGCTGAAAAGGGGCACTCACCTCAATAGGCTTAAGTGGCAGGGGTTGTAACTTCTTCTTTCCTTCAGAAATATGACACTTATGATAGCGCTTGACCATCTTATATACATCAGCGAACAATGTCGGCCAATAGTACCCTGCTCTCAGAATTTTGTTCGCTATTGACTTCCAAAAAAGGTGACCCCCACAATCTCCTTGGTGGCAGTCCTCCATGACCTTCTTTGCTTCTTCTTCCACCAAAGAATTCAAAATAACGCCACCAGGATCTTTCCAATAAAGTGCAGAATTAAGAATGCAAAACTTGGCAGCTTTCAACTTGAGTGTTCTTGCTTTGTTTCTAGTCATGCCGGGTGGTGGTGACAAATTTTTAAGCACATATATAATGTTTGAATACCACAGAGAAAGAGAAAACATTTCCGATACCTGAATTGATGATGCTTCCTCATTCTCATTGGACATAGCAGCGATCATATTTATGTCCAAGGCGTGCAAGTTTGATTCGGCCATTAACTTTGCCAATCCCTATCCTTTAACCAACTTTGTGGGCTTTATTTCCACATCATATTCCAGCAAGGCTGCAATCCATTTGCCTCATCTTCCTTCCGGATCGGTCTGCACTAAAACATCTTTGACAGCAGCGTTAGGAACATAGGCCAAAATATGAAAATGTAAAATATATACCCGAAAATCTTTCAATGCCTTCACAAGTGCAAGGGCTTGCTTCTCAATGATGTTGTATTTTAAGGTTGCATCTCTTATGGCTCTGCTGAAGAATGCAATGGGTCTTTCATGATCATCTCTTTTCTGCAATAACACAGCTACCATAGTGTGCTCCGAAGCAAATGAAAATAATATGAAATCCTGAGTGTACTTCGGGCTGACTAGAATTGGAACTGAAGAAAGAGCCAATTTTACTAAATTCAAAGATTTTATAGCCTCCTCGTCCACTTCACTTGGCTGTCCTTCTTAAGCATGTTTTTCATTTCTCTTAGGTGCTCAGCAAGATTAGGTACAAAGCGACGTAGAAAATTCATCTTACCATTGAACGATTGTATCTCTTTTTTATTCCAAGGCAGATCGATTTGCTGAATTGCTTGCGCACGTGCTGGGTCAATACAAATGCCATATTTTGAGATAATGTGCCCGAGTAGTTTTCCTTCCTCCATGGCGAACAACCTCTTTTTCGGATTCAGTGACAAACCATATTTTCTGCACTTTTGGAAGACAGTTTTTAGATGGTACATGTGCTCTTCATCAGATTTGGAAAACACTGTCAAATCATCCAGGTACACCACCAAAAAGACATCCTTATCATTTGCAAAAGCCAAGTCCATTACACGCTAAAATTTGGCACCTGCGTTCTTCAAACCGAAAGGCATTTTAGCGTAATGAAAGGTTCCTCATGGAGTGGTGAATGCTATCTTGTATCAGTCATCTTCATGGACAGAAACTTGGTTATATCCGGAATAACCATCAAGTAGTGACATTCGAGATGCTCCCACTACTCGCTGAAGTATATGGTCCATTTTGGGCAGTGGATAGTTGTCCTTCAATGAAAATTTATTGAGATTTCTAAAATCAATGGATAAGCGAATCTCACCTGTCTTCTTTCATACAGGCACCAAATTAGAGATCCAATCCGAAAATCTGATGGGCATAATGATCCCTGATTTGTACAACCTGTTTACGTCCTTTTCAATAGATGGCATCAACTTTGGATTTAGCCTTCTTAACTTTTGTCTGAATGGTTTTTGATTGGGCTTGATGGGTATATTGTGTTGAACTATATTGGTATCATACGTCTTTAAGTTAGAATAGTCCCAAGAAAACACATCTGCAAATGAAGACAACAAACTGATATATTTGTCCTTGATCTTTGGTGGCAATGCTTTAGATAGTTTTACCAACTTAGGATTAGCAGTTGTTCCAATGTTGACCTCTTCGACACCCTTCTCTGTTGGCTGCAATGTTGGCTTGCGGGCTACATCATCTTGATCAAAAAGTTCTTCTAAAGGTATCAAGCCTTTAGGAATAACATTATTCTTCAGCTGCAACACATCCATTTCATTGATCTGCACCTCATCTGTACCATTACCTTTACCATAGTCATTTTCTACATCAATTGAGGTATCTTTGAACTTGCCTTTGTTTTGCAGAAAATCATCAATCTCCTCATCATCTTGGAACACTTGCCAATATCTCTAATTGTCTGGAACGATTGGACGATGCTTGACATGGATTTCAAATTTATTGCTAGAGTTCATTGGGATCTTCAAACTACTTGCTGCCTTGGCAAGAGCGTCAACAATACTATTTTGTATACGAGGCACACATGTCAAGGTGTATTCTGAAAATAATTTTAGGATGTCTAGAACTGCATTACGGTATGTCCGCATCCTAGAATGCTTTGCTTCATACTCGCCTCTGGCCTGCTTAATTACCAATTCGGAGTCGCCGTATACTAAAATCCTCTTAGCATTTAGCTTTCTTAGGATCTTTAGGCCAGCAATTAGAGCTTCATACTCAACTTCATTGTTTGAACACTCAAAAGCCAACTTGTAAGAGCATACCCACACGTTACTAGGCAATTTGTTCGGGGCGGAGAAAGGAATGCGTACCCAAATTCCAATTCCAGTGCCATCCTTTCCCACTGCTCCATCGAAATCCATGGTCCACAAACCTTCTTCCTCCTCTTGCAAGTGCTGGAAATCTGTTTGTTGTGACTTGTCTGCTTGCTGTCCATTACTTTTAGCTGATTGCCCAACAACATTTTGTTGTTCTTATCCTTTTTTCTTTAAAATTTCTCTGAAATTTTCTGTTATTTCCAGAATATCATCTACTTCAACTAACTGACTATCTATATCATTGAAACTATCTGAATACAAAACAAAAGACTCTAAATCTGTATGTACATAGTTAATTGGATGATTTATTGGTTTCTCTTTGCTTGTGATCATGTATTTCATTTTTTGTTCCCGATACAATTTCCTCATTTGTCCAAACACCAGAATCGTTGCATAGGAGAAATCTAGCTATAATGTCTCTTTCAATTTCGCTACCCAAAACCTGGAAAGAAGCATGCCAAACCTGGGAGAAATATCTGCTACAACAACATCCATCAAAACATTCTTCATTGGGAGCAGATCCAAACTCACATCCAAGTCTTTGATGAGCCCTATACATCTTACTCTACTGGAATCAAATGAATAGAGATCATGGTATTGCCGGGTGATGTCAAGACCAAGCTTATCCATGATAGCCTTGGGCATGAGAT
This sequence comes from Pinus tabuliformis, assembly GCA_031772625.1. Classification (NCBI taxonomy): domain Eukaryota; kingdom Viridiplantae; phylum Streptophyta; class Pinopsida; order Pinales; family Pinaceae; genus Pinus; species Pinus tabuliformis. The sequence goes on from CM062818.1 coordinate 1,788,705,703, forward strand.
TGTGAGAAGCTCCGGAATCGAACATGGCATTATGTAACACAAAATCATGCAATCTTAAACTGATATAAAAAGGTGGTACATCACTATCAGGAGACTCACCATTCAATGTTGGCCCAAAAATCATTTTAGGTTGATGATCTTCGACATTCACCATGTCGGACATTGGATCCAAATTCAACATTTTAGATACTTTCCCTCTATAACTATTGTTCCTCATTATTTCAGTCAAGGGGATGGATATCTTTAATTTCGAAATCTCATTCTCTAAATTAAAAGCGAGGACATTTTCTACCTCTTTGACTGGGATTTACTTCCTTTCCTTTTCTTTTGAGGCAACTTGCTGATGTGATTGTTCTGTTGATGGTGATTTGCTACTCTCCGGACCAACCATCTCCTTTCCTTTCGTTTGTGTAACTGATGAATCATTCTTTAATGCCTCAACCTCCTTCCTTTTCTGAATTGGTTTGACCAGAACATCTTTGTTTCTAAGTGAATATCGATGCTGCTGTGCGGACAGAGCATTCATATAGCCTCTTTGGTACTCATCTGATTCTTCCTCCAAGATGGTGTCGTTTGCTAGAATGAAATATACATCTTTGTGTACAGCTAAACTTTCTGCATACTCCTCCTCCTCAGTGAGATAAATAGGCAAATCATCAGGAGTAAAGAGGTGGTTTTCCTCACCTATTATATTCTCGTCCTCATCTGACTCCGGTCCATGCACAAAATTTTGCTACAAAGGTGTTGTACTGGCTGTTGTGCTGTCTGCTCTTCGGCTTGCTGATCTCTCTGTCTTATTCTATATTGTGGTTGTTGCTGACCACGAAAGTTAGGATTTCTAACTTGTGGCTCCAGTTTGTCAAGTTTCACCCTTTCAAGCATCTGCTCTACCTTCTTTAGTAATTGATCCATCGAGGAAGACTCTTCCTTGACTGTGACCTTCTTTTCTGCTTTTGCTCTAACTCTTTTGGACAGCAGATTCGCTTCAACGCTAACTGCTATCTTCTGCATGTCTTCCATTGTGACTGGTTCTCTCTCTCTTAATTGATAAGCCATGTCAGCATCAAAACCATTCGGGAACTTCACCATGGCTAGTCCCACATGTGGCCTTAGATGATCTGGAATTTCGTTATAAACTGAATTGAATCTAATGCAATAGTCTTGGACTGACTAACCAGCGTTTCATTTGATTTGCTCATATTCAGCCAGAATTTGAAGAGGATTATTTTTCACTTCCCATCGGTTTGTGAATTGTCTTTGTAGGTCAGCCAAGGTAGCGATACTTGCCGTCGGCATACCTCTGAACCATTTCCTCACTTCACTTGCAAATGTCTGTACAAAGAGTCTCATTGCCACATTCTCCTTATCGATCTCATGAAGTTCATAAAAATTTGCCATTCTTTCCACATGGTGCTGAGCAGTGATGTTGTTAGGAATCCCATCAAAAAATGGGATTTTTCTTTGATAATCTAAGGGCATATCATCCAGAACGTGAGGCAAAACTAGGGGTGCAAAACGAGTAGCCATCATTCTTGGTGGATTTGGCCTTGGAGGTGTTGGAGGAGTGTGCATAGTTTGTAAGGGGCTAGCAATTGGAGTTTGAAGCTATGTCGCAATATAATTATCAATTGACCAGTTAGCCCGTTCAGTTTCTAGGTCTACAAGAAATTTTGGATCGGGGACAATATAGTCAACAGCCCTTTCAGATTTGGTCTCGAACAATGATATTTCAAACTGCTCATCAAACTCAAGCTCTTCAAGATACTCAAAAATGTCAGGACATGAATGGGATTTTAACACGGGAGTTATAGTGCTCTCTTGACGAAGGAGTCTTGGAATCAAGTTGGAGTTTTCATAAATATGAGGAGGATCCGGATCTCGATTGGCTCTGGTATATCGTCTCGAAGCCAGCGTGCTATTTTCGAAAAAATCAGAAGGACATGAACAACTTACTCAGCCTATCAAATCCTAAACTTATCATTTGGAAGCTTAGAATTATCAAGAAGTAAGGGGAATAATTTCGTCCCCAGTATGGTCGCCACTATGTTAGCACCTAAGTCGGCCTTAGGCTGAAGGAGGGCAAAATTAAGGGTAACCACAAACCACGCTCAGTCTAGTAGCTAGCCCTACCAGAACAGGAGAGGGCTCTCTTCGAGTCACGCTCAGTGAATAGATAAACGAGACGGTCTGAGATGACTTACAGTGAAATATTGATCTTAGGCTAGTAAGTGAATATGGATACAAGAAACAATTTTTTATGAATGATTGAGTTTCTGGGATGGTATGGGACCAACTGACAGCAATGAACAAAGAATTTAATACAAAGGCATAGATTATTTCGTGAGACAAGATAGGCGGAAATTCTAGCAATTTACTTTGAAATAATGCGAATGGAGGAATTTCTTAGGAGGGTGAAAAGGGCATAAGTACGTAAATCCTTTTCAACAGAAGAAGAACACTAAACATGAAATTTTCCCACAGGCAGAGCAATAAAAATGAATTCTACCTTATCTAACTTAGAAAATTTCACTGGAAATGAATATGAAATGAACTGTGAAACATTACGAAATACATATGAAACATAAGAGACACATTGTATACACTCACAACCACATGAATCTCATGAAACAGAGCCGCTTCCTTTCATTAATTCTCTGTCAAAATATACAATGAAGAACTGAGTTTCTCCCCCACAGTCTCCCAGAAATTACAAGCCAACCAACCCTTTGCAAATGTTTTGCATACAATATATAGAATGTGCCATGAAGAGACAGAACGTCAAAGGGTTGGGGAGTTACTCGAATCATTACAAAATGGAGGTGGAAAGCTAACCATTAGCTACAGGTGTAGTGTTACAAACATGACAAATGGCTTGGGTGACTGTTTGCCTTCCTTTGCCACTTGGATAGAAGCCAATCTGGAGTGAAAATACTTTAAATTCCACCTTAGGTGCTGAAAAAGTGAAGTGTAGATGAGAGGGCCCACTTGTGAAAAGTCACGAATCGAAATTTCACGAAATGGAGGTGAAATTGGCCTTTTTTCCTATATGCACCGTGCCAAATTCTATATGCGCCGCGCCACTTTGGAGGCTATTTTGAGGTACCTTCAAGAGTCCAAATTGTGCCCAATTGTGCTTGTTGGAAAGACTGGCCTGTCTAATTTTCAACCCAAGTGGAATTTCTGAATTTGGTGCTCATTTGCCCCTCCAAATCTTCATTCTCCCAAGATTGCTTCCTGTGTGTCAAAATAGGGGCAGAGAGGTCATTTTTTGAGTGTTTTTGACCTCCTGGAGACTCAAATCATGCCCAAATTTCTTGTCCAAGCACCAGTAGTCGTGATTTTGCATGCTGAATCCAAAAATGCAAGCGATTTCCAATTTGGAGCTACCAATTCTAAGGGAGCAAAAACCTATGTTTTGACCAAAAAATTACCATGTGACCAAAATTGCCCCAAATTTCTTGAAATTTGGGCTGGAGGTTCTCTATGAAGTGCTATGCTATGCCAAAGAAGCTTCAACCAAGATTCGAAGCCGATCTTACTCTTTTGCCTCTTTTGTTGCTTTGCTCAATTTTTCCTTCAAGCTCTTTATCCAGGCCTTTGCACTCATATTTCGTGCCCTATAATGGAACGCCATGTGTCTCAGTAAGGCATGGTCCTTGTCGGCCTTGTCGGTCCTTGACAAGGTAGGGTTTTGTGGTGTTTTGTTGACAAATAAGAGGAGGGGAGAGGCAATAGGGTTTGGTAGTGTTTTAGCGTAGGGATAATGGGGAAAATGAGAAAGGGAGGATAGGGAAAAATGGTAGGTGAGGGAAAAATGGTGGGTGAAAATGGAATCTTGGCTTCAATACCAAAAATATGCAACACTAGCAACAATGGCCTTTGGTGTTTTCTTGTGGTTGACTTTATGAGTTTTCTTGCATTTCAAACATTGCCATAAATCACCATATCATTTATAAAATTTGACGAACAAGTCATGTCATAGAGCCTACTTGTCAATTTGAGGGGCTTCACAAAAAATTTTGGGAAGTTTGGCACTGTTTTGGCACTTTGGCGGTGTGCACCGTGCGCAAAACCCAGTGCGCCATGCCCCAGGTGTGCGTCGTGCTCGTTGGAAAAATGCACTGAGGGTTGGCTCTGTGTGCGCCGTGCCCTCTATGTGCGCCACGCCCCTGTGTATATGCGTCGTGCCCTGAAAACTGCCTCCAACCTTGCTCCAAACATGCACGATGCACACTCAAACACTTTGCAATGTTTCACTATGCCTTGATTTGCACAATGACTTTGATTTTGGTGTAAACTTGTATATAAAGACTTGGAAGTCATGGTTTAAATTTTTGCTTCTCCAAAAACCCATTTTTCTAATGTTATGTTTTGACCCTTTTTCCTTGACTTAAAGCAACACTCGTTTTCACTTTCCCTTTGAAATTTTAGCTCAAATGATGAAATTTTCAGCACTCTTTGTAGGGATTGCACGACAGGACATTTGGCCACGGAAACCATGTCTGCATCTAAAGAAATCAACTGACGACTTTTTTGAAAATTTTATCACCAATGACATTGTTTGACTTTTCTTCAAAACAGAGTTTTGAAGAGCAGTTGAAGTTTATCAATATGATGATGAAACTCTCTGAATCATTACTTTGTAAGGGCCTCACTCTGGCCTGCATGGCTTTACTGGACATATTTAAAGACCAAACTGATTAATCCCTAGACCTAATGATCGAAAATGACTTTTGTCCATTAAAGGACCAAACCTTGACTGTCATGGACTTTGGTGATCATTGACAAAAGAGCTAAGCCAGTAGGAGCGAGACATAAGGGGAAATTACTAGCATGACTTTTCCGTCAGATTATGGCATGCTCCTAGCAGAATGCAGCTGGGTGAATGGAGCGGGACTCCTAAAAATGAAATGCATAAAGAGTTTTGATCTCTGACGGAGGAGTGACCATACCGACTCTAACAGGAGGTACTCTATTCTAGGGAGCTTTTGTCATGCATGTTAGGTGCTTTATCCTAGACAAAGTTCCAAGTCCTTTCCTCCTTAACAAAGTCCCTGTCAGACAAGACACTGGTGGATAGAGTTCCAAGTCCCTAAATTTTCCAAAAACCCACATGACCCTAGCTATCTGGCCTAAAATCCTTTACATTCCAGTCATCTCTTGGTTGTGATTTCATAGAGAGAGCCCTCTATGGTTTGGTAGGGCTAGCTACCAAACTAAAAGCTTGGTTTTTGGTTACCTCCATTGATCCCTTCATCAGCCTGGGACATTATGGACGATAACATAGGGCATGAAAACTAGGGAGTGCCAAGGTGTTCTAGTGAATGTAAGGTTCCGAAGTCATGGAAAAATGCAATGCTAGTTGTGAGGTCATGGCTGCCAAGGTGTGTTAGAGAATGCTAGGGCATGCTAAGATGTTCCAGATAGTATGAAGACATGTCAAACAAGCTAAGATGTGCCAAGTGCTAAGGCATGCCAAGATGTACAAGGGTTCCAAGTCCCTGCCTCCTCTTCTTCCATATGATACCCACTTATGACATATTCTTTGCAATATTTGGTTCATTTGATAGTTATAGGTCATTTATAGGTTATAAATGTCTTCAGAGTTTCACTTCTAATTGAATATTCAACTGAACATATTGATTCTCTTATACATAACTATTTTTCCCTCCACCCAATTTTCATAACTTTAATAATCATTAGGTAGGGACCTACATCTTTGATGTTGCTTTTCTTGTTTAGTAAAAAATTGTTGAGACTTGAATTTATTGAAAGTTGTAGAATTTAAAATTTATGAAGTTTCAAGGTCTAATTTTAAAAAATATAATTCTTTAAAGGGTGCTAGCTCAATGGAAGAGCACCTGCTTTACAAGCAGGAGGTTGGTGGTTCAATTCCATCGTGCCTTGCCATCCATATGGAATGGCGACGATCAATTTTTGGTGACGGAGGATCTTTTGACCATTACCTATGAGTTTTGGTGACATTTTTCGACCTTCACCAAAAATATGAAATGGTGACGGTTAATGAATGCCACCATATATACACATCAATAGTGACAACCCTCAAAGGTCTGTAACCATAAATCATTGTTGTTGATATGAAATGGTGACGGTCATTTTCCGTCATTATTGTCATTATTCGTGATGGACATTCAATGTCACCACAACACCTATACTTCTAGCAATGTAGCTTTTTGTGATGGTAAATGAGCATCACCATATATATGCATCAATAGTGATGGACATTAAAGATCCATCACAATAAATCATTATTGTTTATATGAAATGGTGACGGTCAATATCCTTCATTATAATCAATATTCATGATGGACCTTGAATGTCACCATAACACCTATACTTTTGGCGACACCACCTTTTGTGATGTTCAATTTTTGGTGACCAAGGCTACGGTCCGTCACCATTTCTCATATGCAATGGTGATGGTCACTATCCATCATTATAAATCATTATTGGTGACGAACTTTGAATGTCACTACAATTCTATACTTTTGGCGATGCCACCTTTGGTGACGTTCAGTTTTTGGTGACGGGGGCTATGGTCCATCGCCATTTCTCATATGAAATGGTGACAGTCATTATCCTTCATTATAAATCATTATTGGTGACGGACTTTGTATGTCACTACAACACCTATACTTTTGGCGATGCCACCTTTGGTGACGTTCAGTTCTTGGTGACGAATTCTCTTTTGACCGTCACCAATGAGCTTATGGTGACATTTTTCGCCCCTCACCAATGTCCTTTTTTATTGTAGTGTTGGCTCCAAATATAAAGTTGCAATATGTACCTTTTGTGTGTTTTGCACATTATGGAGATCGAAAAATTGCTCCATCTGTAGTATCCATGTTGCAGTATCCTTGCCATCAAACTTACTCATATCGATTTTTGGAACATGGTGGGTCTTAAATCCAACATCAGAGTCTCTGGAATCATGATTAACATTTCTTGTGTTCTCATCATGAGTTTCCTTTACTACCCTTTCACCATTAGTAACCATTTCTTGTAGCAACTTATTCAAATTTATCTTCAATTCTTCCATCTTAGCATCCATTCCATTCATCATAGCATCCATGCCATCCATCTTAACTTGCATGCCATTCATATTAGCTTCCACACCATTCATCTTGGCTTGAGTTATCTTTTGTGAGAGTGAAATTTCTTGTACTTGGTCTTGTAATTTTGATATATCATGTTGCATTTCTTCCTCTTCTTCACGAGTCATGCTAGAGCTTTCAGGTTTCTTACTAGGTGTTTCCATTTTCTTTCTTCAGGGCATTAATTAATGCTAATAATTCTTCATTGTTCCCTTTGAATTCCTTCAAACTAATTTTTCAAACCAATATTATGCAAAATTTAAAAAAACTACACACCTTTTTTTCACTTTGTAAGAGCTCGATATTGAATCTATTGTATCTCTGTAACTGCAGATCTTGAATATTTGAAATCGTGTCCTGCAGTATCCCTTTGAGTCCTCTTTCTAACCTCGCAAGTCTGATCAAGATTGTATTCTCCAAGGAAGAGTTATGCCACATATCCCACAGTCGCCTGATTATAGACTAGTTCAGTAGAGCGAACTTGTATGAAGTGCCACGTGTCACAATTTCAACCTTAGTACCTAAAACTAATATACAGAAAACTACAGGCTGTCCTCTTTCTGAAAATTCTTAGGAAATTTCAATCTAATGTTCAGAACAAAAGTGATGATAATTTTCCCGAGGTCACTTGTTTGGAATGTAATTTGGGAGTCTGCAAAAGCCCTAACTTCCTTAGACCATATCTCTAACAGTATAGTGAGAAAAGCCCTGCAATTTGGACCCAAAGTTCAGAATGATTTCAGCTCAAAAGGGTTTTTTTTTAGCTTCTGAAACATCACAGGAAAAATTTATAGTGAAAATTCCACGATGACCTATTTGGAGTAGTGAAACCCTTTAATCCAAAGCTCTGATACCAAATGTTAGGAAACCAGCTCACAAAAAGATAGAAAAGATAGATCAATGCCTCAGAATTCAACCTCTTCGAGGGTGAAACCTCCTTTACATTACACAAATGAAAAATTCTTGGATAATACAAATTACTAAACTCCCTTCTATATATAGGAGTCTAAGGGATCATAATATAATCAAGCCGACCTAACAGTAATAACATAAGGGCACAATAATAACAATAGTGGGTTTCTATGGGGCACACTAATAACAATATGGGGACAATAGGGGCACAATAATAACAATAAGGGATACAATGACAATAGTAATGGGGGAATCACTAGTATTATAGGGACCTAACAGGGATTATAGGTCATGAAGTATATGCCCATTTGAAAAAGGCGTCAGCAACAATGACCAGGTGTACGGGAGCTGGTGGGACTCACACCTTATGTCTGTATCTTTGGCACTACTCACATTTCTTGACTACTTGAATATAATTATGGAAAAGGGTGGGCCATAAATAACTGGCACGGAGGACTTTTTGAGCAGTGGTCATCCCTGAGATCTGACCGCCACAAGCCCCACTATGGCAATCATTTAATACTTGCTCGACTTGTTTGTGATTAAGGCATCAGTAGATGATGATGTCGACACTTTGTCGTTAGAGGAAATCCCCCAAAAGGAGGTAAAAGGGGGCTTAGTGGTGTATGTGCCTTTGGTCGTCGTGAATAAGACGAGATTTGAACTTCTGAGTTCGTAAAATGCAGAGGATGTTGCCATACCAGGGGTCATGTGTTAATACTAACAACAGATGTTCATCGGGGAATGCATCATTAATGAGGGATCCTTGGGTCTCTGTTGGGAGATCAGTGATGAACTCAACGAGGATAAGGGCCTTCTTTCTCTGGGGGAGGAAAACTAAAGATCAAATTCTTGTAGGATAATGACCCATCAAGCATATTTATGGTTAATCATATGACACGTCAGCAAGTATCGCATAGGGTTGATATTTTCTACTATGGTGGTGGTTCGTAAGATTATGTAATTTCGAAGCTTTTGTACAAAGTGAATGAGGGATAAGGCTATTTTTTCAATTGGCTCATACTTTAATGTGGGCCTGGGGAGGTTCTTGCTGACATAGTAGATTATGTGCTCTCTATTATCAGGTCCTTCTTGAACTAGTACCCCAACAATGGCTACTTCAGATGTTGAGAGGCATATGTGTTATAGACATTTTTGGGCATTGCAACCCCAATCAAACATGTACATAAACTGAGGGCTCCTAAGTCCCTGAAAGTGTTGTTTCATACCCTAAAGGAACAAGGTCAATTGATTACATCATCTCCTAGAAGTTCTCCACAGGAAACTGCTCAGAACTGGTCAAAACTAGACCATACAGGTTGCTCAGTGCTAAGGGTGCGATGCATCCCACCTACCCAGTGTAAAAGTTGCGATGCATACTGAAAATCCCTTCTGTAGGGTGTGATGGGTGAGAGTGGACAAATGGCAAAGATAGTTTGCGAGGTGGATGATCATAGAATCTTCCAGAAACTTCTCCTATGACACTTGCCTCTTTGAATTTGCCCAAGGATGAGTAAGAGATCATCAATCGCCAAGTGGAATCAAGAACTATCAGAAAGAGGACACTAATCAAAATCCCAAAAGCTGACTCACCCCCCTGCAATAATCTATATATAGATCCCTCATCCCAGAGATCCAGAGGCTAGAATTTTGTATCTTGTAAGGAAGTGTTGTTGGTTTCTTGTTGGAATATCACAGTGTTGGGTAATCTAAGCTTTTCATGAGTTGAAAGAAGGGCTTTCATGCCGTAGGAACGCTGGGTCAGAACAATTGGTTGTAATCCTCTTTGCTATTCTTGATATTAATAAAGCTATTCAAGTTTTCCTCCACATTCTTGTATGTTTGATGATATATGCATTTGTGTGGTCAATATAATTTGGTCCTATATTGTTTATGATTGTAGATCTCTGTTCTTCGATAGTATTATGCTGCTTTCATTCCACAAGTGCTCTTTGAAGCTAGGTAGACAAAGTAGAAGCGGCAAGGATATGTCAGAAAGGATAGGAACCGAGCAAGGAACCAAGCGCAAGACTGAGGTTGGTGTCCTTCATTCCACTCTTATCTACTTCTCATAAAGGAAAACGAAAGTATTTTTAGTTTGTTTGTTTCTAAGATAGCTACCAGTCTTAGTGGGACTAGCAGCTCCGAGTGGACACTAGATTTCCCGATAACAATATGGTATAGTCCTTCTTATGGTTAGGAGGGCTAATCAAAGGTACCTAAGACAATGCATCTTTTAATGCTTCAAATGATTCTTGTTCCTCCTAGTCCCAGTGGAAAGGGATATCGTGACGAATCAGGCATAACAAGTCGTGTGCACAACTGGTGTAGATGGGAACAAAGCGGCATAAGAAGTTTGCCTTACCCTACAAGATTTGGAGCTCCTTTAATGTTTTTGGAGGTGAAATTTCCTTGATGGCCTTGACTTTGAGAGGGTCAACTCTAATACCTTGCTGGTAAATAATGAATCCTAGTAGTCAACATGTGCTAATGCAGAAGACCAATTTGAGGGGGTTCAAGTGTAGGTTATGTTTCCAACATCGTTGAAACACTAGGCGACAGTCCTCCAAATGGTCATCATGATTTTTGAATTGTATAGTAAGGTTTTCCAAATAGGTGAGAATTAGATGAGGCAGATCACAGAAGATATAATTCCTGGCTTCCTGCAAGGTTGCCATAACATTTTTAAGGCCAAAGGGTATCACTCGATATGCAAATGTGCCCCACGGGGTTGTGAAAGTTATTTTATACTAGTCGATATGGTGAATATGAATTTGATTATACCCAGAGAACTCATCCATGAAAGAGATGGCCTCCTAAAATGCACAAACATTGATAACTTGCTTGATGAATGTCATAAGGTAATTATCCTTGGAATAGACTCTGTTCAAATCTTGAAAATCAGTACAAACTCGTATGGTGCCATGTTTTTCCATGACAAGTACAGGGTTAGAAACCCAAGATGTGTAAGCGATAACACAAATGAAACCATCTTTGTGGAGTTTCTCAATTTCCTACTTGATTGCTTCTACCTTAGAAGTTTGTAATTAACATTTTTTCTTCCCAACAGGGTGGGTGTCAGGCCAGGTGTCAATATGATGTTCCACAATGGTGGGACTGATACCTAGAATTTTAGAGTAAGCCCATGCAAATATATCCCTATATTTGATCCATAAATTTTCATGGATATTCCACTGGACAGTTCTTCACAATAGATCTAATAATATTATATTAAAACTCTGAAAATCCTACACTATCAAAGTTTATTAAAATTTAAGATATGTGGTTTTAACTATAATCAGTGCATGCATGAGAATGGAAATTATGCAGAAAAGTAGAGAATGGAAAAATAATCACACACAAGACACAAGATACGCTCTCTAGGAAACCCTTTCGGGAGAAAACCCAGTAGGAAGGTGAGGTCACTTTGCTCTCTTTCTGTGTCTGGAAATATGGTTGCATGTACAAAGAAGTAATTCATGTTACCTGTGGGATGCTACAGTGAAAATATACTTGTTGTGTGCTATACCTCCTATCTCTCTTGGATAACTTTTCTCATCTATGGAACAAAATTCTCTCGAAAGAATGGAATGCCTCTTCCTCCTGGTGGCCTGGTTATAACACATCTCGATAGTCTACTAGTGGTTAAGTTTTACTACATCAACTCTTAACTAGAGTTATAAAATAAACTCTTCTAGAGTCTTTTACATCAAAAAACACATGGCTAGCCCCTTTTCCATAAATAATGGGGGTTGATGTGGCATCCTACTGAACTACATGTGTGAAAACAAGAAGGTCAACTTCTGAGTAGCATAAATTTTGCATACATACTTTGATTGACGCACTTCTTACACCATTGGAAAGGACTTTGTGTGTAAAATAACATAAGAAGGTGTGGTGCTAAAGAAAAAAATCCTTACCCCCAAAAAATGTCGTTTGATACCTCAAAATGCTCCCATAATATTTTAGACCCCGTTTCACCAAACTGGGTCCCCCAAGTAAAAACAGTCCCATGAGCTAATTCCTCCACTTTTTCCACTCCAAATGCATCGAAATGGATGAAAAACAATATAATGATACAATTCAAATCAATATTTTTGGAACAACGCAGTGTATGAGGCCACCTCGTTCTGAGAGCAAGCTGCCCCCAGTGATATCTCTTCGACTACACCAAGTTTGTTTGAAATGTTGACCTTAATGGTAGGTGAAATATTTGCAATATTCCCTTCCTTGAATGCATATGGTGCCAGGATGGGATTATTAAACCAATCTACCTATCCTAGAGGCAGGAAATCTTATGATTCTATGGCATGAATATCAATGTTAGGTGCGTCAGTAGGTACAATTTTTTTTTCAGATAGAAAGTATGAGCAATGGTGCATGGTGTCCCATGGACATTCAGGTTCCATCATGGCTTCTAAAATATCTTTGTCTGAATGAAAATAACTATCTAGCATTGAATTGGGTTGTTTCGGGCCTTGAGGTTGGAGTTCAGGGCTAGCTATGTTGGTCAACAAGCAAGAATCAGATTTGATGGTTGATGTCGTAGAACCTAGCGAAGTTGAAAATGTGCAGATAGGATGGGTTTGCATTGTTGATGATGGTACCACTAATGTGGTGGGTTTAGCAATCTCGACACCAAAAAATAGTGAGCAGAAAACATGAATCATGGTTCCTACAGGTGAGGAAATGAATCATATGTGATAGTGTGTTTCATTAACATTAGCTGGTGGTAGAATTTCTGTAATGTTTGGTTGATAATGCATGGGAGGAAGTTCTTGCAACCTGGGTGGAGTCTGAGGGGAAAAATATTCTTCCTCGTTATAATTTTGATACTAAATCCTAAGTTGTCTAAATGTTTACAACATTTTGCATGTCTCAGAACTAGTGCAATGGATCAAAATACTGCACATAGGACTAGTGCTAACACTATAAATGGTATGGGTGTAGATATCATCCATAGTGTGTGATCCGTTAATGAAAAAGGTATCATAGACTATGTATGAATTTTTTTATGTTACTTAGTGCAACAGACTGAAAAGATTGCAAATAATAGAAACACATAAACAACTTGAAAACACATCAACACAGCCAAATTTAATAAAGGAGTTCACTAGACTTTCTGGCTACGTCTCCTAGTCCTTTCGCTTCCAGTGCTGACCTTTTTATTTTGTCTTCAAATTTTTGTTACATGTATGAGCTCGAGAATAGAGTCTCAAATAAGAAAATGGACATCACCATTGCATTCAACTTGAGATTTCGAGTCAAACGAGTATAAACTTGACCATATTTTGCCACTGTGACCTCCATACCCGCTGGAATGGTCCAAAACCAGCTCTGTCCCTGCAAAACCACCCTTTGCTGGGAAAAAACCACCTCCGATTGCATAAAACCACATCGGACTGCGCGTTGGTGGTAGGGCGGGTTCAGCACCTACAATGGTTTATTAAAAAATTGGTGACTTGGTTAACCAAGTCCCACCCTTCGACATGTTGGTTCTGTTTCGGTGATATGGTATTGATATACCATATGTAGTTGCAATCTATAGTGAATGTGGGATAATACAATAAAATAAAATCAAAGGACTGGCAGTCATGGGGTTGACCCTTACCGTCCAGCCCTTTTCCGGTGGAGATCACGACACCAAAATAAATATAAGTTTATCATATCCATTACCAATTTCCATCCGATCCAATGGCTATCGCATCACTTGTTTCCTACTATCTTGGCCGATCTCCACCGTCGATCAATCCCACGTGATCCAATAGCTATCGCACAATCTCATGTGAATTATTGGATCACCAATATCAGATCGAGAGCACACGAGAAAAGTGGTTTTCTCATGCTACGTGTCACTCGCTAAGGTTAATCGCGTGAAATTGAGGAATATCATTTACCATTTTATAAGCACGCAATATACTACTTACCACTTATGAATACTACTCCTCTATTTTTCTAACACGTGGTTTAATTTGATCTCTTCATTTCTTAACTTTATTTTGTGTGACTTAATCCTAGCCGTCTATCTCCCTCACTCTCATTTTTTGATCTGACTGATCCAACGATGGTGCTTCGCTGCTCCGATACCACTTTCATTTGAATTTGAAGACTTTGATCCAGAGGCAAAACTGAATCCATTTTGGATCACTCCTCCCCACTGGAAGCTTTTGGTCCACCAAAAGTTGGTTTTAGTTATTGAGTAAGTGAGGATAAAGTTCCCTCACTTTTCCAATCTCTATCCATCGTGCTTTACTTGGAATTGTACCTTTCAGTCCAACTCAAAGATACTCAACATTTCCTCGTTGTGAAGTCCTTATCCTTTTGTCAAGAATTGTGTCCTCCTGTAGCTCATTGAGATACTCAGGCAAAATATCTTCAATGGAAGGTAGCTGACCTTGCTCTTCGAGATCTTCAATCAATGAGGGCTCTACAATCACAAGGTTTCAACATTTACGACAAAATAGATTTGCATGTAAGCTCATATATCTAGGCAGAAAGCATTTTCACCAATTTTGTCAAGTATTTTGAAAGGACCATATCTAATTAGTCTCAACTTTTTACCTTCCCCTTGCAATCTTTCTTCGCTAATGTAACACCAAACTTGATCACCAACTCGAAAACTATGCTCAACTCAATGCTTGTCATTTCATGACTTATACTTTGCTTGGCCTCTTTCCAGTCGTTCCTATACTGCCTAGTGAATTTCCTAGATTTGTTCAATGAACTTGGTTGCTTTGTCCACATCACTGTGTCCATCAACTTCTATGTCTTTACCAATAACAAAATCCAAGGGAGACTTTGGTATAAAACCAAAACAAGTCTCAAAAGGAGATCTCTTAGTAGAAGAATGTTTTTCATGGTTGTAAGCATGCTGCACATCACACAAATTCTCATCCCAAAGTTTGGGATGCTTGCTACAATATCCTCGAAACAACTATATCACTGTCATGTTGACCACTTCTGTCTGACCATTTGTTTGTAGATGAAATGTTGTGCTCTTCTTTAACTTTGTGTCCATTAACTCCCATAGACATGACCAACATTTCTCAACAAATCGAGAATCTCGATCGGATGAACCCATACATTTTGAAATAACAACTTTGCAGTTTGTTCAATTGTGACCTGTTTATTACATGGTGTCAAAATACACATCTTACTGAACCTATCCACAACTACATACAAATAATCATGACTCTTTCTACACTTTGGTAATCCCCCAACAAAATCCATGGAAACACTTTCCCAAGGACGAGAAGGAATTGGAAGTGGAGTATACAAGCCTAATTTTCTATTACTTGGTTTGCTTGTAGCACACATAGTACATCCTTTAATATATCTAGAAACTATCTCATTCATTTGTGGCCAATAGCAGAATCTTTGTAATTGTGCAACTGTTTTACTTGTCCCAAAATCACCTGATATGAGAGAAATATGTGCTTCTCGAATTATATTAACTCTTTCAGTTTGTGGAATGCATAACTTTCCCAAATGATATAAGAGTTTTTCCTTTATGTAATAACCAAATTCTTCTACCTGCTTTCCATGACTTAAAGTTGCATATACATCCCTAAAATTTGTGTCTTGAGCATATAATTCAATGTAACTTTCATGAATTACTGAGTTATTCTTAAGTATTGTGGATGCATTTATAATTGATCTTAATAACATGTCTACAACCTTATTATGTATGCCCTTCTTATATCTGATAACAAGATGAAATTGCTATAGAAAACCCATTCGCCAATAGTGTCTTGATTGTTGCAATTTAGTTTGTGAGTGTGAATATTGAAGTGGTCGATGATCTGTGTGTATGATTGTTTCTTTACCCATTATGTAATTTTTCCACTTTTTAACACTCTAAACTAATGCATACAATTCTTTATCATATGTATGATAGTTAACTACTGCTGATGTGAGTGTATCAGAATGAAAGCATATAGGTTTTTTGTGCTGCATCAACACTGCCCCCATGGCATATTCACTTGCATCTGTCTCGACCTCAAATGGATGTTGAAGATCTGGGAGTTCTAGTACTGGCGTTGTACTGATCCTTTCTTTCAATGTGTCAAAGTCTTTCTATTGTATGCCTCCCCACTGAAACACATGTTTCACACTTGTCAAAGCTTGTAAAGGAGCTACAATCAAAGAAAAGTTAGCAATAAGCTTTCTCCAATATTGTGTTGCCCCTATGAAACTTCTAACTTCTGTAGCAGTATTGGGCTTAGGCTAATTTACAATGACTTCGACCTTAGAGGGATCTATCTTTAATTCACCACCCCATACAATATAACCCAAATAATTCAAAGATTTTGTACCAAATTTACATTTTGACAGTTTTACATAGAGATTTTCTCTTTTCAAAACATCTAAAATCTTCTTTACATGTTTTACATGTTCATCCCATGTTCTACTAAAAACAAGAATATCATCTAAATAGACTATTACAAAATCATAAATGAATGGTCTAAATACATCATTCATGACTCACATGAATGTAGCTAGAGCATTAGTTAAGCCAAAAGGCATAACCATCCATTCATAGAGTCCTTGCTTCGTTTTGAAAGAAGTCATCCATACATCTTGTTCTGCAACTCTGATCTAATGGTAGCCGCTTCGCAAGTCCAATTTAGAGAAGTAAACATCATCTTTTAACTGATCTAACAAATCATCAATACGAGGAAGAGGATAATGATTCTTTATTGTGCTTTTATTTAATGCTCTAAAATCAATTCACATTCTCCATGAACCGTCTTTCTTTCACACTAACACAATAGGTGATCCGCACAGTGATGTGCTTGGTCGGATAAACCCTTGATCGAGCAACTCTTGTACCTACTTCTTTATCTCTGCATTCTCTTGAGCTGATAACCTGTACATTCCAATGTTAGGTAGTGGAGAATCTTGCTGCAAATAAATCTCATGTTCTGTCTCTCACTTGGATGGAAGCCCTTTAGGCTCTTGAAACAGAATATCATAATCGGAAGAAAATTTAACTAGATCTGCTTTCTGTTTAGGATCACAGCCTTGGAAAGCATCGGATTTATCAATATCCTTTGCTTTAGAATCATAAGTAAAAATTGTTTACTTGAATTTATAATTCTTTTCATCTATCATGAATTTATGAGAGAGAAATTATCTTTGAGTTTATGAGCCCTTACAATATATTTAGTTCCATCCTTAGTGAGTTGATACTTATTTTTAGTTCGATAGGATATAGCATTTCTATCGTACAAGTATGGACTTCCTAATACAATTCCACATATTTCCAATGGGACTATGTCTAACTCATCCTCATCTAAAAACTTTGACCCAATAGCAAAATGATGTTTACATTGTTTCGTAACTTGTAGCTTAGTTTTATCACACACCCAACCTCATGGATATGGCTTTTTATGAGGTTTTGTTTCTAGACTTAACTTCTTCACAATTGCTTCAGAAATCAAATTAACTTGTGACCCACTATAAAATAATGTATCAATTTTAGTATGCTTGGAAATGACTCTAATATGAAATAGCTCATTTCTTTTCCTCTCATCATTATCATTATCAACAGAATGCGAAGAAGTACTTGTAGATGCTTTAGAATCTTTAACTTTTATACCTGTAGCTATAACTGTTGTCTCGTCACCTGAATCTGATCCCAAGTCCTTTTGAATAGCAGCAACATTCTTTTGCTCTTTACTCCCAAACTTCTTAAGCTTCAATTCCGAATGCAATGACCAGCAGTGTGCCTCATCATGTCCTTCCTTCTTACAATGAGTGCATGAAGGTTTATCCTTATTCAATGTGTTTATTTTCTTCTCCTTCCATTTAAGTTTGTTTTTGCCTTTATTCTTGCTTTCAATAGGTTTGGATGATTTCCCAACATCTTGGGTTACATTTTTTCCTCTAGCTTCTAGATGAGTTGCTTGAACTGATACATAATCTAAGCTAGTTGGATTAAACATAAGTATGGTATGCCTCAAATAACTAGGAAGACCACCTATGCATTTCAACATTGTCTCTGGTGAGTCCAATGATATGCCTAATGTTAAAGCTCTCTTATGGAATTCCTGAGTATAACATTGAACATTTTGACCTTTTAATTGGCGTAGTGTTTGTTAACTCATCATTGCTTGTTGCATATAAGCCAAAGTATAAAATTGCATTTTAATAGCAGAAACAAATTCATTCCAAGTTGAAATGATTTTACCATGCTTTTGGAGATCTACTTGTGTCTTACCTTCCCACCATACAACTGTGGTTCCTCTAAGTCAAAGGCTAGCAAGTTGGTTCTTCTTTCATTCTAAAACAGCTTTCTGCACCCTGCAATAAACTTCAATTTGTATTATCCAATTATCAAGCTTTTCAGCGTTAATTTCTCCGTCATAAATTTGCAAATCAAATTTTACATCTAATTTGATCAAAGAGGATTTCTTCTTTTTCTTCTTAGAAGGACTAGATTTATGAGAAAAAGAGGACGATGTTGATGATGATGTTGATGATGGAGGAGATGGTGGAGGAAGCACTACTCCCTTTCCCTTATATTCTTGATCTTTAGGTGATGAAGTGCCTTCATCTTTGTTCTTCTTAAACTCGTGATACATCTCTTCCACCATTGCGCGTGTCGTCATGAAACTATTCAAGAAGTGAGATTCTGACCCAAGTAGAGTTTCATCTGCCATCCTTCTTTGTGAAAAGACCCTTCCAATTTCTGGATTTTCCTCAAAAAGTTCATCTTCACCTCATCTGAGCCTCAACCTAGTAAGCATTCAAATCTTCACACAAACTTGTCAAACCTTACAAACCTTGCTGCTCTGATGCCACTTGATCTGTTAATGAAAAATGTATTATAGATTATGTGTGAATTTTCTTTTGTTACTTAGTGCAACCAATCAAAAAGATTTCAAATAACATAAAGACATAAACAACTTGAAAACACATCAACACAACCAAATTTAACAAAGGAGTTCACCAGACTTTCTAGCTACATCTCCTGGTCCTTCCGCTTCCAGTGTTGACCTCTTTATTTTGTCTTCAAATTGATGTTACAGGTATGAGCTCGAGAACAGAGTTGCAAACAAGAAAATGGACATCACCACTATGTTCAACTCAATATTTCGAGTCAAACGAGTATAAACTCGACCATATTTTGCCATTGTCACCTCTAGACCCCCTAAAATGGTCCAAAACTACCTTTGTCCTAGAAATACCACCCTCTATTGGGAAAAAACCACCTCAGCTTGCATAAAACCACCTCAAACTGCATGCTAGTGGTAGGGCGGGTTCGGTACCTATAATGGTTTATTAAAAAATTGGTGGCTTGGTTAACCAAGTCCCACCGTTCGGCATGTTGGTTCTGGTTAACGAGAGATTTCGGTGTAAATCACAAGATCAATCATTTGTCAACTCGTTTTGAACCAACTAGTGTGGTTCATTGTCAGGACAAGTTGAAGAACCAGATCCAGCTTTGCCTGTTAAATAGCTTGAGCAAAGCCTCCAACGGCTAACTAGGCTAAGGGCTAAATAGGACTAGGGACCTAACCTCTAAAATAAAAATAAAAATAAATATATTTTTATTTTTATTTTAGAGGTTAGGTCCCTAGTCCTATTTAGCCGTTAGCCTAGTTATCCATTGGAGGCTCTTCTCAAGCTATTTAACAGGCAAAACTGGATCTGGTTCTTCAACTTGTCTTGACAATGAACCACACTAGTTGGTTAAAAACGCATCGACAAATGATTGATCTTGTGATTTACACCAAAATCTCTCGTTAACCTGATATGGATCACAAAAGCCTCAATTCAACAATGTTTGTTCTGTTTCGGTGATATGGTATTGATATACCATATGTAGTTGCAATCTGCGATGAATGTGGGATAATGCGATAACGTAAAATCAAAGGACTGGCGATCATGGGGTTGACCCCGACCGTCTGACCTTTTTTTGATGGAGATCCTGACACTAAAATAAATACAACTTTATCATATCCATTACCAAGTCCCATCCGATCCAATGACTATCACGTCACCCGTTTCCCAACTATCTTAGCCGATCTCCACCGTTGATCAATCTTGCATGATCTAATGGCTATCACACAATCTCGCATGAATTCTTGCACGACTGATATCAGATCGAGAGCGCGCAAGAAAAGTGGTTTTCTCGTGCTACGTGTTTCCCTCTAAGGTTAATCGCGTGAAATTTAGGAATATCGTTTACCATTTTTTAATCACGCGAGATACTACTTACCGCTTACGAATATTACTCCTTTGTTCTGCTAACACATGGCTTAATCTGATCTCTTCATTTCTTAACTTTATTTTGCACGACTTATTCCTAGCTGTCTATCTCCCTCACTCTCGTTCGTTGATCTGACCGATCCAATGATTGTGCTTCACTACTCTAATAACACTTTCATCTGCATTTGAAGACTTTGATCTGAAGGCAAAACTGAATCCATTTTGGATCAGTGTGAGATGATGAAACCTTATTGGTGTCATGAGGTGGGGAAACCCTGGGTGTCAGAAGCCCTAGACCTTAGTATTAGCATGAGGTGTGTTCCCAATGTGAGGTTGCCTCAATGCTTCTCTGACTGCTCAAATTCATGGAAGGTACTGATAGTTCCGCATATGGTGTGCTTGAGAGCATATGTAACATTGATGGCTCGAATGTCTAACATGGTTAGGTCATGGAGTATGGAAGAACAAGTGAAAGACAGTTGTAATATTTCCCAATTCCCCACATTTATTTACTAGGTGGTTGGATCTATTACATAGGGTGCACATGTGGGGTGATTTTGACGAAGTGGCATGAGGCCCTTATGTCTTCCTTCTAGATCTAGATCGATGGTGGTGGTGGTTGAAAAATTGATTGGTGCCTGAATTTAGCTCAGTCAGGGTTTTTTCTCGAATACGCATAAGATGGACCTAGATTTTTCATCCCCCACTGGTTTGGTGTTATTCGGGGATTGGGTATTTGGTTCGACTAGATCAGAGTTTTGACCAATGAATCGTTGCATGAATCCCAACATTTCGTGGAATCGGGAAAGGTATGTGCACCATCGGGTATGATGGTTTCTTGAATAAATGTGGTAGCTATAGCGCCTGCATCAGCTTATGTTTCTCATATTTGGGTGTAGGTTAGGGTAATACCTCCTAAATTCCCATATCTTAGGACATTAGTTTATGAAATGGTCTTATTCGTCGCATAAATCGCACGTGGAGGCATGTTGGAGTGTCACTCGTTCTGGTTTTCTCTGAGCATGGCGGGAGGTTGAGGGACTAGAAGAGGGATATGAGCAAGAAGCTTCTTCCCTCATGACATAAGAAATGGTTTTAGAACCATCATTTGTTGGTAGTGATGGGTTCATGGTGTTGGCTTCGCTAAGTGGACCTAATGCATCTTGATATCAAGGGATTTTAGGGAAATTATGAGTGTAATGCTTGTATTCCACACATATGGTGCATGCATGGTTGACGCTCAATGCCTTATAACGTGCAAGTGTGCTCTTTTCTCCAGTAGGGGGAGGAGGATTCACAGGTGCTTTTGGGGCATGCATAAGAGCTTTTAGCTCATCTAAATCAGGGCACATATTGGTGGGGTGTCCGAATACTTCACACAAAGCACACAGTTGAGGTACACTAGAGGAGCAAGTGTTTGAAGCTTTTTCCTTCTTGCCTTTTATCTTATCCCTTTTTTTGGAGTTGACTGGTGTTGATGCAGGCATTGCTTGTGTTGGGGTGTTATCCTAAGGAGGTACAAGAATGGCACCTATTGAGCTAATATCTAATCTTGGCGATATGGCTTGAGGGGCCAGATACCATACCAATATCACCAAATACATATTGGGAAATGAGAGAGTTGTAATGTCTTGGTGCGAGAAAAAACCAGGTGGGGGGAATAAGAAGGGTGTTTGGGTGATAGCATATGGTAAGAAAGTAGGAACAGGAACAACATTGTTGTTGGTATCTAAAACTGGTTCTTGATATTAATGGGTTTTTAATGAAACCATCATGAACACTGGGGAGCCTGTGGCTGGGGGGATATCCTCTATCATAGGTGGGTCTCCTACGAATGTTCTGAGGAGTGTTAATGGTTTAAATTGGTTGGGACTTAATTCAGTGTAAGTGGTGATCAATCTTGGAGAAGATACGATGAAAGGTAGCACACCATCAGGTGCAGTTAATGTATTCTTCTTATAATATGTGAGTTGGTCGATTGTAATAATTTTTCCATCGTGGGGGAACATTATTACCCTGAATACAGAAGATGCTACTGCTGACATTTCGTACTTATAACTTCGGCCCAGAAGGATATTATAAACCAATTTGTGCATTCAATACTTTGATGTTTATGAGCACGGTTTTACCAGCCAATTGTATTGGAACGCCTTGGTATAGGCCTGTGGGAACAAAAGGGTTCCCATCGTATGCTCTGAGAATGATGTTATATGGTTTGAGTTCAAGGATATCCAATTGTTTTCAAAACTAATTTGGACATAATACATGTGGATGCCCCTTCGTTGATTATGCAATTATGGATGGTGATATTTTGGACTAATACCGAGCTATGAAAAGCAACGGATGGTGGTAGAAATGGGGTGGCTTTATCCAAGTCAAGGACCATTAAACGATAATCGGCAAGATCGATTGCTCCTATTGCGAAAAGTAAGGCTTTACGTTTGGTTGGGCATGATTGCAAAACTTCTAATGCTAACATAGATGAAGGAGTTTAGGCTATGTCATCGAATATGCTATAGCTATGACAACCCTTTGAGTTCTATCCTCTTGCCATAAAGGACCTTTAACCATATTTTGGATAGGATCCATATCGTATCCATGGATTATCAAATATGTTGTAGGTGTTTCAGTAGTCGAGGTGGAAGGATTGATTTCTAGTGGAATTTCGTACTCTCGATTGTGTGTCTACAGGAGAACATCTTCCCTACCATGTAAATGTTGCAGTTTGAGGCACTTTGGGAACTTCTTCCATAAGGTTTTTGGGAGTGTTCCTGTTGGGTATTAAACACTCCTTGGCGGGGGAAGGGATGATGCACCACTACAGGTTGTTGGCTTTTCCCCGTTTGCCCCCCACTGTCTTTCATCCTTTTCAACTCAGGGTGGTGAGATAGTGATGGGTGTAATGACCATACTCACCTAAAATGGAACAAGTGTGATTAGTTCGTACACTCATATTCTTATTTTTCCTTTGTGGGTTTTTATTGGTCAGTCCCTGGTTTTGGTTCTGATTGGCGTTTCCCCCAACCGGTGTTTGCAGAGGTTATTACTGATTTATACCCTCTTGTCGAGGCTCTCCCTTTGGCTTTCTCTTTGGTTTTTTATTAGCAGCGTTGGGTGGGTTAAATGTGTTTAATGATTCATTCGATTGTTGATGTTGAGTGAGAGAAGATTGCACTATATTAACCCCTAAATTAGCTTGTGCTAGTGGGTTATTCTGTTGAGGTGCGGGAAAGAGAAATATTGGTTCCCTTGTCCTTGGCTAGTGTATGAGTTCTGAGAAGGAAGAATTGATTCCATGTTCCTATGGGGGTATGGGCCACCTTGCATGGGAGGGTATTGGCAACCCTACATGGGTTGATATTGGCTAACCTACATAGCAGTATTCTAAATAGGCATAGGTTGTCCAGGGTAATATGATATGTGGTGTGGTGGTGCTATCGCACCAAATGGTTGGCCACTCTAATTGTATCCAGGGTACTGGAAATTATTTCCAGGGCGATTTTGGGCTATTGTCTTAATCAACCCATCGACAACATTGGATGCACATGGTATCTCATTAAACGTCTATAGGCACAGGGTGTCTGGAAGCACATGGTAGAGATATCTAGACTGAGTGTATATAAGATTTAATTTTTGAGATTTTCTAATGGACTCTTTCTTATTTTGTGGGGATGAATTCGCCACATCTTTCGAGATTTCCGATGTGAGAGATCTCAAAAATAGGTTGAGGAGGAATTTGTCTACAAATTGTTCTTTACACAAGCTACGACAAATTCACCACTCATGGATATGATCCAATATGTGTGTAGTAGGTGTTTGTTTGAAGTGGGTTAGAAGTTCTCAGCCTGATTCGTGATAGACTGGGAGATGAAAGAATGTTAGGGATGGTATGGCTAGGAAACTAAAGCTACCATGTGATGATGAAAGGTTGGTAAATATACCATTGCGTTGCGAGATCTGTAAGAGTGCATTGAAATAGTCATAATTGAATAGTATCGTCTATCATGACAAGGTTTCCTGGGTCTTCTCCTGCTTCCCTTCAAATTTTGGAATGTCCATAGGGAGATTGGTGGGCGTGTCTGGCCAATTCTGATCACGTCCAACCATGTCATTGGTTAGCTTGTTTAAATCAGGAAGGTTTAAAGAAGCTAAAAATGGGACTCGCAAGTTGTCTGCCATCATGAAATGATTTTGGAAAGCTATATGTATGAGGGTTCCTTGATGATGATGGTTACCCTAGTGAGCACCACGTGGACTCCCAGGAGGGGATTTATGGGGGTTCCGTTGGGGGTAGTGAATGGGGTACTTTGACCAGCAAGATTTCCATGAAAAGTTGCACCGTTAAAGGAAGATCCTATAATGGTAGTTGTATGGTGTCTTATTCTCCTAAATGGCGAGAGACCTGGCACTCCTCCTGGTAATGGAAGGAGATATTAAAAATGTCTAGATCGACGGGGAGCCATGGGGTCCCCTATGGTGCCGAGTAGAGTGTGTGCTACTTTGTGTGATTGAGGTAAGTAGATTATTCTCAAAGAAAATGTATCACACACATAAAACAAAGAAAAAATAAAACAATTAATTTCCCTTTAACTTTAGACTATGTGATCAGTCAAATAAAAAAATGGTTTTCATTTGTTTTTGTATATGATAAAAGATCTTATGAAGAACTATTCATCCTTGCCACACTCAAATTAACTGGGCCTTGTGAAGATATCTTATCATGGGTACTAAGGAAACGTCCTGAACGAACTGGCGACGCCTTCCAACAACCGAAGAATCGACCAAGGTAATGGATGAGGCTTTGTTGTTGCTCGCACCTCCACCTATAGGAATGGATGCCCTAGATTTTGGCCACTATAGTACCTTCCTCCCATGTGAGAATTCGATTCTTTAGCATCTTGGTAGTGAGTTACTAGTACCGAGCACTAGACGGTTTGGGTAGCCCCAAATAGTATCACACGCACTAGACCTAAGCCAAACCCCCTTTGAATCGAGTCTCTATGAATCGAGTACAGGATTTTGACCAAAAATATAGAATACATAGTTAAATATAAAACAGTTAATTATAATTAAATATTAAATAGTTAAAAGGTAGTTAAATAGTTAAAAAACATACTCCAAAAATGACAAATTACCATATTCTAACCAAAAAATATTTTCCAGGTGAAATTGTGGCTTCAGTAGACAATGTTGTTAAAAAAACACCACAAAAGACAGTTAAATATGAAATAGATATATATATATATATATATATATATATATATATATATATACCATGTATTGAGGAATTTTGATAAAAGTAAAAAATTGGAAATAATATATTAAAAAATTATATTAAATCTTGTGCTAATAAATATTATGGAACATAGCTAAAAGTAAAGTAATATTAAAAAAATGTCTACATGGAATATTTTATTAATTTCTTGATTTTTCCTTAGGAGACCACTTTTAGGCTACAATTTCCTCTAATGCAATTGTTCCTTGCATGAGAAAGAAATGATGTGCGGATAATGGTTTGCTTACTCTTTATCCTATTACACTATGTGTGTGTTATGAAACCAGCTCACAAAAAGATAGAAAAGAGAGATCCACGACTTAGAATTCAGCCTCTTCGAGGGGGCAACCTCCTTTACATTACATAAATGAACAATTCTTGGATGATACAAATGACAAAACCTCCTTTCTATATATAGGAGTCTAAGGAGTCACCATGTAATCCAGCTGACCTAACAATAATAATATAAAGCCACAAAAATAACAATAGAGGGATTCTATGGGGCACAGAAATAACAATATGGGGGTAATAGGGGCACAACAATATAAATAAGGGGTATAACTACAATAATAATGGGGTAATCACTAGTATTATAGGGACCCAACATGCCCCTCTCCTTCAAAAAAGTGTTGTCCTCAACGCTTGAGCAGTTCTGGATACTTCTGCATAAAATTCTCATCCTCCCATGTGGAATCTTCAGCGGATAAGTTCTTCCACTTGATAAGATACTCTGAAATTGATCGATTTCGTAGCTGTCGAGTTCTTGTTTCTGTGACTGCTTCTGGTTCCAATATAATTTTTCCTTCCTCATCAAGTTCTGGCAATATTGTTTGAATTGGAAGCTTGTCATCTATAACCTTCTTTAAACATGAAACATGGAAGACTGGGTGCAATCGAGAAGCTGCAGGAAGCTCCAATTTGTATGCCATAGTACCAATCTTTTGCAACACCTTGTATGGACCATAATACTTTGGTGATAATTTATTATCCTTCTTAGCTTGCTTTAGGGACATTTGCTTATATGGTTGTAGCCGTAGGAATACCAATCACCTACTTCAAAACTTCTTTCACTGCGATGTTGATCTGCCTGTTGTTTCATTCTATTTTGTGCCAACACGAGGTTATCCTTTAAGAGTTGTAGGACTTGTTGTTGATGTTCGATGTGATGTTCCACTGCCTGAACCTTAGAATTTTCTCTTAAATATGATGTGATGGATGGTGATTGATACCCATAAAGTGCCATAAATGGGGTCATTTTTGTTGCTGTATGGAAGGAAGTGTTATACCACCATTCAACCAGAGGCAACCATTTGACCCATTGTGTCTGTTTATCAGATACAAAGCAACGAAGATATCCTTCCAAACATTTGTTTACTATCTCAGTTTGCCCATCAGATTGAGGATGATAAGATGAGCTATGAGCTAACTGAGTACCAAGACAAGAAAATAATTCTGTCCAAAAATTTCCAGTGAAAATGGGATCTCTGTCACTTACAATAATCTTTGGGTTTCCATGTAGCTTTTGAACTGTTTCCATAAATGCAGTAGAAACTGTACTGGCTTTAAATGGATGTGATAATGCACAAAAGTGTGCATACTTGGTAAGTCTGTCAACTACCACCATGATGACACTCTTTCCCTCAGACTTGGGTAAACCTGTGATAAAATCCATTGAAACCTCCTCCCAACGTTGGCCTGGAATGGATAAAGGTTGTAATAGACCCGGTGTCTTAATTGTTTCAACTTTATTTTGCTGGCAAACCAAACATTCTGCCACAAACTTTTGAATATCTGATTTAAGGCCATCCCAAAAAAATTCCTTCTTAACCCTGTGGTAAGTTTTTAAAAATCCTGAGTGCCCTCCTAAGGGAGAAGTGTGCAATTCCATAAGAATCTTTTGTTTTAGCTGGGAATTCTTACAGAGGTATAAGCGATCTTTGTACCATAACGAATCATTTTTCCAGCTAAATGTATCAGAAGTACTAGAATCTTGTTGTATCTTTCGAATAAGTGCCCATACTTCTTCGTCATTCTTCCATTCCTCCCTTGCTTCGTTTATCCAATCTGGTTGGATAATAGAAATGGCACACAACAATGCTTCCACATCCTCATCCTTTCTTGAGAGTGCATCTGCCACCACATTTTGCTTCCCTTTTTTGTAGATGATTTCAAAGTCATAACCCAACATCTTTGTGACCCACTTTTGTTGCTCTTCAGAGGATAATATTTGTTCTAAAAAGTATTTAAGGCTATCATGATCCGTTTTTACCTTGAAGTGTCTTCCCATTAGGTAGGGTCGCCATTTCTTAAGTGCATGGAGTATTGCCAACATTTCCTTCTCATAAATAGCTTTGCTTAAAAACTTTCCCTTGATTGGACGACTTTCAAAAGCAATGGGTCTTTCATCTTGCATTAGAACAGCCCCAATTCCATTTCCTGAAGCATCACATTCCACAATAAAGGTTTTTGTGAAGTCCGGTGTAGCTAAGACCGGTGCTTGGCACATTGCCTCTTTAAGATTTTCAAAGGCCTTTGTTGCTTCTGGAGTCCATGAAAATGAATCTTTCTTCAATAATGTTGTTAGAGGTGCTGATATTCTCCCATAATTCTTAACAAACTTGCGATAATACCCTGTCAACCCAAGAAATCCTCGCAGATGCTTTATGGATGTGGGGATTTTCCATTCCTTAATGGCTTTAATTTTGCTAGGGTCTACCTTAACTCCTTCATGAGATACAATATGACCCAAATATTCCACCTCCTGGACTCCAAAGAAACATTTGGATCTTTTTGCATATAATTGTTTTTCCTCCAATAGTTGTAGCACCCTGTCAACATGTTCAACATGATCCTTCCAAGACTTGCTATAGATTAGTATATCATCAAAAAATACTAACACAAATTTTCTAAGGAATGGTTTGAAAATTGAATTCATCAAACCTTGAAATGTTGAAGGTGCATTGGTAAGGCCAAAAGGCATGACCAAAAATTCATAATGACCCTCATGAGTTCTAAATGCCGTTTTTGGAATGTCTTCAACCTTCATTCTGATTTGATGATATCCCGAACGAAGATCCAACTTGGTGAAGTAAATTGATCCATGCAATTCATCTAGTAATTCATCAATAACAGGAATGGGGAACTTATCTTTAATAGTGAGCTTGTTGAGCTCCCTATAATCTGGACACATGCGCCATGATCCATCCTTCTTGTGCACCAATACTACTGGAGCTGCGAAAGAACTTTGACTCGGTTGAATTATACCAGCCTCTAGCATTTCTGCAACCATACGCTCAATTTCACTTTTTTGGACATAGGGATATCTGTACGGCCTGATGTTTGGAGGAACACTTCCTGGAATCAGATGAATAGCATGATCATGATCACGCATAGGTGGGAGACCCTTGGGATTCTCAAATACCTTGGAATGATTGTCCAAGACTTTTTGGAGATCTGGAGAAATAGATGATTCCATTGTGGAAACATCTAGCGAGCATAATTGTGCAATTACACCTCTTTGCTCCTTTCTTAGAAGCTTTGTCATACCATGAGAGCTGATTATCTTTCCTGGTTTCCCTGCAATACCCCTTAATTCAACTTCCTTTCCTTCCGAAGAAAATTTGATGAAAAGTTCTTGAAAATTAAAAGCTATTGTACCCAAGGATTGTAGCCATTGGACTCCTAGTACAACATCCGCACCTCCCATTGGAATGGAAAGCATTGGGCTAGTCAATACATATTCTCCCATGGATAGCTTGATATTATGGCACTTTCCAGAGCAATTTATTGTTCCTCCATTTGCAATCATCACTTGACACTCTGGTGCTGGATATAGGGAGCAATTCAATTCCTTTGCTACCCTACAATGAATAAAATTGTGGGTGCTTCCTGAATCAATCAACACTATTACCTTTTTTTTCTTGATTTGTCCTTCTATCTTGATGGTTTGAGGAGTGGTAATTCCCGCCAATGCATTACAAGATATGGTCAGATTTATTTTTTCTACATCTAGGCTTTGTTCCTGGAATATATCCTCTTCTTTTGACCTTTCTTGCTCCTTTTCTTCTTCCTCTTCACAATCTATGTAGAATAATTTCTTCTCACCACACTTATGACCTTTTGTGTATTTTCTATCACAATTGTAACAAAGCCCTTTTGCTCTTTTTTCTTCCAATTGTTGTGGTGTCAACCTTGTAGGTTGTGGAAGACTATGGGCAACAACACTTCCCTCTTTATAGTTGTGAACGGTATGCTTCCTAGTTGCCATAATTTTGCTTTCCATTTTTCTTGCTAATCTGAATGCCTTCTCTAATGAATCAGGTTCCCAAAGGCGCACATCATGTTGGATATTATCCTTTAAAGACCCTATGAACACATCAATCCTATGCTCCTCTGGAATATCTTTTACCCTTATGTTCAATTTTTGGAACTCCTCAATGTGCTCCATTATTGAACCCTTTTGTTTGAGACTTATCAATTGGCTAAAAAAAGTGTTTCTTTTTGTATCCTCATCTGAAACTCACCCACAAGAAACTACAGTCCGTCCTCTTTCTGTACCTTTTTACGAAATTTCAATCCGATCCTCAGAGAGAGAGTTATGACGATTTTCCCCAGGTCACCTGTTTTGAATGTAATTCAGGAGTCTGCAAAAAGGCCAAATTCCTCAGATCATATCTCCAACGTTACAGAAAAAAAGTTATAGCGAAAATTCCACGATGACCTATTTGGAGCAGCGAAACCCTAGAATCCAAAGCTCTGATACCAAATGTTATGAAACCAGCTCACAAAAAGATAGAAAAGAGAGATCCACGACTTAGAATTCAGCCTCTTCGAGGGGGAAACCTCCTTTACATTACATAAATGAACAATTCTTGGATGATACAAATGACAAAACCTCCTTTCTATATATAGGAGTCTAAGGAGTCACCATGTAATCCAGCCGACCTAACAATAATAATATAAAGCCACAAAAATAACAATAGAGGGATTCTATGGGGCACAGAAATAAAAATATGGGGGTAATAGGGGCACAACAATATAAATAAGGGGTATAACTACAATAGTAATGGGGTAATCACTAGTATTATAGGGACCCAACAGTGTGACTAAAGGGAGATGGAAACACAAATGCTTTAAGAAGGCTTTCATATGTTAGCTTAGGTTCTTATAAAATACACAAGGGAAGAAGAGATTACTTGCTTTTTGTAATGACACTTGGCCCTAGTCCCAAAACTAATGAAATGAAAAAATGCTTTGTTTAGTAACAAGATTTGTGGATGATAGGCCACTTACTCCTTTACTAATTAAGCTATGTGATTTGCAAAAACTAGAAAAATAGATTGAAAAATATGTGTGGAATTTGGCCACTTACTTTTCCCCCTAATTAATCTATGTGAGAATTGCAAAAAAAAAAAAAAAGATAATCTAATTACCATACTAATTGTGATTAGTAGAGAAATTAAGTATCTAAACTGACTGGAAAAATTTTGCAGAGGTGACGGCAATTCACTAAAGGCTATCAATCACCTTTAAAAAGTGAAATTACAAGGAATTGTTTGCTTTATGGAAACTGTGTAGGTTTTCCCTACACAGACACGATTAGTGTTTGTTTGAGAAAATGTCATGGCCCGTGTGTCTGTCTGTCAAAAATTCATGCAGTCGACAAAAAAACTGTAAGAAAGTAAGTTTCTTTGCCACCAACAGGTCCAAAAGGTCCTGCAAAAATTCCAACGAGCTTATGCATGCCTTGTGAGGTGATAACATAGATAGAATTTCCTCCAAACACAATTGTTTAGAGTAAATAAATAGAATAGTGGAGTCACCAATCTTGTTGTGGTGTTTTTGTAGAAATGGTGTACCCAAAGTCACCATAGCAGTAGGTTGTTCCCTGCAAAAAAAAACAAGTAGTTTGGTTGTTGTCAGTGGAAAAGCATGAAGAAACAAAGTATTGTAAATGTTGGAAACAATACATAAAAAAACATAAACTAAAACAAAGAGATAAACAAACAAATAAATATTAATGAAGCAAACAAGCCAACATAATTATGGAAAATGGATCCCTTTATTGACTGCTTGTGGTAGAAGATGAATATAAATAGTAGAATACTAAACACTTGAAGAGAATTATTTGAGATTATGTGCTCAAAAATTCTTAGCAAGAAGGTTTTTCTCTGCACTCTCTTTACAAGCTCCTCCTCTCTATCCAAGAAGTATCAAGGCTCTATCAATGGTGAAATTGAGTCCACACTGGAGTGATGGATTGCTAAGAAGTAATCTTGCCAACACAATAGTGCTCTACTTCTTCTACTTCAACAATGAAATGAAGGTTTGCCTGATATGAATTTAGCAAGCATGACCTTGTCTTTATTTTGGCTCTCTAATGGCCTATTTATATAGAATTTTGTTTAATCCCTCTTCCCTCTCTTGGTTCATGAATGAAAATGACTTATGAGTAGGACAAGAGGATTCCTTTGAGGGTTGCATATTTTCAAAGCGACTCGAATTCAGTTGTCCGTGACTAAAATCTTGTGAGGGAATCATCTTCCAACTGTGGGAAGTGGTCCTAAATTGTTGAGTCAGCCATTTCTTCAATTGTGCAGCTTTCGAAGAAAATATTACGCATCACATGGCTATCAAAGGGAAAGTCGCATAGTCATCAATTTTTAATTCAATATACATTGGAACTTAGGAGAAATTAATTTTTATGAACATCATATTGTCTTCAGTTGGAAAATATTCACATTTTCATTTTGCTAGACAACTCTTGGTGTCTTTTGGATTGTACAAATATTTGTAGGATTTTCTGGTGTTAACACTTATGGATTTCCCTCAGAGCAAGACGAAGATTGTGGCCACATCCACAACCACCTGTCAAGTCTCGTCAGCACGGCAGCAACAGATGAACAAGGTCATGGAGGAGTACAGGTACAGCTTCACCTCACCCATAGAGGTAACCCTACACTATTAGGTTAAAAACTCCATAAATTTTACCATGTTCATGTCGCTACCCAATGGACCAATCTACCAATGCTCTATTCTAGAGAACGATGAAATCAAGAGGTAGATTCAGGATTTTTTGTAGAAAGGGCACATCAAGCCAAGTTCATCACCCTGTGGGAGCCCAATGGTGTTGGTACAAAAGAAGGACATAACCTGGAGGCTTTGTACTGACTATCGGGCGTTGAATAAGATCACTGTCTAGAATATGTATCCATTCCCATGGATTGATGACCTTCTGGACAAGCTCAAGGGGGGGAATATTTCATCAAGATTGACTTGAATTCTTGTTATCATGAGGTACCAATTGAACCCTCCAATGTGTGGTAGACTGCCTTCAAATCCAAGGAGGGATTTTTCAAATGGCTAGTCATGCCTTTTGAGTTGATGAATGCCCCACAACCTTCATGAGGATGATGAAATACATCTTGCATCCCTTTGCCAACTCATTCAATATGGTAGCATATGTGGATGACCTCCTGATCTTCAAGTAATAGTTTGGAAGAGCAGCTACACCATATTCGACAAGTCCTCCAAACCTTGAAACAACATACATTATGTGCCAATTTGGAGAAATTCACTTTTGGTATGACCCAGGTTCAACATCTTGGGTACGTCATTGATGAGTGGGGTGTGCATGTGGACCCAGCCAAGATACAATTTATTGAGGATTGGTGAGCCCCAACTACTCTAATAGAGCTCCGAAACTTTTTACGTCTTGCCAATTTCTATTGCAGGTTTTTGTTGGGATTCTCTCATATCACTTGTCCTTTGAGGCAAGTCACTAAGCATGGACCAAACCAAAAGTAATTTTGGTTTGAATCCAAAAAAAACGTGTTTTTTTTAGTTAAAGCATCTCCTCTACTACCCACCAGTGCTCACATTATCATATATACAACAACCATTTGAGATTGAGACATGTGCCTTTGACTATGCTATTTGTGTAGTTCTTATCCAATAGGGGAATCCAATGGCATATCATAGTGAGAAAATTTTAGATACAGTCTGAAATTATCCCACTTATGAAAAAGCTATGTAATCCATTATGAATCCTTCCCGACAATGAAATAATTACATTCTAGGAAAGGATACGGTCATCGACACAGACCACCAGCCCTTGTACTTCATACAGGCACAAGGAAAGTTTCAAAATGATTTCGATTAGAAATGGTCCACATATCTACACAATAATTCCATTTGAACATTAAGTATAAAAAGTGAAACACCAATAATGTTGTATACTATCTCAACTGACCATCAGTTATGGCATTGACCACTTTTATTGACTCTTGTGAACACAAGACTTCGAGATGGCCCCATCTCTAGAAGAGTGATCTAGAATTCGAAGCCACATAGCAGATGCTCCTAGAAGGCAAGAAAGTTCCAAACTTTCACCTCCAGGATGCACTATTATACCACCTGGGACACCTCTGTGTTAATTCAAGGAAACATGCCAAGATGATTTGGGAGTCACACTACAGCCAGGTCGTTGGACATTTTGGGGTAGAAAAAAAGTGGTAGTGTTTCAAAAGTATTTTTATTTTCCGAGCCTTCGATGAGATATTGGAAGTACATAATATCCAACACTTCATATGCCATTTCCAAACCTACAATTAAGAAGCAAGACCTGTATACACCTCTTCCTACTCTTAGCCAGCTCTTGGAATCCATCTCCATGGATTACATGTTGGGACTTCCTTCTACCAAGCATGGCAACAACTATGTTTTCATTGTCGTTGAAAAAGTCTCTAAGATGGTGATTCTAGTGGCCTACAAGAAGAGTATCACAACAAAATCCACTTCCAAACTCTTCTTTGAATGAGTATGGGTACACTTTGGGATCCAAAATTCCATTATCTCAGATTGGGATAGCAGGTTCCTAAGTACATTTTGGTCAGGCCTCTGGTTTTTGTTGGATACCAATCTCACTAAGTCCACGACCTTCTACCCCCAAATGGATGTCCAAACAGAGGTCACCAACATGATGATCGTGCAGATCCTGTGCATGTACAACTCAAAGCATCTAAGCACATGGGATGAAATCCTCGCCTATGTCAAGAACAACTAGAACAAAGCTCTCCATAACTCAATTGGAACAACCCCTTTCAAGTGGGGTTTGGATTCTAGCCACTATGTCCCATTCATGTTGCCACACCACTTGCATCTGCTCAAGCAGATCTATCTCATGTCCATTCCAAATATGACAGAGCTAACTTCATTGAATTCACTCATCACATCCGCCAACAAGTCCATGACATATATGGTAGAGCTAATGCTAAGTACAAACAATGTCATGATTAGCATCGGGTGCCACACAAGTTCGATGTGGGTGACAAAGTTTGGTTATACTTGTAGGAGTGCCTCGCTGGGGCCCACCAAAAGATTTTCTCACTTTGATATTGGCCTTATGCCATCACTAAGGTTGTAGGAAACAATGCTTTCAAGCTCAACATTCCATCGTTCCTTGCGTGCACCCAGTATTCAATGTGGATTGGTTGTAGCCATACTTTTCCCCATTGTTGGACACATCAAACATTGGTGAGCAACTACCACCAATAGAGCTCAACCCAAGCTATATTGAACAGACCATAATTGATAGGATCATGGAAGCATAGATCAATAACACTTTCCATTAGAGGATCCATCTATATCTAGTTATTAAAGCAGGCCAACTCCTTCACCGGGGCAAGTGGCTGACCAGGGACCACGTTCAACAAAACTTTCCTCACTTCATGTAGGCTCTACACACAACGGGGACCATTGCTTCATAAAGGGGGAGGACTTATCCAAGAATATATTGGTGGTCACCCACCTATTCCACCTAGACTTCTAGTTGGTTTCATCAGTTTCCTTGATTATAGCATAATTTACTATTTTTAGCATTTTTCAGGTCCTGAACTTCTAGAGTTGTTTTGACTGCATGAATGTCATTTTTTGAGGTCCGCAACAGGATCATAACATTGGCAGGGACATTCCCTATGGCCTACTACAAATATTGCAGTGTCCTCAGTGAGACCTTTCTAAAAAGGTATCATCATACGAGCCAAAAGGCGATCATATGACCAAGTTATGACCCAGGGAAGTTGGTTGTCCAACTAACCCCAACAGGGCCCACAAACTCTTGCCATTCCATCTCCTAGGGTTAGGTTTTTTTTTCAGGGTTTCCCTTTATTATTCAATAATAAAAAGGCCCTTAATCCTCAATGTAACATAGTTCATAGGCATGTAACCACCACATCTATTCTCAGAGATAAGCTACCATCACCCGAGCTAGTTTATTTCCATTCTGTATGTAAGCATATTTCAGCTCTTTGATATTAATGAAATGAAGATTTATTTATGTTGCATCTCTATGTTTATGTTTATGTATGTATTATGTTTCGTTCCTACATATGTCTAGTTCATCATGTCCGAACAGTTAAATGAAAAAGAGAAAATTTGTGAAATACTAGAAGATGAGGTTATCCTATTAAGAGAAGAATTGTTGCAACTCAATTCAAAGTTCCAGAAAGGAATTGAGTCCATATACACTAATACACACAGGCAGAAAATCTAACATCGGATTCTAATGGAAGGGATAAAATCAAAAAAACTGTCAAAATTTAAATGTATATTTTTATTTTTATTTTTTTAAAATCCAAACGGTCATCAAATATCTTATGGGAGTTCCTTTACTGTCAGATATCTAACAAAAGTTCCTTATCTGTTGAATATCCAATGGGGCTCCTTTACTATCAAAGATCCGACGTTTGCTCAAATATCCAACAAATTCCGAGGAATCATTGTATAACAACCAATTGCACCATTAATGACGTTTTTCCATTGGAGGGTGTCTAATATGGGAGAACTTTATGTTGACTAGTTTAACTAATTATAATAAATGTAAGATTAATATTATAATTATATATAATATTAGTAATATATAATTAATACATATAATATAACAAATATTATATATAATTTACAATAAATATATAATATCATCTTATATTATAATTATATAATATTATTAATATATAATTATTATATATTAATATTAGTATCAACAATATATTTATTAATATTATATTATATAATTATATTTATTAATATATATACCCGAATGACATATAACGTCAACATAGTTGATGTATTACTTGTGATTGTTTTGAAAGGTTGTAGGCCTATTTTGAGGTTAATTTTTGAAGAAAATCATCACTCAAAATTTGGTGAGGAAAAATGTCACATGATATTCCTCAAGGAGGCCAACGAGATGTGAGATCGACATCGGGGGATTCGAATGATCGAAAATGTTATTGCCTTTGTATAAGATGTGAGGGATTCAAGACAAGGAGACTTCTAATAACACCAATTAAAAGGCATTGTTTAGACTATGGACACACTGAAGGCGGGGATGAATATCATCCATTAGTATGTTATTCATTATATGTCATTGTATTGTATATTTTTTTGTAAATGTTTATATGTATTTGTATTTACATTGTATGTCTTTCTATTGTAAATTGTATTGTCTTTCTATTGTAAATGTTTATATTCTTTTGGGAGATATTTGACCTATGTTGTCATTTGATGTGAAGAAATATTATTTGATTTTTATGGTTAGGCTAGACTAAGTGGTTAGGTCGAGTTAGTAGTTAATTAGTTTATGGGCTTAGGGATAAGGGGTTATTGTTTAACAGAGGAGGGGTTATGAGTTAAGGGCTTAGGGATTAGGGGTTTAAGGGCTTAGGAGAATGCGGTTAAGGTGTTATGGGGTTAATGTATGTTTAGGGGGTTAATTAGGACCTAGAGGATTTAGACATTAATGGGTTTTTATGGAGCATTATGAATAAGTTTTTAAAGTATATTATGAACATTTAAAAGATGGAAATTTAAAATCTTATGTTCCTAGCCACAATTTATTTCGCTCATAAAAGAGACCCTTTCTCATTTTTTAAGGAAAAATGTATGGGACGCAAGCCTTGCACTTGGTGTTTCAATTTTTTTTACTAGGGGACAATGAACTTTTTAAGCTGAAGTGATATAGAGTGAATAATTCCCTATATAAAGTATCTTTTTGTGATAAGTAGAGTGTCTCATTTCTTGTAAATTGTGAGAAAACTTGAAAGAATATAAAAGCTATAATACAAATGGTAGATTAATAAAATATTTGATAAATCATTAAAGGTTGTTCCTTCCAAATTTATCTTACTTATTATAACTCATGCAAGGTAGAAACATCCATTTTGAATGTCTTTGAAGTAGGCACAATGTTTTAATTCTATATATAACATTCATTTCCGACTAACTACAAAGGAGTGAATTTTTACATTTTTTTCAAATCAACTAAGTAGTCAAAAAGAAAGAATACCCCATTTTATGTAGAAGGAGAGATTGACGTCATGCCTTAGTAAAAAATGGTTTCCTATGAAAATTAATGTCTTTGGTGGGTTTCCTACCACTTTTCTAAAAACAAAGGGGGGTCCTATCTAATTTTCTTACATCCATTATCAATTTCAAAGTTTATAAGTGACAACATACAATGAAAATAGAAAATAAAATGCAACTAATAAGTTATATCAACAAACACATTGTTTTCTTGATTTTGATAAGCTAACCTAGACAATATGAGACCTACCTATTTAGGAGCAATGATGCAAAATATAAGAGATTAAGAATAAAAAGGTATAGAAAGAATAATTAGAGATAAACACAAGACCAAACAATAAAGAATAAGAACGGTTCAACTTCCTCTTATACATTCTTAGACACATCTAGCCACCAACTAATTTCAGTATTAACTTTCATTGTGAGTGTGATGCAGGAAAGTGTTCCCTCTGCGAACAGAGACAACCACTCTAGCCCTAGAGTGGGTCTAGTCACAAACAAGGACAGATCAACAATAGCTTTCCTTAAACAGTCATAGTTGGAGGCCTACCTCAACCGGTGGTCGATGGAGTTCTATTGCGCTGCTCCAACTTCCGCTTCCTTCTCCTAATGAGTAATCAACCTGAAACAATGCAATGGAAATACAACAAAGCACGTTTCCAAAACAACAATGATCTATTTACTCACAAAGTCAAGAAGTCATGATCTATCAAGTACATTACATACAAGACATAGGAAAAACATCATTGATTGCATTAATTATGAAATAAGAGTAAGCTTACAACCAAAGTCTTGACGTCACAAGCCTTCTCAGAGGGGTCCAGCCAGCATGTTCCTCAAGCATTCACTCTTTGAAGATGGATCTCCCAATACACAAGTCTCTCTCACTCACAAGTTTTACACAAGATTAAGGGCACTTCACAACCTTCCTCAAGCTATCAACAATCCCACACTTGTCACACTCACACCAGCTATCTAGCAAACTCACAAACACTAACAACACTATCAGCAACCATTCCCAAAAACTAAGAACTCCAAAACTATCAGCACATAGCAATGGTGAGAGTTTAAATAGGAGGAGTCTCCATGAAAGGTGGAAGAGTGAGATTATCTCCAAGGAAGGTAGCACAAATGACAGAACAGCCATGCTAGAGAAAGGAGGGCGACATAAACTAGGCCAACAACCAAGTCTGGAGTCATCTGGAAGGCCGGATGTTGGAACAAATTCGCCCAATCTGGATCATCGCAAGCACATAACTAGTCTTCCACGCTGACATCGCTATTGAATAACGCAGCTAGTCAGGTCATCGCCGAATATTACAAGCGACAATCGCGCTGACACATAAAATCCGACCATCATGGGAATCAGGTGTACTTCCGCGATGGCAGTGCTTCCGGACTGTTTTGGAGCACCCTTCAGCATGTTTATTTAGCCAACAGATGCGATGAGGCAGAAAACTTTGGAAAATTGGGTCATTTGGCAATATCAGGGAGCATTTGTCTAACATGAGCATGAATGACTTGGACACATGGCACAGTAGGAAGACTGGAGTGAAGACAGTGACAAATTATTGTGTAATAGATGCCCCCTAAAGTATGAAGCCTGAGAGAGAGGGAGGGGTGAAATTCTTTACGAAACTAACTAAACTGGAACACCATCTGGAAGAACCTGCACGCAAGTACAACTGATATCTCTGATAATGAAGTACATGTAGTCTAGGCATGGGCACAGCCATCCAAAAGACATATGAAACTAGGTTTTTGGTATGGACGCAGCCATCTAGCTAATGAGACCATGATGATGATAAAGGTATGTTCGCAGCCATCCATGAAGACTCAGGTATGGTCGCAACCATCCATCAATGATTCATCTAATCATGAACCAATCCACGCAGCTCGAACATGTGTAATCTGAGTTGAGGGTCTTGAACCCATCCGAACATAGTACAAATCCTAACATGCGAATAGATGTGATGAAGTCAAGCATGATAGAAAATCACTTGATTACCGTTCAATGACAGAAACCGCTAACAAGCATGAGAGAAACCACCAATAATGCCAATGGTTTTCAAGGTACTAGCTAGCACAATCCACGAAGTGTGAAAAAGGAGCTAGAGTCGAAAACTCGTGGAATCACCCAATCGATGACCAATGATGAAAGTCGACCATCAGGTGTGAAGAACTTGCCATTGAGGCATGCAAGCTCTAAGGTACCACAGGGGATCTCTAGATCAATCTCCTGGATAATGAGCTGATGTTGACAGGAGACGACTCGTCGTAGGAGGGCCATAATGTTTCCCCCATCAATGACACGAGATAAGGAACAAGTGGTAGATGGCGAAACAGAGTATCAGAGGAGAAGGTGAGGGTGTAAACTGCAGAAGGATTATACTCTTGAACATGTCGACGACACGACTCCGGAGGGGGGTGGCAGCATTCAGGCACCAAGGGATCAGAGGCTTGAAGGAGACGGCATGAATCGAATGGAATGAGGCTAGAATGATAACCCAAACCCGCGGAAGGCCAAATGACGATGTATGGATGTCCCAACCCGACAAGAAGCAAAAGTGTCGATGTTCAAGAGTGACTAGCTGCCATAGACAATCAATGATAAACCTGTTGAGTCCAACCTAGTAATAGTTTAATGAGCCCTAGGAAGGAGAAGCTCGAGTCTCATCATGGTGACGAGTCCAATGTCATCAGGGTTTAACGAGTCTGACATAGGTAAAACTCAGAGCCTTTTTCATGTTTAGAGAGTTTGAAAAAGACACGTAAAAGAAAACTCTAGGGGGGTCCTTTTTCGTAGATTTGTGTCTCTCGAGCCCGAAAAAGTATAAAATGATACTCGAAAGAACCATCCGACCATTACGATCGAGGAGTACTTTTCATAACTAGTGACTTCGACCCAAAAAATTAGAAAAGCGATCGAGATCACGTCGTTTCGTAATAGATAACGAGCTTGAAACGACAAAGGCCCGACAATCTTTTCATGTTTACACTGTCAGAAAAGAGCTTAAAGGCGACTACCTCTTATTACTTTTAACGAGTCAAGAGGAACGAATCGGCTATCTTTTCATTTTTTAAGTCAGAAAAGAGCTTAAAACAAACCTCCATTTTTATTCTCTTTAACGAGTCAAAAAGGGAAAAATACTCAACACTCTTTTCATCTTTTACGAGT
Organism: Pinus tabuliformis; assembly: GCA_031772625.1. Lineage (NCBI taxonomy): Eukaryota > Viridiplantae > Streptophyta > Pinopsida > Pinales > Pinaceae > Pinus > Pinus tabuliformis. The sequence goes on from CM062818.1 coordinate 1,788,746,762, forward strand.
TAGAAAAGAGCTTAAAGGAGACTCATCCTAGAGGAACAAGTGATATAAAGGGTAGCAATTGGTTCCATCAATGGTAGAACTACTCAAAACATGTAATGGTCAAGAGGTTGGCTAATAAAACCACTCATTGTTGTGGTTCCTCAGGAAAGGATAAACAACCAAGTGAAAGCATATGATCGGCCAAAGAGATGGTGACGATGGAATGAAACAACCAAGGCTCATCTAGTAGAATTTAGCGGATAAAAATAGCAATCACGAGGTGTAAATCATGTATGGGTTCATTTTTACACAAGCTTGAACCATGGAGAACTCTGCTTGGATTCGGTTTCATGTTTACACAAGCTTGAAACGAAAAACTATGCTTGTTATAAGTTCGCATGCCCCTAGAATAATGACGCAAATTGAGGTACATGACCCCCAAGCTTCATTGCATTCAATGAGGTGGATGGAATGAAGGTTTACTTTCGAGATTTTGGAAAGACTCGACTTGGATCTTACTAGATCTTAATCAAAGACTTGATTTGGAAAAGGGAGTTGTTTCATTTTTTAATGAGGTTGACACAGTGAAAAAGAACTATCCTCATGTTGAAGCCCCGAAAATCGGGTCGACAACAAGGGGGATACCCACCCGGTCCGGACCTTGGTTGGCAGCTCCTTATCCGTTTGGTATAGCGGGTCTGACTGGGGATAATGGGACAAGTTTCCCAATCTAAGGGTGTGTGTGTGTGTGTAGAGTTGGATGATGCTGATCTAAGAGTACTTAAAGCTAATTTAATTCAAACTTCTAAACTAACTCTATGCTATTGTAATCTAATGAGAAACAAAACATCTAATCTACGCTAACCCGGGGTGTATTTCTTCTATTATGCGATCTAAAGAGATTTCAAACAATAACTGGTAATAAAGATCATTCATCTATCATAAGAATAGAAATCAATTAAGATAAACCACTTTGCATAAAAAGTTAGGCAAAACAGTTGTGAACAGCATATCGCATAATAAGTTATTCATATATCAAACATAAATAAATGACTCCACCGTACAAAAGTGCCAAATGGTAACTCATACATTCATGCAGTAACATATAAACAACTAAAAATTGTATATCACTTTAAGAATATAAACAGAAACAGTCAAGAGATAAAAGTACCATTTATGACTGGTTCCACTCATAAGCTTCAAGCAACAATGATTTATCTCTCCTTGCTCTAACATCTACTAAGAGTACAGAAGTGCAACATCAGTAGCAAATATCAAATGCAAACATTAATAAACCTTGATCCATCCATTCATCAAAACCCCCTCCGAGGGTGCAAAAGTGCATGTTTTGAGGACAAGTTTTTTGGCAAATTTCTGGACCCTTCTCCTAATGCCTGAGAAGGGTTTAAATACTGCTAACTAATTAACTTAATTACATAAATTTAGGATACGGTTTTAAATGACCGCCCTTCTGCTAAAGCAAAACTATTTCTAAAAATTGAATCTAATTCCTAACCATTTCTATATTTGCTCCTTAGTGCTGCAAGCATGCAACATTCGCCTGGGAAGAGTCGGTTGGTCGCCTTCTGCTTTCGTTTGAGCTATGAAAATAGAAATAACAAGTGTTGGCACCACTTTTTGGTAAACTAGAAGATATTTTCGAGAATCTTCCTCTGGCTGGGTGTATTCACTGCGTGTACACTTGGTAAAAACCCAAATTTCTCTCAAACCGATTCTGCTTTTGCTATTTCGGTTTCCGGCCTTGCGAATGACTGAACAAGTTAGGGATTTTTCTCTCTGAACAATTTTCTGCATCGAAAACTGCCTCTGTTCTTTGTTCCGGGCTTTTCTGGTGCGTTTTCCTTCTTTAGCACTTTTTTTCTTTTTGCTTTACCGGGCATAAGCTTCAGGATCTTTTGTAAACATGCTGCTTTTGTGCGCTTTTGACTCTGGGCGTTGGACAGCCTATCGACATCAGCATATGTTGAGTGATACTCTGGAATCTGTGGTCCTGTTGTAGGTGGCATCTGTTTATGAAGGGATCTCTTCTCTGTTCTCCGAGCATTGACGCTTTCCCCTTTTCCTTAGATGTTTCCTGCACATTGCTTCATGTTATTTCCTGTCTTACAGTTTACGCAAAGGAAAAGAGTAATGATAATAAAGATTGACATGAAAGCTTTAAGCTCTTATGAATGCATAATCATGACACCCATAACGAACTGACTCTTTGAAAAACACAAAACTGTCCTTCTTGAATACTTTGGCGTACATTCATTAATTTCTTTTAAGGCGTGCGCCCAATTTTGGTTTACGGATAGCTTTCCTTGAATACTGCGCCGAGGAAAATTTGCAATGGGTGATTTTTGCGACTCGCATCGCAGCATCGCAGATCACGTCGTCAAGATGTGTCATCACAGAAATTCATGATCGCAGATCACAGATCGCAGATCGCAGATCGTAGATCGTGTTTAGTCATTCAATCATTGTGTGCTGCTTACGCGATGTTGCGATATGCGACGTCGCATATCGGCCATCGGAGATTTCTTAAGATTTTTCATTTAAGGGCGCTTCATAATGTATGCGATGCGATGAATTTCACATCACTTCTTCGCAGTTTATTATGCTCATAGAAAAACGTTTCATTCTCTTCTCGCGATGCGATACAGCTTTAAGGAGTTGAATACAAAAATTTTCATAAAATGTTTTTTGGATTTTTTATTAAGGGTCCCCATTTGCTTGGTGTTATTGCTAATACCAAACAAAGAGGGGGGGTTGTTGGTGGCCACAACAATGGCGATTCACTGGGAAGAACCAGTTATCTCTGCTTTTCTATTGAATTTTAACTTCCAAAGCAGAAAAATTTTCATAAGTCTAAATTTTGTTATGGACAGATAGAGTACATTATGCCTTATCCTATCAATGATATTTTGTTTCAACCTTTTTCTATTCCAATTGTTTGCTTCCTCAGGCTTTTTCCTTTTATTTACATCAGCCATTACTTGGTCTTTTAAAGATAAAATAAGGTCTTCTCTGTGTGCTGGCTTTTAAAATATGCTCATTTGTCGTAGGTAGAGCCTCTGCTGCCAGCAGGCGTCCATAGCCTCGACAGGGTTACCTGTTACCGAGCAATGATCCTTTATCCTGCTTAAGGCTATTTACAACTTTTCAGAGAAAAACCCATTTTGACACTTTTTTCCTTTTTTATTCAACTAAAGAACAATGTCTTGGTTTGGTGGCCAAATTATGACACAGTCATTCCCTTGATTTACACTTTTGCTGAACAAGTTGGCTCGTGATGAGACCCCTTGTCTTTTGATTGCAACAATCTTGAGTCGTTGCCCTGTTTTGGTGGACAGTATTCGCAAAGTCAGCAAGTTATAATATCTGTGATCATGATAAGTCGGCTCGTGATGAGACCTCTTATTCTTTGAGATATAGTGTTTTCTCAGATTGTTCCTCTGAATGCTGCGATTTTCTTTAGCAGGGAGGAAATCATTGTTTTTCCTTAAGAAAGCTCTGGACGACAATAATAGAGTTTGAAAACAGCAGTTTTACAGAGAATATTTATTTTGTTATTGATACCTTTCATTGTGCTGATATAAAACAATTTCTTCGCTAAAGGTTGCTTTCATCAAATTTTTTGAAGTTGAGAGTAGTATCATATCTAGGCTAAAGTAACTCTATCTGTCTAATAATAAAGATCAGATTTTTCGAAAAATTTTACTATTTGTACAAGCGAAAAAAAAAAAAAAATCTGATAGAGAATTGGTGTCTTTTTCGTGAACCCCTGTAGTAACCATCTACAACTGGTTTTATTTATAAGAAAGAAAATAAAAAACTAAAACTATCCTACAAAATAGAAGAATAATCTTCTATTGAAAATATATTTTAAGGATCTGTCCATTAACAGGCAAAGAATCCCTTCTACCTGCTAAATCCTGCAACACAAACGTTGATGGGCCTATGACTTCTACAATCTGAAAAGGACCAAGCCACATCTTCTGAAATTTTGTATGTTTGCCCTTTTCTTCATCAGCCTTATCCCATTTCAAAACTAGATCTCCCATCTGAAAGTTTTTTCTGGTCATTATGCTTGAATCAAAAGAGGATTTTATTAGCGCTTGGTGATGAGCATGGGTTTTCTTAGCTTTTTCTTGTCGTTCTTCTAACTTAATTATTTCCATTTGTCTTAATTGTAAGGAGGAAGTAGATACTTCATCGATGTATTGTACTAAAGACAAGGAGGGGATCACTAAATGAGTTGGGAGAACCACTTCTTTCCCATAAACTAAATTAAAGGGAGAAGTGCCGATTGAAGCTTTCTTCGTTATTCTATCTGCCCATAAAGCATTTACCAAATTTTTGTGCCAATTCTTTTGGTTCTGGTCAACTGTTCTTTTAATAATCATGATTAGGTTTTTATTTGTTGACTCAGCCAATCCATTACCTTGCGAATAGTAGTTGGCCGAATATTTCAGTTTGAACCCTCTTTTAAGTGCAAACTCAGTCATTGCATTCCCAGAAAAGTATGAGGCATTATCAAACATTAAAGCTATTGGCAATCCAAACTTAGTGATTATAAATTGATCTATGAATTCAATGATGCTTTCAGAATTAGTTGTCTTGAGAGGAACTGCTTCTACCCATTTAGTAAAATAATCTGTTGCCGTGAGGATGTATCTATGCTGCTTAGAAGAGTGAGGAATGATCTCACCTATTATGTCCAAGCCCCACTGACTGAATGGTTGCTCGATGTTTACCGGCTGTAGTGGCATGGACGGTTTCTTTTGTCTCCCTGCAGTAGTTTGGCAGACTTGACATTTCCTCACGTAACTGTGTGAGTCTTTGAACAGTGTGGGCCAATAATATCCTGCACGTAAGATTTTATGTGCAGTAGCATCTCCAGCATAGTGTCCGCCTACTGGTCCATCGTGGAGTTCCTGCAAAACCTTTTCGGTTTCAGTTTTTTCAAGACACCTAAGTAGAACAGAATCGTAATTCCTTTTAAACAGAACATCATTTATGAGCTGATATTGTTTAGCTTTCAATCTCAGAGCTCTTTTCTTGGTGTGATCCAGGTGTGATGGAGCATACCCGTTCTTAAGATAATAAATGGTGTCAGCATATAATGATTCTACATCGTTTAGGCTTACCTCATACATTTGTACCTCTTAAGATGAATTTTCAGGAATTTGCGATGCTCCAGCCAACATTTTGCAAAAGCCTTGACCTCTCACAATGCTTGTTGGTTTGATCTCAAGGTCGTATTCTTGTAAAGCGGTGATCCAATTTGCTCTTTTTTCACCCACATCCTTCTGTATTAGAAGATTTCTTACCACTGGAAACGGTACTATGACCTTAGTATGGGTTTTAAGTAAGAAAGGTCTGAAATATTTGACCGCTTTGAAAACAGCATATGCCTGTTTCTCCACGTCTGAATAGTTGAGTTCAGCACCTTGTAAATTCGAGCTAAAAAATGTGATTGGAGCTTCCGCTTTCTCTTGATTTGCTTGAGTTAGAATCGCGGCATATGATTTCTCTGAGGCAAATGTGTATAAGATAAAAGATTCTGAAAAATTCGGGGTTGCTAAAGATGGAGCGTTAATGATAGCTTGTTTGATCAGGTTGAATGCTTCATGCTCATCTTGACCCCATTTAAAATTTGAATTCTTTTTAATCATGGTTTGCAAGGGAGAAACAATTCGTGAAAAATCTGGGACAAATCTCTTCACAAAATTGATTTGACCAAGGAAAGATTGCATGGCTTTTTTGTTATGAGGTAGGGATATTTCAGAAATTTCTTTGATTCTGTCAGGCTCAATGTGAATACCAGATTTTGACACTATGAATCCTAGAAGTTTTCCTTCACTTAATGCGAAAAAAAATTTCTTTGGGTTAAGTGAAATCCCATACCTTAAACATCGTTGAAAGATTTGTTTCAAGTCCTGAGATGGTCGCTTCACTTCTTGGAGTACACTGTTATATCATCCAAATAAATTATTACAGATTTATTGACTAAACCCTTGAATGCGATGTCCATGGCTCTCTGAAATGTAGCACCGGCATTGATCAAACCAAATGGCATCTTCCGATATGCGTATGTGCCCCATTTAGTTCGAAATGTGGTTTTTAACTGATCATCGGGATGTACCAGCACTTGATTGTATCCTGAAAATCCATCCAAAAAAGACATTAGTTCTAAGCCTGCTACTGCCTGTAATATCTGCTCCATAGGTGGGAGGGGAAAATTGTCTTTTTGACAGGCTTTGTTGAGATTCCGAAAATCGATGCAGATTCTAATATCTCCTTTTTTCTTTCTAACGGGTACCATATTGGAGACCCATTTGGAATGTTTGACGGGGAAAATTATTCTGGCTTTTAATAACTTATTTAGCTCAGTTTTTATCTGATTTTCTAAATTGGGGTGGATTTTTCTGAGTTTCTGTTGGACAGGTTTTTCGTTGTCAATCATAGGGATAATATGTTGAATGATAGAAGTGTCGTATGTCTTTAGCTCATTGTAATTCCAGGCAAAAACATTTTTGTACTGTCTCAAAAGACGAATATACGCTAGTTTTTCTTCAGGGGCTAGGTCGTGGCCTAGATTAACGTTTTGTGGTTTATCATCGATTCCTAGGTTTACTAATTCGTAGTTCAGGGTTGAACTGTAGAGCTTAGAATTGGTAGACCTTTTAAACCGACTTTTCAAATTGTATAAGTCTTCTAACTTAACCACCGATTTAGGTATAGCATTATCAGTGCTATCTTGTTGTATTTGTCGATCATGATGGTCTTCGTCAATTATTTGATTGGAGTAGGATCCTTCAGAAGTGAGGAAATTTACAATATCAGGATCGTCATTGAATACTCTCCAATTTGTAATGTTGTCAGGGATGGACAGTCTAAATATTAATTCTATTGAGAATCTATCCGGACTAAAATCTTCAGAGGGAATAAGTCTAGAGGCTACGTTAGCTAAAAGGTCTGCGCTCGCGTTTTGGAGTCTTGGGATTGACGAAATATTGAATGCTATAAAATGCTCAGTCAGATCTTGTACTAAAGATTGATAGTGTTTCAAATGACCTGATAGGTAATGTATGGTGTTACGTACCTGTTTGACGACAATCTCAGAGTCTCCAAAGACTTGAAGATACTTGACATTCAGCCCGATTGCTTTGTATAGGCCTTGCACCAAGGCCTCATATTCCGCTGTATTGTTTGTGCAATCGAATTCAAGTCTGCACGTAAGCATGGTCTTATTTCCTTCTGGACTAATCAGAACGCATCCTGCTCCTGCTCCTTCGTTAGATTTAGAGCCATCAAAATATAATTTCCAAAATAAAGATGTATTTACAGGTTTATCTACAAAATTAACACACTTTGAATTATCAGTTTGGGAAAAAATTTCGACTTGGGACAAAACTGAATTTTCTAAGGTGATGTATGAGAATTGAAATTGTCGAGGAAAGAATCTACCGAGTAATTTCCTATGATACTGTTGTTATATGCTATTGCTTCATTTTCTCCCTCCAATTTCGTTACTATGTACTTCTGGTGTAACTCTCGTTCAACCTTTATTTGATTTGGTTTACCATTGTAGGGTAACCACATGTGCGACCAGTCGGTTGAGAAGTATCCATGGAGTTTTTCGAACCAATCCCTGCTAAGAATCAAGCCATAGAATTCTGGGATATCAGCTACTAGAATGTCAATAACCTGACATACCTTCGGGTTAGACGACAATCTTATGGTCACTTGATTAAGTTCACCAATCACTTCGACTTGAGATCGATCAAGCTAAACTATGCGCACTACGGATTTTTGTGGTTGAACATTCAACTTGGCACATATTGATCTGGGTAAAATATTCGTTGAAGCACCAGAATCTACCAAACAATTGTGCACATTTTTATTGAAAATTTCATAAGTGAGAAGAAAAGGGGGAGTGTGAGACCTTGATCTTCCTCCAATCAAGGCGATGTCATTTGGATCAATCTTATTGATCGTGTTGGTTGGAGGTCTTCCCATGTTGTGGGAAGCTACAGCTGTAGGCAAAGATGTAGTAGGCACGGTATGTAACTCTTTCATCATTATCTTCTGTTGATGTTTCAATTTGCTCAATTCATAAAGAGTGATATTAGCCCTAGTCTTTTTCATGTCATCAATAATATTGTATTCCATTTCATCCGACACTATCAGTGTTCTTAATGGAGGTGTTTGATCTGGTTGGACTGGGCTAGATTGAGTCGCTTTAGCGGTCGTTTTCTTTGTTGCGACTTTATCTTTTGTTGCAGGTCTTGCGCCCTTCTTCTTAGGGGTAGTTTGGGGAGGATCAAGTTGATTTTTGCTTCGTGTCCTAACCGGAAATGCTTTTTGATCTTCTTCTTGTGGGAGGATGAAATACCACATTCCTTGTAGTTCCACAACTTCTTCGTCATCGGTCTGCCCTTCAGTGGTACTCTCTTCTTCTTCCTCTTCTTCGGATTCGACATTTGAGATAGCATTGGGTGGTTTCACATCCGTTCAAGGGCTTCTTTTAAAAGCTCTGTAGGGCTTTTTTGAAGAAGTTTCTGCTACTTGTTTTTTTATGTCAATCATCTCATTGGACATGGTCTTTAATAATTTTTGCAATCCTTCCAAATCGAAAGGGTCTTTCGTTTGTTTCTTCTTGGAGTCTTCCTTGAAGGTGACTTTTTTAGATTTGCGTTCCTCTATCGCAGATCTCTTTTCCAGGGCTACTACGTGTTTCTCTACTGCTATCGCCTCTGTTAGGTTTTCAACTAAGGTTGTTTTATTTGCCCTATCCACGAAGATTGCTAAGTTTGATGGTAAGGCCGTAATATACCATTCACATCGTACTTCTTCGCTAGGTTGGGAAGCAGTGGGAATTTTGTTGAGGATTTTATTAAACCGTAAATTGAAATCTTTGATGGGTTCTCTAGCCTCGGCTTTAAGATTGGATAGGTCATTGATTAACGTTGTTGTTGATCTGTCATCACCAAACTTGGTAAGGAATTGACTTTGAAAAATGACCCAACTTGTGATAGACCCGAAGGGTAATCAAAAGTACCATGACCCGGCTATTCCTTGCATTGTATAGGGAAAAAGCCAGACAACAGCATCCTCGTTGGTAACTCCGTTGAGATTGACAGAAAGCATGAAATTATTAATGTGCTCTTCAGCTAGCATGCCTGCTTCTGGATTGAATTTGGGTAGCCATTTCTCAAGATGGGCCGGTATTTGGCTCAGGGGTGGAGGCATTAAAACTGCCCCAGGATTGTTCCATGGAGACTGGGCCATCGTTGAGCTGCTGGTAAATGAAAGTGCAGAGGATGATCCCTGAGGCTGGGAAGATGAAGATATTATGATCTTAGATGATTGAAGAAGAGGGGTTGTGGAAGATGGATGAGTGGTTTGGAATGAAGATGTGGGTGGCTGACTTCGCGGTGAGGGAGTTGAAATGGACGATGTAGATGAAAGAGTCTCACTATCAGACTCTTGTGGTGTTTTCCTTGCTCTTTTCCTGGTGGGGAGAGGGAATTCAGTTGGCTGGATGCCAAATTTTTCACTCTTTAATCTGGTCAGGGGATGAGCAGGATTGTACTGTGAAGTCACGCTGCTTTGAGATTTATCAGACCTCTGTGTAGAAATAGAAAATCCCTGGAGTTTGCGAATCAGAGTTTGAACTTCAGGGGGTTCAATGGTAGATTGGTATGAAATATTAGGGTATGTAGCAGCGGTTAATACTCGAGCGACTTCTGACTCTGGATTTAAACGTACTGGGGAAGTCGGGGGAGTTGATGAGGGTGATTTACTCTCAGAATGGTATTTAGATTTTGATTTAGGTGCCATTCATAGTTCGGGCCCTCCTTCTAGCGCCAAATATGTTGAAGCCCCGAAAATCGGGTCGACAACAAGGGGGATACCCACCCGGTCCAGACCTTGGTTGGCAGCGCCTTATCCGTTTGGTATAGCGGGTCCGACTGGGGATAATGGGACCAGTTTTCCAATCTAAGGGTGTGTGTGTGTGTGTAGAGTTGGATGATGCTGATCTAACAGTACTTAAAGCTACTTTAATTCAAACTTCTAAACTAACTCTATGATATTGTAATCTAATGAGAAACAACACATCTAATCTACGCTAACCCGGGGTGTATTTCTTCTATTATGCGATCTAAAGAGATTTCAAACAATAACTGGTAATAAAGATCATTCATCTATCATAAGAAAAGAAATCAATTAAGATAAACCACTTTGCATAAAAAGTTAGGCAAAACAGTTGTGAACAGCATATCGCATAATAAGTTATTCATATATCAAACATAAATAAATGACTCCACCGTACAAAAGTGCCAAATGGTAACTCATACATTCATGCAGTAACATATAAACAACTAAAAACTGTATATCACTTTAAGAATATAAACAGAAATAGTCAAGAGATAAAAGTACCATTTATGACTGGTTCCAATCATAAGCTTCAAGCAACAATGATTTATCTCTCCTTGCTCTAACATCTACTAAGAGTACAGAAGTGCAAAATCAGTAGCAGATATCAAATGAAAACATTAATAAACCTTGATCCATCCATTCATCAAAACCCCCTCCAAGGGTGCAAAAGTGCATGTTCTGAGCACAAGTTTTTTGACAAATTTCTGGACCCTTCTCCTAATGCCTGAGAAGGGTTTAAATACTGCTAACTAATTAACTTAATTACATAAATTTAGGATACAATTTTAAATGACCGCCCTTCTGCTAAAGCAAAACTATTTCTAAAAATTGAATCTAATTCCTAACCATTTCTGTATTTTCTCCTTAGTGCTGCAATCATGCAACATTCGCCTGGGAAGAGTCAGCTGGTCGCCTTCTGCTTTCGTTTGAGCTATGAAAATAGAAATAACAAGTGTTGGCACCACTTTCTGGTAAACTAGAAGATATTTTCGAGAATCTTCCTCTAGCTGGGTGTATTCACTGCGTGTACACTTGGTAATAACCCAAATTTCTCTCAAATCGATTCTGCTTTTGCTATTTCGGTTTCCGGCCTTGCGAATGACTGAACAAGTTAGGGATTTTGCTTTCTGAACAATTTTCTGCATCGAAAACTGCCTCCGTTCTTTGTTCCGAGCTTTTCTGAAGCGTTTTCCTTCTTTAGCGCTTTTTTTCTTTTTGCTTTACCGGGCATAAGCTTCAGGATCTTTTGTAAACATGTTGCTTTTGTGCACTTTTGACTCTGGGCATTGGATGGCCTATTGACATCAGCATCTGTTGAGTGATACTCTGGAATCTATGGTCCTATTATAGGCGGCATCCGTTTATGAAGGGATCTCTTCTCTGTTCTCCAAGCATTGACGCTTTCCCTTTTTCCTTAGATGTTTCCTGCACATTGCTTCAAGTTATTTCCTGTCTTACAGTTTACGCAAAGGAAAAGAGTAATGATAATAAATATTGACATGAAAGCTTTAAGCTCTTATGAATGCATAATCATGACACCCATAATGAACTGTCTCTTCGAAAAACACAAAATTTTCCTTCTTGAATACTTTGGCGTACATTCATTAATTTCTTTTAAGGCGCACGCCCAATTTTGGTTTACGGACAGATTTCCTTGAATACTGCGCCGAGGAAAACTTGTGATGGGTGATTTCTGCGACTCGCATCGTAGCATCGTAGATCGCGTCGTCAAGATGTGTCATCGCAGAAATTCATGATCGCATTTATCGCAGATCGCGTTTAGTCATTCAATCATTGTGTGCTGCTTACGCGATGTTGCGATATGTGACGTCGCATATCGGCCGTCGAAGATTTCTTAAGATTTTTCATTTAAGGGCGCTTCATAATGTATGCGATGCGATGAATTTCGCGTCACTTCTTCGCAGTTTATTATGCTCATTGAAAAATGTTTCATTCTCTTCTCGCGATGCGATACAGCTTTAAGGAGTTGAATACAAAAATTTTCATAAAATGTTTTTTGGATTTTTTATTAAGGGTCCCCATTTGCTTGGTGTTATTGCTAATACCAAACAAAGAGGGGGGGTTGTTGGTGGCCACAACACCTCATAACCCTTGTTTCTTTTTTAACGAGGTTGACACAAGATCAAGAACTTTTCTCAACACTCCTTATTTCATTTTTTAAACGAGGTTGACATAGGGACAAACTATCCTCGTACACCTTGTTTCATTTTTTAATGAGGTTGACACAAGATCAGAACTATCCTCGGAATCCTATTCATGGGTCACACGAGAAAATGGCTCCCAAGAGGTCTTCGTGGGATGGAAGAGACACACTCTGGGAGGAATACATGTCATGATGCACCACTAACAGATCTGGTTCCAACGCCCCTAGTACATGATGTACGAGACCATCTACATGATCAGCAGCAAATTCAGAGACGGAACAGGTAGCCACATAATTGACCTGTGGCAAGAAAGGTACTACTTGCGAGAAAGAATCGAGAGGGGATGGCAACTGCACAGGAGGCACCGGGGGACTAAAGAACGATAATTGATCTATGGTCACCATTCTTCCGTCGTGTGGAAAATAGACCACACAGAAAAGTGAAGAGACGAGGGCCCCCATGGCATAAACATAGTCACAGCCAAGGAGAAGACTGAAATCTAAAGTGCCTTGGACAACCATGATGTCTATATAGATGGTTTTGCCCCCCCAAAGTAACAGGAAGCTTTGGGAGGATCCCTAAAGGTTGACTAGTTCCTCCGTCAAATGCCAATAGATTCTGTGTGACTGGCACAAGCTGTGGGGATCCCAAAGCTTGCCAAGTAGTGTAAGGCATAAGACTGACAGACGCACCCTCATCCAAGATAGTGCTAGGTACTACCTTGTCATAGGCATGTACTGTAATCTGGAAAGGCACATGGGATGGAAGGCGGAATGTAGTCAAATGACTCCAGTCAAAGTAAACAATTGAACTACTTGGTGGGGGAATCGTATGATTGCCCCCATACTCTACAGGAACTGAAGAATGAATCTCGTGATCAGTAGGGATAGGAGGGTCATTCTCGAACTTAGGAGAATCTGACGAGACGAGAAGAACATGAGCATGACACTCTTCCAAAACAGAGTGATCAATAGGTGGTGAACCTAAGTTGACACTCTCTTCGACTAATGGTTGGTCTGGAATAGTCGTAGCACAAACAGGCTCGGAAGGAGGAGGATAGACAAGAGAAAGTGGAGTGGCCAATTTGTGATGCAGGAAAGTGTTCCCTCTGCGGATAGAGGCAACCCCTCTAGCCCTAGAGTAGGTCTAGTCACAAACAAGGATAGATCAACAATAGCTTTCCTTAAACAATCATAGTTGGAGCCCTACCTCAACTGGTGGCCGATGGAGTTCCGTTGCACTGCTCCAGCTTCCGCTTCCTTCTCCTAATGAGTAATCAACTTGAAACAATGCAAAGGAAATACAACAAAGCACGTAACTGGAACAAAAATGATCTATTTACTCACAAAGTCAAGAAGTCATGAGCTATCAAGTACATTACATACAAGACATAGGAAAACATCATTGATTGCATCAATTATGAAATAAGAGTAAGCTTACAACCAAAGTCTTGACGTCACAAGCCTTCTCAGAGGGGTCCAGTCAGCATGTTCCTCAAGAATTCACTCTTTGAAGATGGATCTCCCAATACACAAGTCTCTCTCACTCACAAGTTTTACACAAGATTAAGGGCACTTCACAACCTTCCTCAAGCTATCAACAATCCCACACTTGTCACACTCACACCAGCTATCTAGCAAACTCACAAACACTAATAGCACTATCAGCAACCATTCCCAAAAACTAAGAACTCCAAAACTAGCAGCACATAGCAATGGTGAGAGTTCAAATAGGAGAAGGAGTCTCCATGAAAGGTGGAAGAGTGACCTTATCTCCAAGGAAGGTAGCACAAATGATAGAACAGCCACACCAGAGAAAGGAGGATGACATAAACTAGGCCAATAACCAGGTCTGGAGTCATCTGGAAGGCCAACTGTTGGAACAAATTCGCCCAATCTGGATCATCGCCGGCACATAACTGGTCTTCTGCGCTGACATCGCTATTGAATAACGCAGCTAGTCAAGTCATCGTTGAATATTACAAGCGATAGTTGCGTTGACACATAAAATCTTACCATCGCGGGAATCAGGTGTACTTCCACGATGGCAGCGCTTCCAGACTATTTTGGAGCGCCCTTCAACGCGTTTATTTAGCCAACAGACACAATGAGGTAGAAACCTTTGGAAAAGTGGGTCATTTGGCAATATCATGGAGCATTTGTCTAACATGAGCATGAATGACTTGGACACATGGCACAGTTGGAAGACTGGAGTGAAGATAGTGACAAATTACTGTGTAACAGTGAGAATACCTTTCATATAATATTAAAAGTCCACAACATCTTTAGAAATAATTTTTTTAATTAAAATAGATAATATAAGATCCACCCTCCACTTGTCATAATTGAAGATTTGATAGGATCTGGGGATAAAATACATTTTATGCCCTTTCCCCTCCCATTATCTTGTCTTATGGAAGCCATCATGAACAATATTGTAGTATTTACCTTCATGTTTTACTACTTGAACTTAATTTATATTTCCTGGATTCATTGGTATTATTGTTTAAGTCTTGTACTTTGAGTACATTTGTAAATGTTATGGAATGATAAGGGTTTGATAATTTTCAGGTTGTTCCTAAATTGTTTCAACATAGTATTAAACATGTTTCTAAATTCCACAAGCTTCATGATCATATTGATTTGTTGTATTTATTTCTTGCTCTCACCCAAGCTCATGGCTGGTCAGACATCCTCTTAAAACTTCTAGTCTGTAAGTGAAATCAAGAAAGAATATGGCATTATACTGATGAATACAAAACAATATCAATATGTTTTTTTATTATGGTTGTGAGTATATATCTCATAAAGTGACTCTCTTCCTACATGTCAAGAAAATTAACATCCTTTCTAGATTTTTTCAACATATTCTTAAAAATAATCTTGACCAATTGCACAAGCATCATCATTGATTTGTTGTCTTTTTTTCTCACTCTCACCTAAGTTTTCTTTGTATTTATCTTTGTTGTCTTTGTTTTCCTATTTTATATTTGTAAATGATTGTATCGACATTTAAATATTTGTTACATGTACTGATACTACTTTATTTATTGTAATTGTATAGTATGGGCCGCCTAGGGCATTTCTCGATGAGGAAGAGGTGATTGTAGTCCAAGCACCTATTCAAGAACATGGAACAAATATTAAGGATCAAGCTAATGATCCTATGGAAGAAGATAATTATGTTGATAACACGGTTGAAGAATATGGAACAAACAGATTGATCCATGAGACATATAATGATGTTGAAATGGATGATGATGGCAACTAATATGATTGTCATGCTTTTGATAAACATGTAATTGAGAGGTAAATTGAACCTCTTTATGCTGGCTCAAAAACATCTCCTCTCTTTTGTATTTTTGTTGGTCAACTTAAATGTGGTGAATGGTTTGTTAAACACATGTGTGACATAGCTCCTAAGTTATGTAATATATTTTGTGACATTAATTAGTACTATATACATGATAAAGAAATAAACATTTCCTTTGTTTTTAGTGTAATTAGTTCAATGATTGTCATTCAATTAATTTGTAACATTTGGATGCAATATGTACAATTAATATTGTTTAGTACATTAACCAGAACTATTATTTTTTATGTTGTATATTGTTAGGTGAATTTTTGTTACCACCATCAAATGTTTTACATTGTACATACCAAGATTTACATGCCATTATGAAAGATATTGGAATGGAGTATCAAGATATGCATTCATGTCCTAAAGATGATATTCTCTATTATAAAGAACATGTGTCAAAAGATAAATGTCCAAAATGTAATGAGAGTAGATATCAAGCTGATAAAGTAATTAAAAAGGTTACCTCGTGATGTTCTTCATTATATTCCCATAATTCCATGTATGTGACAATTGTTTAGGTGAAATAGCATAGCACAACTTATGGATTATCATGTAATGAATATAATTGAAGATGGTGTTATTCGAATGTCTGTAGATGGATCTGCATTTAGGAATATATAGGAAAGGTGGCCAAAGTTTAAAACAAAAACTTGAAATCTTAACCTTTCATTAGCAGTTGATGGTTTCAATCCATTTGGAGAGCTCAAATCTACTTACTCAGCATGGCCCATTTTTGTTATCAATAATAACATTTCTCTGTGGAAGTCAATAAAGAGGGAGAACATAATGTTGATAATGATTTTTCCAGGTATTAATTTCTTTAGAATAATTATTTTTCACACAAAATATTGTTCCAAGCATTAATTAGTTTAATCATATATGTTCAATTATGTCTTATGTATTTTTTATTTAATCATATATGTAGTAATTATATATTGTATGTTCAATCCATTAGGCAAGTACTAGGTCAAAGATATAGATGTATATATTGGGCCTCTTATCAATGAGTTAGTGGAGTTATGGAACGGTTTCACTCTATATGATATCTCTAGACCAATAGATGCACAAAGGGAATTTGAAGTCCATGCAATGTTTGTATAGACAATTCACGATGCCCTAGAGCTAACACATTTTTGTGGTATGTTATAAAATTACCCTACACCTGAATAGTGTTTAATTTTATGAAGTTAATTTGATGTATGCTTTTTAAACAATCCCTTCATTGTACATACTTAAAATAATTGATATATAAATTATTCCATCTCTTGTGGGTCTTCAAATAAATTTTAAATTTGCATGTCCAGTTTGTGGTCCTAAGATTAAATCTCGTCATTCAAGAAGCTTAGGAAGGAGGTGTTTGATGAGTATAGGCACTTCCTTTCTACGAACCATAGGCATTGAAGTACTTAAAACCATATTTCCATTGGGAAAGAAGAAAATGGATTAATACCATGGAGAATGACACCTCGTGCATGGAAGTTTCAATATAATAGAGTCTCTCAAGCTATCGATTGAATTATCTATTTATCAATATACCTGATATGTATGGATTATTTTATATTTTTATGTAATTCTCTTCAATGTACTAATTGTTAGGTTATATTATTGTTATAATATCTTTAACTATGATTCACCTTGCAGGTCTTCAAGGAATTAATAGCACGGCACTTCCACGAAGAACGAAAAGTTATCTCAAGCGATTCAATAGAATCCCCTACTATGAGCACCTAGAAATTGTTCATTTATTTGATACAATGCACATTGGGAAGAATGTAACAAATACCTTATGGTGAATCTTAGATGGAAGGAGAGACAAATAAAAAATTGTCAAGATTTGTAATGACATTAAGGAGGCCAATCATGTACTGCAAAGTGCGATTCATTAAAATAGTGATGGATACAACCAAAATATAAGTGACCTTATGTGGTTATTGATAGAGCAACAAAGAAAGGATGTTAAAGAGGTTATTTAAAAAAATAAATTTCCAACTAGATTTTCTTCAAGCATAAAGAATATCCTAACAAAGAAAGGTGAATTAGCAGGGGTAAAAACTCATGATTGACATGTGTTTATTAAGGTAATTATTTTGGTGTATGTATTTGTACATTGGTGAAACATCTTGTTAGAGTTTTTTTCTACTAATTTGGGAATAAATAATGATCGATCATTATTTTTGTTATAGTATGTTCTACCTCTATCTCTCCCATACAACTTTGACAACAATGTCAAACAAGTTATATATGATCTTGGAAAATACATGAGGTAAGTGGAGATTTATGTGCAAAGTGTAATTTGTTCAATAATTTGTTGTACAACTTATATTTGACTACATGTGTTTTACTTGTCATCATGTACTATATACTTTTTTGTTGAAACTTGTGATTTACTTGCTTCATTTTTATATGGTTTCCATTTAAAGAAATTGATAAAGAATATATAAAGTATTGGAGGAAACAAATTCCTCGTCTAATGTGTGAAATGAAAAAGTATCTACCTCAAGTATTTTCCAATGCATACGAAAACTACCTCATACACCAAATCAAGGAGATTGAAAAGTGTGGACCTGTACACATAAGATCAATGTGGATGGTTGAGAGGCACTTGAAATCACTAAAGTCTTTGGTCAGACAAAGATCACGTCCTGAGGATTCTATGGTAGAGGGATATATGATATATTAAACCATGGTTTATATTCGTCAATATATTCCTACAATAGGAAAAAGTATTAATGTACTGGGTCACATTTAGGATGTCAACTCCATGAACAAATTTGAAGGGGAGCACCTATTGGGGAAAGGTAGAATGAGGAAAGTGAGATGTAAGTACATAGTGGAGATTTATGGTACATTTAACTTTTCTATTTTTACATATATCATAATTGTTTTCTTTTTAGTATCCCTACATAATCCATTATTATGAAGATATAACATGGTAATAAATTTTATATATATATATATATATATATATATATATATATATATATATATATATATATATATATATATATATATATATATATATATATATATATATATATATATATATATATATATATGTTCAATGTTTTATTTTAATACAGTCGATCGAGAGTGGGATGCAATACATTTATACTTTGCGAACAATATTGATTGGATGAAGGTATGGATTGAATGATACAAACAAGCCGATAATGGTAGGTTATCATGGTATGTTGTGTCTACATTGGCCAAAGAAGCTCAACAGAGTAGAGATACCAATATTACACAAAGGGAAAATGATTTAGCATATGGTTTAAAATATTACTAGGGAAGCATATTCACCCATACTACTAAGTTTTTTTTACAATTATATTCATGCATATTACAAATTCTCTAAGTATAAATAGTCTTATCAATTGACAATGCCTTTTTTATGAGTTTGAGTGATTTCATTTGAAACACCAAAACAAAATGTGGTGCAACTACCACAAATTTCATATCAAAAGGTTGGATGAAAACATGAAAATTTATGTTAATGGGATAATTACAGTATTTCAGGTTATCAATATTGCCTCTAGAGGTGACAGACATCCAGAAGTCTCTAAAGATTGATACTATGAGTATGTGCATGATATACTTGAGTTTGAATTTAAATCCTTCAAAATAGTTGTGTTCAATGTCAAATGGTTTAGGCTACGAATCAATGAATGTACCCTGATAGAACTATTATTGGGCATGCTAACAGATTTTCCATGGTTGATACAAGGAATTTTGAGCCAAGATCAGAGCTCTATGTTCTTCCAAGCCAATGCGAATAGGTATTTTACATAGATGTTCTAGTTAAATAAGGTTGGTCACATGTTGTTAGATATGATCCAAGAGGAAGGGAGACAAAGTATAATGTTGCAGAAGAACTAGATGAAGTTAAAGAAGAAGATGATGTATAGGAGAAGAGGGTTCATGTTATAGATGAATGTGTCAAATAATTTCAAATATTTGTTAATCGAGACAATGATAATTTGGATGAACTACATGATATGTTTGATGTTGTGTCGAATGAAGAAATTGAAGAAGTTGAACCAAATGTAGAAGAGCATGTTCCGAATGATGATATATATGATGATGACAATGTTGATATGGTGAATCCTTCGAACATGAATTTTGAATTGGATTTCATATATGATGAGTTGGATGAGGAAGAAGATTAATGATATCAAAATGCTGAAATGTACGAGGTATGTATTTATATGTTTTAAATTGGTTTGTTCTCTTTCATTCACCTTAAATGCGTATTTTCCTAGTTTTTATGTTTGATTGTTACCCTATTTCTTTCAAATATATTATAGTAGATAGTTTAGGTATCATGTAATTAAGAGTTCTGTGAAGGTGGGGAGGGGCCATATGAGCTTCAACCTTCACGTGGTTGACCTTGTTAAATAGAGAATATATTATTCTTGAAATGAAGAGAAACTTATTTAGGCTTATACCATCATCTCCAATTTAAACTTTGGTTAGTCTAATAATTTCCAAGGTTTTCCATTTACTAATTAGTGGAAATTATGCTTTGACCCTGTATAGAGTGACCTCTGAATGGGGCCAATGAAAAACCTAAGTTAAAATGGCTAATTTGTAGAGTTCATAATTGACAAACCTAAGTTCAAATTAAAATGTGATTACAAACCTACGTTCAAATCAACGTCGTCATATTTTTCATTATCATCATCGTAATTGTCGTCATCATCATCATTTGCTTCAGTATCCCATTGAGGAAAAGAGGTCTTAAGTAGAAGAGATTTAATGTCTTATTCAATCATGGATTCTTAAAGGAAGATTATATGTGAGTATTTTAGCTCAATCAATCATTTGATTGCTATAATTTTGGAATTTTTGGAAATACCCCTATAGTTTAAAGAAAAGATTTTCATTTTGAAACTAAATAGAGCCTTAAGATCTAAGGGCCCTTAGGAAGGATCTTTATTTTATAGAGTGGATTGCAAACTTAGCTTAGTTTTGTGCTAAGTACAGGAAGGATTTCCTACCTCTATTCAAAGGTTTTTGGGTTCCATTATAGAGAGGCCCAAGATCACCCTTAAGGTAAACAAGAATGAGATCTATGGACTAGACAAGGAAGAGTAGAGATAGAAGAGAAAAAATTGTGATAGGGGGAGATGAGTAGGAGAAGGGAGGGGGAGGAAGCCGACAAACCAGTGGAAATTTTATCCATGCAAATATTAGCTTTGCATTCCCTTTTACCATCAGGTTCATAAGTATCACAGATGAGAGAACCATAAAAATAAGATATATATGATTTGGGATCATTATGTCCCAAAATTACTATCCTTGCTTCAAGATGTTCCTCAAAATGATCACTAGTAAAAAAAGGAATGAAGGTCACTATATATATTTCATCATGTGTATATTTGTCTTCATTATTGTTGGCTTGATGGGGCCTAACACAGGTTCATATTTATCTGTGCCAACCAACAAAACTCTAACTGCTAACCCTTTCGAAAACAACCTGCGTAGCACAGGTTGCAGTCTCACACAAAGTAGTATTGGGGGACGCTAGAACCAAGTTTCTGCATCCAGAGGCCCATGTGATGTGTTCTTGCAGTCCTTATGGCTTAGATCTGCCTTCACGCACCTCTAATCCTTTCGAGTAGACAAATAATGTAAATCTATCTAAATGACTTCCAGATCTTCGTGAAGGTTCCTAATTATACTTGTAATGCATACATATTATAGAGCTACCACTTTTGTGCAGTAAACAAGTATTAATTCATGTAAATCATAACACAGATATGTAAACTTTGTAGAAGTTAATAATAAGACACAGATGCATTGAAATCATTTCAAAATAGTCTTTATTAACTATAATCATTTAATTACAAACTTCTTTTCCCTTCTCACTCAGTTGCAGGGGCCCGCCCACATAGCCTATAAACATACCAAGGTCTCTGCGCACTCAGCTGTAGGAGCCTTCCCCTTTCGCCTAAGTACAGGAAACAAACCTTTCCTGCCTTATCACCTTGCCCTTACAATGATTCTTCACTATTAGATACTTTTTAAGACTCGCTATGACTCATCTATATATAGCATTTGCTTTACAATACCATGGTCTACGAACCATGGGCGGGTCTCAAAACCACTCTATCACCTACCCACCCAAGGGACTAAAGTCCCTTTGACTCGTACTAGCTTCATGCTCTGCTTCCACATTTCGCGGAGACTTTACATTCGTTACAAAAAGATATTACAAAATTGACCCAAAACTTGACCAAAATGACCCTAGGGACCTATTACACAGTATTTTGTCCCACCTCCTGCACTTCCCTGTGACATACCCCAAAGTGCCTAAAACATTACCATTAAGCATTGTACTCATTTATATATGCAACTCAAATCCTCCCTAAGACATTGATTGGAAAATGTCTTGAGCTTCCCCTGAAGAAAATAGCTCTTAAACCCTAATTTTAGGATCATCACACTTATGAGACTAAAAACCGCAATGGTTGCCTGTTGTGTTATACTCGACCTATGATGGCATCGATATTCTTACTTGTATACCCACGATGATCCCAAAAAGACAATTTTTCCAAATAGGATGAGAAGCTTTGTGATCTAGAAGCTTCCAGAGCAGCGAGCTAGAGGTTGTTCTACATAGATGAGGTCAAGTTCTCCCAACTTGGCATGTTGGTCTTATCCCTATGAGCTAACTCCTTGAGATGAGGGCCTAATCCTATCTTTGGAGAGATCCTAACTCCCTTTCCCAGTGTATATTGATCCAAATGGATCCGAGAGAACTCTCTAAGTCTTCATAAACCCTTTTAAAATCATGCCCAAGGCCCAAAATCCTTTAAAATATTGAAATTATCGCAAAAGGGATACCCGTAGCATGGCGGAGAAAACCTTCAGAATGAAGAAAAACACTGTTGGGAGGCCCAAAACCTGTGAAAACAGAGTAAATAGAGCCATCGGCGCTTTAACACAACGTTAAATCGGAGCCGTCAGATCTGGCCAATCAACAGCCCAGATCCAATCAGCGGATCGCAATTGGCGGTAACCTTCAGTAGAGATCAGTGGGATCTACTCAAAAACTGCAATGGCAAACAGCGATATCGGCGCTTAACACATATATATGGTGATGGTAATTGGCAGAGTTAATATGGACCATCGATCAAGTGAACAAATCAATGGCCCGTATTATGTTGTAGGATCGCTATCTGGGGATTGCAGAAGCGCTTACAAATGGCCCGAGGGTTATTGCGATAAGCGATTTCGATATATCTCATCGCCGCATCACATCGAAACTGTACAGGGGAGCAAGGACAATGACAGTGATGGCAGTGATATTATGGACCCGATAATAAAATAGGTGGCATTACATATGTTTTGAAGTCTGTAAAACCAAGTTTTCCTTTGTAAATCGCATTTTAGTTGGATAAACGAAAAGATAAGGAAAAAGCGTTGATGCGATGTCATGGACCCAAAATGGTTTATTAACAATATTGAACAGTATTTCAGGTCCAGAATGAGGGATTTTACAGTGTTTTAGTGCATTTTTGCAAATACAAAGGAATGGGCCCTCCATATATGCGATAGCGACCTGTGGGCACACCCTATAGGGGAATGAAGTGTATTAAAGGATTTTTGAAGTCCCACATATCATGTTTTTGGTGGAATTTCCCTATCTTATGCATATTTCTCTGTGTTGATAAAAATAAATGGTCGTGTTTGGGAATCCAACGGATTTCAAAGGACCCAGGCACTCTTACGTTGTTGAATCGGTAGCCACCTCCCCTTTAGGCATTATGCCATACTTGGGAAACGTTGTAAGAGGGATTCGAGAGGATAGAGGCTCAGGAGACTGAAGGACAAGGAGATGAAATGAACAGGTAGCCCAGAATGGCTTTAAAATCCACAAACATAGAGAAAACAAACAGGCAATGTTGCAAATAAGTGCGAGACAGAGTTAGGATAGAGACTGAGAGCTGTGACGGAGTCTATGTACTCAGAGGAAGCTTGATGGATTCAAGTGAAGCTCTTGTAACTGCATTTTTTATGTGTGAGCCTCAAAATGAGCTCACTATTGTAAAAAATTATGTTTGAAGATTTAATAGAGAGGCCACCACTGAAGGCTGGACCAGGAGATGTATCCCAGGAGTATTGGGTGAACGTCTTATTAAACCTATTGTGTTTTTATGTGTTTTTCTATTATAGTATTTAACTGCTTCAAAGTCTATGTATTTCGCAATCTGATCGATCCATTGCACAAAATAACATAGGTACATCCATGCACATGAGTCTGTAATACCTTATTACTTGTCTTATATCTCATTAACAGATCAAATGGTATCAGATCTTTAGGTTGCTAAGGCTAGACAAGCTTGTGATGGACTGTTTGTGAATGCTAACTAGGTCAAAGCTTAAATTAGGAGAAGGAGAACTGGTTGAAACTAACCCAAAAATTGGTAGAGTCTATCCTAAGAGGAAAATGACAAAAGAAATCCCCTTGGAATCAGACTCTCAGTTCATGGACAATTCCATGACCATGAGAGCCATGGTAGAAGAAATTTATAGAGAATTTAAGAAAGGTCGAAGTGAAGATTCTTCCACTTCCAAACAAGACAAAGGAATAGAAAAATCTCTTATAGATGACCATTCTTAAGGCAAAGGGAAAGGAAAAGAGGTTCCTTTGCCCACACCTCCTGACAGCCCTGAAAATAAAAGAAGAAAACATCTATGATTAAATTAGATGTTAAATTTTATTTGCCAATATATGATGCAGAGTTAAATGCAGAGAAGCTAGATAACTGGATTAGACAGATTGATGTGTATTGTAGAGTGCAGAGCATTGATTCAGATAGAAGTAAAATTTAGCTAGCCAGCCTACGCCTTAGAGGAACTGCCTTGGTATGGTGCGAAGGCAGGACACAAGCTGATTTGAAGAAGCATGGTAAAACTCTTTCTGTCTGGAGTGAATTTTTTTCTGCAATTAAAAAACAATTCTATCCACTAGCTTATATGCAGCAAGCTATGATGAGTTGGAAAACTCTTCGCCAATTAAAAGGGCAAAGTGTACAAAGCTACACCCAAGAGTTTAGAAAAAGAAATTTGATTCTAGGCATTTCTTTAGACTCACCTGAAACTTTGCTGAAGTATATAGGTGGTCTACATAGTTATTTGAGGCACACCATTCTCATGTTTAATCCTACTAGCATAGATGAGGTATATGTTCAAGCTACCCATCTAGAGGCTAGAGGCAAGAATGTGAACCCAGATATTGGAGGATCATCAAAACCCATTGCAAGCAAAAACAAGAAAAAGAGGAAGCAGAAAGGGAAAGAGAGGAAGGCAAATACTATACAAAAGTCCAAACCTTCATGCACTCACTGCAAGAACGATGGACATGATGATGAACATTGTTGGTCTCTACATCTGGAGTTGAAACCCAAGAAGTTCGATGGCAAGAAGAAGAAGACTACTGCTGCCATACAAAAATATTTGGGGTCAGACTCAGGTGATGAAACAACAACCGCAGCCACAGATATAAAAGGTAAAAATTCTGAAGCATCTACTAGTAATTTTGCACAAACTATTGATAATGAAGAGAATGAGAGGAAAAGACATGAACTTTTTCATATTAGAGTTATTTCCAAGCATCAAAAGATTGATACTTTATTTGACAGTGGCTCACAAGTAAACTTAATTTTTGAATCAATTGTAAAGAAATTGGGACTGCTAACCACACCTCACAAGAATCCATATCCATTAGGTTTTGTTTGTGATAAAGAAAAACTACAAGTGACTAGACAATGTAAACTTAGGTTTTCTTTTGGGTCAACATTTATGGATGAGGTTGAGTTAGATATTGTTCCCTTGGATATATGTGGAATTGTTTTAGGAAGTCCTTACTTGTACGATAGAAAAGCCATATTCTATAGAGCTGAAAATAAGTATCAACTTGTTAAATATGGAATAGAATATATTGTAAGAGCTCATAAACTCAAGAATAATTATACTCTCATAAACTCAGGGCAGATGAAAAGGATTGTAAATTCATGCAAGCAATTTTTAGTGATGGTTGTAAAGGAAAAGAAACCTGATAAAACCAATGTATTTGAAGGTTGTGATGCTAAACAACAAGCTGATTTAGAAAAAGTTGTTTCAGAATATGATAGCTTATTTCAAGAACGTAAAGGTCTACCACCCAAAAGAGAAATTCTACATGATATTAATTTGCAGCAAAATTCTCCACTGCCTAACATCGGAATGTACAGGTTATCCGCTTTAGAGAATGCAGAAATCAAGAAGCGGGTACAGGAGCTACTCGAGAAAGGGTTCATAAGACCAAGCACATCACCATGCAGATCACCAATAGTGTTGGTGAGAAGGAAAGACGGTTCATGGAGGATGTGCATTGATTACCGATCACTGAATAAATGATCAAGAATCATTATCCCCTTCCTTGCATTGATGATCTATTGGATTAGCTGAAAGAGGTTGTTTACTTTTCCAAGTTGCACCTACATAGTGGTTACCATCATGCCATAGTAGCAAAGCAAGACGCATGGAAGACTGCTTTCAAAACAAAACAAGGGTTGTATGAATGGACAATTATTCCTTTTGGTTTAACTAATGCTCCTTCCACTTTCATGAGAGTAATGAATGATGTACTCAGGCCTTTTATTGATGATTTTGTAATTGTATATCTAGATGACATTCTTGTATTCAGTAAAACATGGGAAGAACATTTGAAGCATGTAAAGTAGACTCTAGATGTTTTGAAAAAAGAAAATCTTTATGTTAAATTATCAAAGTGTAAATTTGGTAAAACATATTTGAATTATTTGGGTCATATTGCAAGGGGTGGTGAACTGAAGATAGATCCCTCTAAGGTTGCAGTCATTGTAAACTAGCCTAAACCCAAGTCTGCTACCAAATTTAGAAGCTTCCTAGGGGCAGCACAATATTGGAGAAAGTTTATTGCTAACTTTTCCTTGATTGCAGCTCCCTTACATGCTTTGACAGGATTGAACAAGGTGTTTCAGTGGGGAGGCAAACAGCAGAAAGCCTTCGACACCTTGAAAGAAAAAATTAGTACAGCACCAGTACTAGCATTGCCAAATCTTCAACAACCATTTGAGATCGAAACAGATGCTAGTGATTATGCCATGGGAGCAGTGTTGATGCAACATGGTAAACCCATATGCTACCATTCTAAGACTTTTAATTCTGCAGTAGTTAATTATCCTACATATGATAAAGAATTGTGCCATTAGTTCAGAGTGTGAAGTAGTGGAAACATTACTTAATGGGCAAAGAAACAATAATACATACTAATCATCAGCCACTTCAGTACTTCCACTCACAAACTAAATTGCAGCAATCAAGACACTATAGGTGAATGGGTTTTCTACAGCAATTTCATTTAGTCATCAGATATAAAAAGGGCATACACAATAAAGTTGCAGATATGTTGTCCAGACCAATCATAAATGCATCTACTATACTTAAGCATATCTCAGTAATGCATGAAAGCTACATTGAACAATATGCTCAAGATATAGACTTTAAAGATCTATATGTAGCTTTAAGTAATGGCAAAAAGGTAGAAGAATTAGATTACTATGTTAAGGGCCGACTCTTGTATCATTTGGAAAAGCTATGCATTCCACAAATAGAGAGAATTAACATAATTAGGTAGGCACATACTTCTCTGATATTTGGTCATTTTGGGGTAAGTAAAACAGTTTCACAACTGCAAAGATACTGCTATTGGCCAAAAATGCATGAAACAGTTTCTAAATATGTAAGAGGGTGTACCATGTGTGTTAAAAGCAAGCCCAGCAATAGAAAACTAGGCTTGTACACTCCACTACCAATTCCTTCCCGTCCTTGGGAAAGTGTTTCCATGGAATTTGTTGGGGGATTGCCAAAATCTAGAAAGGGACATGACTATTTATATGTTATTTTGGACAGGTTCAGCAAAATGTGTATTTTAATACCTTGTAATAAGCAGATTACAACTAAACAAATAGTGAAATTGTTCTTTCATCATGTCTAGGTGCATTTTGGGTTACCCACTTCCATAGTATCTGATCGAGATTCCCGACTTGTTGGGAAGTTTTGGTCAAGTCTATGGGCATTAATGGACACCAGACTGAAGAAAAGCACAGCCTTTCATCCACATACAGATGGCCAAATAGAGGTAGTCAATAGGACAGTGATCCAGTTGCTCAGGGGTTATTGCAGCAAGCATCCCAAGCTTTGGGATGAACACTTATGTTATGTGCAACATGCTTACAATTGTGTTAAACATTCTTCTACACAAATATCTCCTTTTGAGACCTGTTTTGGTTTTATACCAAGGTCTCCCTTGGATTTTTTCTTTGAAAAAGACATAGCAATTGCTAGACATAGTGATGTGGATAAAGCAACCAGATTCATTCAACAAATCCAAGAGATTCACCAGGCAGTGCAAGAACAGCTAGAAAAGAGCCAATCAAATACAATGCAAGGCATGATAAACATCGGGTGGAGCACAGCTTCCAAGTTGGTGATCAAGTCTGGCTATATATTAGCAATGACAGAATGCAAGGTGAAGGAAAGAAGCTGAAGCCAATAAGGTATGGGCCTTTTAAGGTACTTGAGAATATTGGTGAGAATTCTTTCTGCCTTGATCTACCAGCATACATGCACATCTATTCAGTAGTAAATGCAGAAAATTTAAGACTATTTGAACCTTTATTAATTGAAGATCCTAAAGAGTAAAGTCAATTGCCTTCCATTGATGATCTGTTGCCTGAATACCTTAATAAGCTATAGGAAGATACAGTTATGGACAGGAAGGTGAGGACTACACGCAGAGGGGATATCGAGTACCTAAGGATTAGACTCAAAGGTTCAAAACCCAACAGTGCAAAATGGATAGAGATTGGGTAAGTGATGCAGTTGTATCCTCACTTAAGCAATGCCTGAAAGCCAATTTTTGGTGGTCCAAAAGCCTTTTTTAGTGGGAAGGTGTGATCCAAATGGATCCAAGAGAACTCTCTAAGTCTTCATAAACCTTTTTAAAATAATGCCCAAGGCCCAAAATCCTTTAAATTATTCAAATTATCGCAAAAGGGATACTCGTAGCATGATGGAGAAAACCTTTCAGAATGAAGAAAAACATTTTCGAGAGGCCCAAAACCCGTGAACATAGAGTAAACATAGCCATCAGTGCTTTAACACAACACTAAATCCCTAGATCCGATTGGCAGATCGTAATCAGCAGTAACCTTCAGCAGAGATCGGCAGGATCTACTCAAGAACTACGATGGTGAACATTGATATCGGTGCTTAACACATATATATGGTGACAGCGATTGGCGGAGTTAATATGGACCATTGATCAAGCACGCAGATCGACAGCCCGTATTACATTGCAGGATCGCTATCGAGGGATTTAAGAAGTGCTTACAAATGCCCCAAGGGTTATTGCAATAAGCGATTGTGATATATTGCATCGTCGCATCACATCGGAAATGTGCAAGGGAGCGGGGCCGATGACAGTTGTGGTAGCGATATTACAGACCCAATAATAAAATAGGCGGAATTGCATATATTTTGAAGTCCGGAAAACTGAGTTTTCCTTTGTAAATCACATTTTTGTTGAATAAATGAAAAGCTAAAGAAAAAGCGCCAATGTGATGTCATTGAACCGAAAGGGTTTATTAACAATATTGAACAATATTTCAAGTCCGGAATGAGGGATTTTATAATGTTTTAGAACATTTTTGCAAATACAAAGGAATGGTTCCTCCCGATATGCGATAGTGACCTGTGGGCAGACCCGATAGGGGAATGAAGTGTATTAAAGGATTTTTGAAGTCCCACATATCATGTTTTTGGTGGAATTTCCATGTTTTATGCATATTTATTTGTGTTGATAAAAAGAAATGGCCGCATTTGGGAATCTGACAAATTTCAAAGGACCCAGACACTCTTACATTGGAGAATCGGTGGCCACCTCCGTTTTAGGCATTATGCCATACTTGGGAAACGTTATAAGAGGGATTCAAGCAGACAAAGGCCCAGGAGACTGAAGGACGAGGAGATGAAACGAACAAGTAGCCCATATTGGCTTTAAAAGGCACAAACAAAGAGCAAACAGACGGGCGGTGTTGCAAGCAAGTGCGAGATAGAGTTAGGACAGAGATTGAGAGCTGTGAGGGAGTCTGTGTACTCAGAGGAAGCTTGAGGGATTCAAGTGAAGCTCTTGTAATTTCATCTGTTGTGTGTGAGGCTCAAATTAAGCTCACTATTGTAAAAAACTCTATTTGAAGACTTAATAGAGAGGCCACCACTGAAGGTTGGACCAAGAGATGTAGCCCAGGAGTATTGGGTGAACTCCTTATTAAATCTATTGTGTTTTCATGTGTTTTTCTGTTATAGTATTTAACTGCTTCAAAGTCTATGTATTTCACAATCTGATCGATCCATTGCACAAAATAGCATAGGCACATTCATGCACATGAGTCTATAATACCTTATTAATTATCTTAGATCTCATTAACAGATCATATATATTCATCCTTTCCCATTCCCCAATGGTTGGTCTATTTCTGTTTGCACCCTTATGTTAAGATTGTGCCTATATGTTACTCATGTGGCCTAGAGAAGGAGTCCTTTGAGAGCTTAGCTTGGACTTGGATATTTATTCAAGGAGATCCTATCAACATCAAGGCTTGTTTGTATGCTTCCCCTTATTTTCTATTAATATACAATTGTTGGTTCATTTTCCATTGATGTGTATGCTCATTTATCATCTATCTTAACATGCCTTGAATAGTTAAGTAGGTTTCTTTTGAATATGTTGTTTGTATTTGCATGCCTTGTTGTGTCTTGATCTCTTGTGTAGGTACATAAACATTGTGAGCAGCAAGAACGAGTGTCTGACGCTAGTGATTCAAGGTATTCAACAAAGGATATCGAGATAGCATCAGAACGAGGTAGGCAATCTTCTTTGTTTCTCTTTTCAATTTTAACCTAGGAAAGTGTCTGGTAGATTCTCACTTAGGCTGCTAGTCCCACTCATTTTGCTAAAGGATTGTCTCTGCCTGCAGAGAGGATTTACCTAGTAAATATGGCCCCATCCCAATAGGCCCAAAATATATATTGGGTGACTTGCCCTCGAGTCACTCAGCTAACACAGCAATATTGCCTTGGAGTTCGTTGAACTCCATCTTCAACACTTTCAAGTCAGCAGTACCCTACGCCACAGCTTTCTACACTTCCTCTACCAGCTTCTCTGTTGTAAGGCCTTCCACTGCGAGGCCCATTGTCCATTGTAGTCTAGTTTGTTAGGATACTTGGCTCTCACCCAAGAGACCTGAGTTCAAGTCCTAGAATCGGAACCATTTGTTGGCTTGATGGGGCTTGACCCAACTTCAGTTTTATCTGCACCAACCAACGAAACCATAATTGCTTGCCCTTTCGACAACAACCCACATAGCGCATGTTACATTCTCACCCAAAGAAGTATTGGGGGATGCTAGAACTAGGTTCCTGCATCTAGAGGCCTGTGTGATGTGTTCCTGCAGTCCTTATGGTTTAGATCTACCTTCGCACACCTCTAATCCTTCCAAACAGACAACTACTATAAATCTATCTAAATGACTTCCAGATCTTCGCAAAGTTTCCTAATTATACTTGGCATGCATAAAAATTATAGATCCACCACTTTCATGCAGTAAACAAGCATTAATTCATCTAAATCATAACACAGAGCGAAGATTCATAAACTCTGCAGAAGTTAATAATAGGACACAAGTGCATCCAAATCAGCTCAAAATAGTCTTTATTAAGTTTAATCGTTTAATTACAGACTTCTTTTCCATGCGCACTCAACTACAGGGGCCTGCACACTCAGCCTACAGACTTACCAAGGTATTCGCACAGTCAGCTATAGGAGCCTTCCTGTTTTCCCTAAGTACAGGAAACAAACCTTTCCTGCCTTAGCACCTTGCCCTTATAATGATTCTTCACTATTAGATACTTTTTAAGACTCGCTATGAATCATCTATATATAGCATTTTCTTTACAATACCATGGTCTGCGAACCATGGGTGGGTCTCAAAACCACTCTATCACCTACCCACCCAAGCGACTAAATTCCCTTCGTGCTCCTCTTCCACATTTCGTGGAGGCTTTACATTTGTTACAAAAAGATATTACAAAATTGACCCAAAACTTGACCAAAATGACCCCCGGGACCCCATCCCAACAATTGTGTCACATGAGAATGCAAAATTTCAATCCCAAAAATTTTTATTACTATAGACCTATGTGTTGGTGTTTCCTCACCATAAGGACTATAAGAACTATTTTCCACTTTCCCAAATCCTGAAAATCATGTGCAACTCCTTCCTTAATTTTCAAGGAAATAAAGGGAACCTTAACTAGTTGGCTACGATCCTTCTAGTTGTTCTAGCACCAGCTCCACATAAAACATTCTATCTATGTCTATGCCATGATTTGAAGCTAATGACTTCTCCATCTCAACTATTGCACTATATTCTTGAATAATATCTACTTAAAATGAGGCCAACAATATAAATATCATTAAAATGATTCAAATCTACCCCAAAAATAGTGATAGATCATATTATGAGCTTAAATTTTGGTTCTATACAGCATTCTCTAATGATGCTAGTAGTTTTCCCTCTTTGGATCATTTAAAATGTTTTAAATATATAATACCATGTTCAATAAGGAAACGAATAATTCCCTCATAAAAATCATATACATCAGTCCCTAAACCAATGCTACTCTCATCATCACCAAGATATTGCATAATATTGTCATCATAGTCTTCATGGTGACCTTCATTTGTGTTGTTAATAGGGGCATATTTTGCAAATTCTAAGTATAAACCTTCCTTTAGAATAGTACATTTCTCATAGGAAGGTATTTCAATATGATTTCCTTCAAGGTAAATGAACAAACCTTCCTTTTCTAAGGTTTCCAATAGCTCTCAATGGATGTAATCAAAATTTCCAGTGCCTTGAGCTACAATTCCTAAGAAATATTTCACTTGAAGCTTTGAGAGAAGGTATACTCTTTGGACTACAAGAGTGTCTGAGCCAACCTTGTAGTTCATACCCTAAAAAAGTAGAAATAGTATCATCATGGCATCTTCATGTCTTTCTTCAAATTTTTAAATATGCCTCATTATCCTATAACCATATAATTGTTCCTAATCACCTAGCCATATATACTCATGAAATATTAATATTTAATATCCTTTAAAAGATATTAATGTATAATATATTTAATATTAATAATATATATATATATATATAATAGGTATATGAGTAATTTGGTATTAGAGCATGATTCGAAAAACCAACAAACATTATAAACCCTTCATCAAACATAAACCCATCATGGAGTAGAGCATTAATCAAGTAGGGGTGTTCAAGCAGGGAATGCGGACACAAGGGCATTCGACAACAAAGGGCATCCGACAACATGAGGGAAAGTGGTCATGGCAAGTGTGGGTAGGTGGTGACACAGAGGCACTGACAAATATGGTGGTAAGGCATTATCCTTATGTTAATGAAGGCTACCTCTTGTTATTGTATATATCTGGACATCATTTAGGGATTTCTTCTACTCATTGACTATAATGATAGATTCTTTAATAAGTGGCAGGAATGCATGTATGGTGAGTCATATAGGTAGAAAACCTAGTTGTTATGCCAACTTGATCCCATATAGATCTTTAACCTCTATGATGCTCTAGATTCTTCTCTCAACATGGGAACTTTATTTGAAATACACAACTATTCATTCTTATAACCATTCTTGGATTCACATAACACAGCATAGATCGATATTGTAGGATTACATTTTGATCTATTTTTTATCTAAGGTAGTAAAATCCAACAAGTTATTGGATTGGATTTGGAGAGTTTAAGTTGTGGGCTTCGATTTGATGTTAAACTATTCAAGAAGATGGAGGTGGGGGGAAAGAGGTTTTTTTCATCCATGAAAACTGTCATTCTCCTCCCATAATGTCTCATCATCCATGAAAACCACAAATTCCTCCTCCCACATTTTTCAACCAATGAACCAATAATCAATCCAGTAATGGAACTCATCCCTTCTCTCAGGGAATGTTTTTTTTATGGTGATTGTATGACCAAAAGTATTTTTTAGAAGATCAAATTCGATGGAGGCACTCTTTGCTAGAGTTGTCTATCGGTTGGTTTCTTTCCCAGGTCTATATCTTCTGCTCACTATTTCTTTCTTCTCTTGAACTAAAACTTTGGACCTCGAGAGAGTCGATTCGAATTATTGTAAGCTTTGTTTGCTAAACATGTAATCTACACTGGCTTACAACTACTCTGGTTAGAATTTAACACAAAAATGGTTAACAATGATAAATTTATAGGTATAGAAGGTCATGTCTAGTCCAACAAGCTCCAAACTGGTTGAAGGTCTTTATAAAAGTTGAGTATTTTTCGTTTGTGAGATCTAGTGCTTTCAATTACTATGATTTGTTGTTTACAACAACAACAAAAAACATTCATAGTTTCATTGACCTTGGTTTGTGTTATAAAGATCCTCTCATACCCATCACCCCTTTCGATACCTTTTCCTTTCTACATCCATAGGATAGGAATTGTTCACAGCTTATACCAACTCTACCATCATACTAAATCTCACCTTTGGACAACTATAGGTACCTTCACTTGAAGAAATAGAGGTAACAAGGTTTCTTTAGGCCCAACATAGACAGAATTCTTGTTATCTAGCATAAGTAAGATCTCTCTAAATGGGAAATAAATAATTAGTGAGGTATATTGGTGGTCCTATGGCCATTACTAGCACCACTATCCTAAGCTACCTCAGTTTAGAGATGCCCTTGTTGCTTATCATGAAAACCCAACTACACCACCTGTCACACCTACGTTAAGACCTAAACCTGTCTTCTCCCTATAACACTTAATCAAGGATGGTGAAAAGGAAAAATAGAAAAATCCCATGTCATCATCAATTAAATGTTACTTTATTTGCACCAAATCCTTTACAGAAGTTGATAAAAAAAGTACATACATTTTGTTTAAAAAATCTATCCATGAGGCACAATGCTTGTTTATGCATGTACCTATTGTCACCTATTTGAAGAAGTACATAGCTCAATTTACATTGATTCTTTCAAAACCCATTCCCTTTGGAGGTCATATTTCATATGTAAATTTTATCTGTGTGGTGGATATAAATGTTTTTATGAGAATAAAAAGGAGTTTTATGACTTGAATGGATAGCTTCTAATACATACTGATGGCAGTGGATTTATATCTAAATATCTGGCTTCACAATGTCCAAAAAATGTATTTGAAGGCAAAAATTTAAGCAATCAGATTTCATAGGCCTGCCCCTTGCTCATTTAGTGTCATATTTTCTATAATGGGTATGCATTCAAAGGAACAGTTCTTGTTAAAATAATATTTCCATGTAAAATGATCCATTTATAAGATTCGATAATCAAAGTTGAAGGAGATGAAAATTATGTTTGTTACCCAAGTATCAACTCCTTGGAAATTTGTGGAACCAACTATAAGTTGAGAACAAAATCCTTTTCAAGATACTTAATTGCATTGCTTACTTATGGAGGGGTCCCAAAAGATTACTTCATTGAGAATGTAATTAATGCTATAGAAAAAATTCAGGATTAACTTAAAGATGAAACAAAAGCTTGGAAAGTTGTAAAGAAATATAGATATTTAGAATATGACCACATCTGTATTGGAATGTTATCATGTGGAATTATTTTGCATGGATGAATGATTATTGGACTGACTGGAACCACCCCTCGGGTACCATGAATGAAATCTGAAGAAACAAACTGAAAATAGGTATCTAGCATATGAACATGCTCCTAGGTGCGATGCAGGGGGGAAAATATGGCTAGTTATATACATAGAGTCGATTGGATTTTACCCAGAACCAGACTATTAGTTAGTCCCTTGATGTCAGTAGGAAATGAAGAGGAAAATTTTATAATCCCACCAGCTAGAAAATGATTCCCATGCTAATGGAAAATAACCTAATAATTAAATATATGGTTAGTCTATATGTTGAATTTTTGGTACCTTTATGTGTTGCATTTCACATGGTATTCAAACATTTATAATCATTCAATGTCTAAGACTTGTATCTACTTCACTTGAATGAATCAACTTATATATGTGAAGTCATTTCTGGCTTTCTTTGATTGCCATATTGACTCAAACATAAAATACAAGCTCCTAGAGACCTCTTGATCAACTCAGAGCTTTATGGAAATGTTTATTCTCTAATTTCCATTATTGGCATAGTGTTAATCTATGATTAGTCATAGTTCACATTTATAGTATGGTTCACACTTATTTATGGCTCTTGCTCTCATGTCTTGTAGCTCATGAATAGTATTGTTTTTAGGCATCATATAACTAAATGAAAGATTCACTATGCATATGACAAACCTTCCTTATATGATTTTATGGATCCTTTATTCCAAAGGTAAATTGAAACATGAATTCTTAATCTTTCACATAGTCATCTAATTATTTGTTTCCTACATCCTTTTCAAAGTATTGTTTCTATACAATATGGAAAATATATTGGTCCTGTCATAATTCCTCTTCCAAGAGCCTTGTAAGCTGATGACTCATATAAGATCATGATGATCCATATTAGCAAAACGACTTCCTCCCAAGTTTTTTATTATTAAAATACTAGATGATTTCAAGAAACTCAACCAAGTATACTTTTAAACATGCTACTAGCATATGATTCTATCTATGATACCATACTAAATCAAGATGTTGCATGCTATTTAGGGCTCTTCTAGCCTTTCGTCCCTTCCAAGGCATCCTATAGCACTTACTCCAATTTCAGACTTGAGGTAACCCTAGAATTCCATACAAAAATAATTCGTGTTTCTTTGATACAAGATATAACATGGAGTTTCTATATATATTTAGACATATTTCAGTGGTATTTTTCTTATTAATATAATGATGAATAATTGTGGATGAATTTTTTTATTTTTTTTTAATGTGTCATAATGAATTTTCAAGATATCATAATATTTACGAGAAATTATTTAATTGGCTAAACTTACCCTCTTATGTCAAAAAGGAAATTGTTATTGATCTAAAATGTTTCATAAAATTCAAATATTTGAATCTTTATAGTTGAGGATGGCGGAATAAAATTACAAATTACACTTATTTAATAAACAGGGTAACAAGGGGAAGGAATCAACCTCAGAGTAGTCCATAGATGCAACTGAGGAACTGCTTAGTGAAGAAGCAATCTTTTTGTCCATCGATATGATCCAAACAATAAAGACACTTAAAATGAAATTAAGCAAGAAACTTGGTTATTTAATTATGATTGAGCTGAAAATAGAAGAGATAGGAGCCCAAATTAAACTGTGATGGGCCAAAATCGTCACTATGGGATGAGCAACTCATTTAGTTATCCCATTAATTTATTTATGATTTTAATTATCTCATCCTTTATTAAAAAAAAAATCTTTATTTTACGGGTGTTTTGAGGGAGTACGATCCTCATGTTAAAACTATGGGGGCTAACATTGGTAGCAATGTCGATGCTCCTCCTATGAGTGATGCTCACTAAGACCAATACACCTACTAAACCACACATGCCAGGATATGTACCCCTTGAACAACATATGTCAGTATCCGCACATTATGTTGTGGATGTAGAGCATGATCCCATCACATAATTTGAAGTGAGCTTTCCTGGATCTTCCCTTGTTACTAGCACAGGAACATTATCGATTACATTTTTGGTAGATGATGACCATGTCCCCATGAAATTAGAAAAACTTCCAGGTATTTAAGAAGTGTTTTAAATATTAAGTACAAACTGATTGAAATTAACGTATTGTCTATTATTATTTTAAACTAATGATAATATATTTTTGCAGGAAATGATGTATGCTATAGGAATTTGCTTGGCCTAACCTTAAAAATCTTTGGGCCCACCATTCACATAAACTAGAAATCCTGAATCTCTAAGTTGAAGGATAAACTTATGAACAGGATGGTTGGTTTGTTTGGTAAGGGTACCTTCAATAAAACTCGAGTTACCTCGAAGGTAGGTTTACATTGAAAACATATACGGGACTAGTATAGGTGTAATTTAGAAATGACCAGGTCATATGAGTGCCCTCTAGTGATTCCAGAGAGGGAGCAAAAATCCTTCGTGGCAAATGAAGACATGAAGGTGCTTCGAAAAGAAGGGAAGAAACCACCTAGACCTGAAAGGTATGAGGGACTTTTAATAATGTAATTATGATGCTCTATCATCATTGTGGCATCTAATTAAGTTTTTCAATATTGTCAATATAGGCTCCCAGATACATCCAAAGCCATAATGGATAAAATAGCTAAACATGGGAAGCATCATGTTGGCCTGGGTGGTTACTCAAAATTAGCCATAAAAATTGTAAGTATAGAAAAAAATTTCATCCAAATTATAAATTCTTACATTTTTAATTTAATATCATAGAAGAATAAAAAAACATATTCTCATGCAAAATTGCAGGGGTCACAATTCAATGAGGCTACCAAAGAGGAAGACTTAAAGCTTTCTTATGAGCTGTTGGGCATGGAATCCCCCCACAACATGTTTTGGGGTTCAAAGCCCAAGTTTTGAGTGATAATAATGTAATGTCGGCCTACTCATGGTCCGCGGACCATGGGATTGTATAAATAGAGTGAGGCTCTAAGTTGTAAAGATATGAAGATGAGAATAGAATCTAAGGGATAGAATGAGATAGTGAAGCATAAAAGAAGAGTCTAATTTTGTCTTGGGTCGTAGTAGTAGGAAGAGGCTCTATAGCTAATTGCACAGAGGCCTAGTAGAGGCCGCAGCTAGGTGCGCAGACCTCTACAGCTGAGTGCGTAGGGCGGAATAGAGTCTGTAGCTGAAGGAAGTGAATAATAAAGAGAAGTTTTATCTGCATTGCAGTATCTGTCTTGGATTATTATCTGTTGAATGTGAATTGTAATCATACTACTTATTTACTGCATGCATTTGTATGAATTGTGAATATTGTTAAGGATAACCGAAAGCATACAAATAAGCTAAGTTAATCAAATAAGATAGGGTTACTAGCAAGGACTTGGGTAATAACATTGTTCAGCCCCCGAGTAGGGCTGCGCAAAGACAACATCAGAGGCTGTGAGGTACGGGTAAGTGAGCGTAGCGACATGCGCGGAGGATCGAACCGCGGACAACTTGAACCCATCAAACATCCCCAGGGTTTAGAAACCTGGTTCTAGCACCCTCCCATACTACTTCAGGTGAGACCTCAGTCTACGCTCCGCAGACTGTTGCCGAAAGGGCCTATCGTACTAGAATTTGTTTGGCTAAATCACCTCTGAACCTAGGTCAGGCCCCAAAAAGCCAATAAATGGTTTTGTGTTCAGGATCGGGATCTATATAAGGGATGTCTGATGTCGTGTCATTGGAATCCGACATAGAAATAAATTGAAGGGTGGCTGGACAGAAAGATTCACTAGTTCGTGGCCCAGGAAAATAGGAATCCGTGAGTATCAAAGGAATAGTGTTTAGAGCACAACTTATATATGGAAATCCAGGAAATTTTCTTCGCATCCTTCCCCTCTAAGTTGTATGAGTGGATCGCGAAGTTAGCAGACAATCATGGAAGGTGTAGTCTCAACAAACAAATTGTGTGGACTCTAGAATTTTTGTGCATACTAGAACCATTGGAAGATAAGATCGCGCGCACTGTGGACCATTGGCTCGATCGAATTATAGGAGGATTTATCATCAAGTTCGCGGTAGACATGACAGTCAGCTATAGCGAGGCGGAACGATGCTTCCTCAAAGGACCGTGAGGTAGGTACATTAAATCTTTGAACACTTGGATTAAGATGTTATTATAGATTGATGTTTGGGGCTACCAAAGTGGGAGGATCTATAGAAACGAAGGTAGCGCAGGGATAGAAAATAGCCCCTTGATTTCGCCTTGATAGGAAAGTGAGGAAGAACTCACGAAAGTTTCTCTGAGAAGTGCGATCAGTCTGATAAGACAGAAAATTCCACGCATACCACCCCCACCTAAACCGCCACTGGTTTCACCATCGTCACCTCCATCTCTGCCCACACCACCTCTGCCACCACCACAGTTCAATATGGCAAGCACAATAAAATTGCCGGTGTTCAGAGTAGTAGGGAACGAGGATCCAGACCAATTTTGGTTCATGGCAAAAGCTGTATGGGAAACACAAGGAGTCGTGGATGACAATATAAAGAAGGCAACGCTGGTAAGCGCGTTGCAGGATTTGCGCACTGACATGGTACATTAAGCATTCTAATGATCATCCAAACGCGGGGATCGCAGATATCCAAGCTGCGCTGAATAGGGAATTTAGCAGGCCAAAATCAAAGACATAATCGATTATAAGGTTTAAGGAAATAGAGATGCTTCCAGGCGAGACCCCATGGGATCTAGATCAGAGACTGAAGAGTATGATTGACGAAGTCAACATGACCTTTATGGATGGACAGCATCACGCATGGTTTGTAGTGTCACTAACGCCGCATTTAAGGATGCCATTGTCACAGCAGAAGTTATCCACCCAGGCCGAAGCTTTGGAGATTGCAATGAGACTACATGAGACCCTAATACAAGATCCTAGCATGGGAGTCCAAAAAATCCACGTGCAACTGCAAAATTTATGTCTGGAAATGCAGAGTTTGAAATGGGATAGGACAACTTGCCCAGAAGTGCACGAGGAGGTATGGTGCATAAAATGCAAAGGACAGGGGCATGACAAGGACAATTGTCCAGTCTTCGTGAACTACTTGGTGGGAGGAGGGCCGATGCCATTAAGACTAGAGGCACAAGCAGGACTGAGCGCGGTGCCTACATTATGGTGCGTGATTTATCAAATAGGAGGAAAAGATGCTACAGATAATTGTCATCTATTACAGAAGTATACACAGACATCCCAGCAGTTGTTCTGTAATTTCTGCAGGTCAGTAGGCCATGATGAACACACCTGTAGAAGTTATGAATTGATGATGGATCAGGCTCCTGCTTACAGAGTGCAGCTCAAAACGCGAGCCCTCAATCCAAATGGAGGGATGGCGCATGCTAGATTTTCAGGGGCGTGGATGAGGTCGAGGTGGAATGGGACCAGGAGGGGGTCGCGGACAGCTGATTTGTTACAATTGCGGGGGGCCAGGGAATTATGCCTGCAATTGTACAAATCCGATGAGATCATCATGTTTATATTGTACTCATTTTGATCATGAGATGGAGGACTGCCCTACACTGATAATGAGGCTGCGCGATAAAGGAATACTCCAGCCTCCCCTAACTTAGACTTTGCAAATGATGAGGCCTAAGCCACGCGAAGAGGACCCTAATGTAAACATCATGCTCCGAGGCAGTATCACGACAAGAGATGACAAAGGTAAGCATCCTGAAGAAAGTGCATGTGATCCCAAGGCTCCTACAAAGGAACCTGAATTTGATTTGGAGCGCGCGAAGGAGACATTCATGGAAGTAAGAAGAGCTTCATGGAGGCCTCCACTTTAGGTAGTAAGGATCAACTAGATCCAGAGATGGATCCTTCAATGATCACTACCTTTCTGGAGACATGTATGAAGCTGTTGCGTGACAAAAAGGTTGTGAAGGGACTACAAGGGTACGCTCGGTCGAGAGAACCGCACGTAGTCCAGAAGCTCGGAGAGCACACATCGTGAATAGGAAGGGAAATGAGATTGACTGCACAAATTAGGGAGTATGAAATGGATAAAGTAATTATGGATCTAGGATTGGATGCGAATGTGCTACCAAAGCAAACATGGGAGCGCATGGGTGGGCTCGTGTTGCAATGGTCCCCTATTCAATTACGAATGGCGAACCAATAGAATATCCTACCGATGGGAAGATTGCAAGGAATAATAGTAGAAATCGAAGGTGCGAGTGCGCTTGCATATTTCGAAGTGATAGAGATTGTCGATGATAGAAATCCCTATCCTGCACTACTAGGAATATGTTGGGCCATTGATATGAACAGAGTGATAAACCTGAAGAAGCGCAAAATGATTTTTGATAAAAAGGCACTGCGTGTAGTGGTACCTTTAGACCCTACGGAAGGATCGTGCTACACAGAGCCAGTGCGTGATGACGAGCTAGACTGTATCTACAAGATAAACGCTTGGGAACAGGATTGGGTGAATCCTACAGCGGATGACCAGATTTCGTGGGAGCGTGAAATCTCCTGCACATCAGATTCATAAGGAAACAGAACAATGGCATAAGAGCCATCTGCATATGCGCCCCCCCAAAATAGGTTTATTGACCAGATATTTCAGTGCAGAATGGTCGGTGTACATCTTAAAATGTCCTCCGAGCAAATAGTGTCGGTATTTTTGGAGTGCGTACACCATTACCAACCCTCATGCTCGGTGGTAGAATAGTTCTTATCTGCTTTGGACAACCTCTGACTTGCAAACGTGATAGGGTGATCCAAGCCTTCCCCACCCTCCTATGTGAGTACTAATCCCAGCGTGATACACGATGCATCAACATGGACATGAAACTCCACATACCATTTTAGGAAGACCAGAATTGGCATGGAGGCCAATTTCCCCTTTAGGACATCCAAACTTTTCATGCAATTGTCATTCTAGCAAAATGTAACATCCTTTTTCAATAGTTTTTCCATCGGTGTGGTGATTTGTGCATAGCTTTTGATGAACTTTCTATAGTACCCGGTGTGTCCCAAGGTAGCGTGCAGTTGTTTAACAATTCACGGTGCTTCTAAATTTAGAATAATGGAAATCTTCGCAAGGTCCACCATCAGTCCATGTTTGCAGACCACATTTCCCAGCAGGTTTCCAAAGGGAATGAGGAATGTTCACTTCTTAAGGTTTAGCGCAATCTGGTGTTGTCAGAAAGTATCCAGCATCAAGCGTAAGCTTGCTACATGGTGCTTAACTAATCTGAAGATAGTCCAATCATCTAGATAGACCTCCAAGAACTTGTGGATCTATTCTTTGAACATAGCAACAACGATGCGTGAAAATATGGCTGGCGCATTTTTCAATCCAAATGGCATAACAGTGTATTGAAAGCAGCCCCATTCTGTTGTGAAGGTCATTTTTCTCCTGTCTTCTAGCATGATCTTGATCTGGTGGTACCCCGAGAATCCATCTGTGAACGAGTATGCTTCTTGTCCACCAACATTTTCCAATACTTCATCTTTGAATGGTGTCGGGAATGGATCATGTACACAGGCATCATTCAACTTCCTGGGGTCCACACATATCCTTATTTCGCCCTTCTGCTTTTTCTCCTGTACTACTATAGGACTCACCCAGTCGAATTCTTCCACCGGCATAATAATTACGGCTGCGAGCATTTTGTCTAATTCTATGTGGACCTTTTCCTTGTATTTCATATTCAAGCGGTAAGGCCTCTGCTTGACCGGCTTCACATCAGGTTTTACGGTGATCTTCATCATCCCTAATTCATCAACAATCCCTTTTAAATCTGTAATTTTGGTCAGGAATAAGTCTTGGTATTCACGGAGTAGCTAAATGACCTTATCCACCGTGGCATCATCCCAATAGTCTCCAAGCATTGCATACTTTGGTTCCGCGTCTGTCCTAATGTTTACCTACTTCATTTTAGTGGCGCGGTGATGTCGGGGTCCTCAATCAATGGTCCTTGAACCTTGCGATAGCCTTCCATTTCTAGAATGTTAATATTTCGTGGGTCCTCATCATCCTCCTCAACATTTACACTATAACACTCCAGCGCACAGCTTAGCTGTGTTGCCCATTTCGGCTGAAGCACTTCTATTGGCTCCTTGGGTATTTTGAAGATAACTTCTTTTACCACTTGTAGCACATCATCAACTATATCCCACCAACGATCTTCAAACGTAAAAGTTAACAGAAAGCCCTCGCGCAATATATCCCATTCACTTGTACGATGGGAGAGCTCCGTCTCAGTATACCAATTCATGGGTATGACATCTAGGGTATGATAGAACAAATGAACCCATTCAGGCTGTGGCTCTTCCCTGTAGACCTTGGTCCATTTCACGAGGTGTGTACACAGATCATCTCGTTCATCATACTTGTCTGCTAGCCACATCTGTGGTTTCCCAAATCATAGGTGCATCATCCTTCTACATCCATGCCAGTACTCAAAGCTTCTCTGATGCATACCCCACCACCTTGCGGGCATAGCGTGCAGTGCCCATTTCAGAGCATCGAACCACTGTTGTTCTAGCACTATTCTTTCAAATTTGTTCAGGAATTCATCCACCACTGTCAACCCGTCATACATAGGCAGATCCCTTACCTCTGTAGTCACGCAACGCAGTGATCTTATCATCATGTTGCAATTGAGCGTGGTACCTCGCGTAACTAGTTACACAACGCAGTGATCTTATCATCATGTTGCAATTGAGCGTGGTTACCTCATGTAACTAGTATAACTAGTTACACGAGGTAACCACGCTCAATTGCAACATGATGATAAGATCACTGCGCTGCGTGACTACAGAGGTAAGGGATCTGCCTATGTACGATGGGTTGACAATGGTGGATGAATTCTTGAACAAATTTGAAAGCACAGTGCCAGAACAATATTGGTTCGATGCTCTGAAATGGGCACTGCACGCTATGCCCGCCAGGTGGTGGGGTATGCATCAGAGAAGCTTTGAGTACTCGCATGGATGTAGAAGGATGATGCACCTACGATTTGGGAAACCACAGATGTGGCTAGCAGACAAGTATGACGGACGGGATGATCTGTGTACACACCTTGTGAAATGGACCAAGGTC
The DNA here is from genome assembly GCA_031772625.1 of Pinus tabuliformis. NCBI lineage: Eukaryota > Viridiplantae > Streptophyta > Pinopsida > Pinales > Pinaceae > Pinus > Pinus tabuliformis. The sequence goes on from CM062818.1 coordinate 1,788,791,083, forward strand.
TACAGGGAAGAGCCACAGCCTGAATGGGTTCATTTGTTCTATCATACCCTAGATGTCATACCCATGAATTGGTATACTGAGACGGAGCTCTCCCATCATACAAGTGAATGGGATATCTTGTGCGAGGGCTTTCTGTTAACTTTTACGTTTCAATATCATTGGTGGGATATAGTTGATGATGTGCTACAAGTGGTAAAAGAAGTTATCTTCAAAATACCCCAGGAGCCAATAGAAGTGCTTCAGCCAAAATGGGCAACACAGCTAAGCTGTGCGTTGGAGTGTTATAGTGTAAATTTTGAGGAGGATGATGAGGAACCAAAAAATATTAACATTCGAGAAATGGAAGGCTATCGCGAGGTTCAAGGACCATTGATTCAGGACCCCGACATCACCGCGCCACTAAAATGTAGGTAAATATTAGGACAGACGTGGAACCAAAGTATGCAATGCTTGGAGACTATTGGGATGATGCCATGGTGGATAAGGTCATTTAGCTACTCCGTGAATACCAAGACTTATTCCCAACCAAAATTACGGATTTAAAAGGGATTGTTGACGACTTAGGGATGATGAAGATCACCGTAAAACCAGATGTGAAGCCAGTCAAGCAGAGGCCTTACCGCTTGAATCTGAAATACAAGGAAAAGGTCCGCATAGAATTAGACAAAATGCTCTCAGCCATAATTATTAAGCCAGTGGAAGAATTTGACTGGGTGAGTCCTATAGTAGTACAGGAGAAAAAGTAGAAGGGAAAAATAAGGATATGTGTGGACCTCAGGAAGTTGAATGATGCCTGTGTACATGATCCATTCCCGACACCATTCAAAGATGAAGTATTGGAAAATGTTGGTGGACAAGAAGCATACTCGTTCATAGATGGATTCTCGGGGTACCACCAGATCAAGATCACGCTAGAAGACAGGAGAAAAATGACCTTCACAATAGAATGGGGCTGCTTTCAATACATTGTTATGCCGTTTGGATTGAAAAACGCGCCAGCCATATTTTCGCGCATTGTTGTTGCTATGTTCAAAGAATAGATCCACAAGTTCTTGGAGGTCTATCTAGATGATTGGACTATCTTCAGATTAGTTAAGCACCATGTAGCAAGCTTACGCTTGATGTTGGATACTTTTCGACAACACCAGATTGCGTTAAACCTTAAGAAGTGCACATTCCTCATTCCCTTTGGAAACCTGCTAGGAAATGTGGTCTACAAACAGGGACTGATGGTGGACCCTGCGAAGATTGCCATTATTCTAAATTTAGAAGCACCGTGAAGTGTTAAACAACTGTGCGCTACCTTGGGACACACCGGGTACTATAGAAAGTTCATCAAAACCTATGCCCAAATCACCGCACCGATGGAAAAACTATTGAAAAAGGATGTTACATTTTGCTAGAATGACAATTGCATGAAAAGTTTGGATGTCCTAAAGGGGAAATTGGCCTCCATGCCAATTCTGGTCTTCCTAAAATGGGATGTGGAGTTTCATGTCCATGTTGATGCGTCGTGTATCGCGCTGGGATTAGTACTCACACAGGAGGGCGGGAAAGGCTTGGATCACCCTATCGCGTTTGCAAGTCAGAGGTTGTCCAAAGCAGATAAGAACTATTCCACCACCGAGCGTGAGGGTTGGTGATGGTGTACGCACTCCAAAAATACCGACACTATTTGCTCGAAGGACATTTTAAGATGTACACCGACCATTCTGCACTGAAATATCCGGTCAATAAGCCTGTGTTGGGCGGCCGCATATGCAGGTGGCTCTTATTGTTCCAGGAATATGATTTTGAGGTTGTAGTAAAGCCGGGATGACCAAACGTAGGACCAGATCACTTGTAGCGCATTGAGACGGGCAAGGAAACCACTAATTTGGAGGAGGGACTATCTGATGCTCAGATTTTTGTTTTGCATGTCGCGGGCAGACACTTCGAAGATATAATCCACTTTCTGACAACAGGGACCGCGCCAAAGGAATACTCCGTCCAACAAAAGTAGAAATAGGTGGTGCGCGTAGCAGATTTTTCTGTCATCGCGGGGCACCTATATAAAATGGGCAATGATGAGATATTGCGAAGATACGTACCTGAATTTGAATGAAGTCAGATCCTTGGGGAAGCACATGGGGGTGCTGCAGGAAGAAACTATACAAGACGCACGACCGAACAAAATATTCTTTGCACAAGATTATGGTGACCAACCCTGCACCAGGATTCGAAAGCGCACTATAAGGCCTACGATTTATGTTTAAGGATTGAAAAACCATCGCGAAGGGACGATATGCCATTAAATCCGCAAATGACACTACATCCATTCAAAAAATAGGCAATCGACTTTGTGGGACCAATCAAACCTCAGGGAAAGATGGGTGCGCACTACATCATCACCACAGCAGACTATCTAACACGATGGGTGGAAGCACAACCAGTCAAAGACTGCACAACTGCTACGGCTGCGAAGTTTTTTTTCGAAAACGTGTTGACCTGATCTGGTTGTCCAAAAATCTTAATGATTAATCATGGAACACATTTCCTGAACGAAACTATTAGCGCGCTCACAGAAGAATTCTAGGTGTATCATCAGAAAAGTACACTATACCACCCACAAGCCAATTGGACTATAGAAGCTTTCAACAAAATACTGGAGACTGCGCTAACCAAAGTGTGCAACGCGAAAAGAAATGATTGGGACCTGTGCGTACCTACCATGCTATGGGCTTATAGGACAATGTGTAAGAAACTAACGGGACATACACCTTTCCGGTTAGTTTATGGCATAGAAGCTATCATGCTGATGGAATATATCATACCTAGTCTACGAATAGCAGTGCTCATAGGGATGACGGACCGCAAAGCTCTGGAGGAAAGGCTTGTGCAATTAGAAGAACTTGAGGAAGAATGGTTTTTGGTTGGATTTCATCAGAAGGTACAAAAACAGCGTGAAAAATCCTGGCACGACCACCATATCAAGTTGCACACCTTCAAGGTAAATGACTTAGTGTTGTTATGTGACAGTAAGTTTGAAAAATTTTCGGGAAAATTCAGAATGCATTGGCTGGGACCATACGTGGTTAAGGATATCACGGACGGAGGTGCGGTCCAGCTAGTCAAACTAAATGGAGAACCTTTCCTAGGCAAAGTAAATGGAAGCCGCTTGAAGCCCTATGCAGGTGGGCCAGCTATCTGACTGGCCATTCGAAGCACAGTCTTCGTGACCCGAGGAGGTAGACAAGGGCGCGGGACTATAAACTTACGCAACAGATGTCGATATAGATGCCGGTATGAGATAATTAGGCCTTACAACCACTAGGTAATATAGAAATGTATGTGTCGTGGAATCTAAGAAAAATAGGACGGAAAGAGGATTAACTCCACATTTATGTGATATTCAGTAGCTTAAATCATGCATGTATACAAACAAATGGTGCTACTTTCTTCACATTCCATGGGGGAACTATTGTTCTTTCTTAAGACTGTTCATTTCATGTACCTCTGAATTATGTACAACAACAACAAATTGAAAGTATTATGTATCTAACATTCCCAAGTTAATTTGATTGGGTGTTTTTTACTCCAAACATCATTTTAAAATTTTAAAAAATTTCTCTTTCAAGTGATTTAGTCAATATGTCAACAATTTTCTGATTTGTGGAATAAAGTATCAAATGAATAGTCTTTCCCTCTACATGATATTGAACCAGATGGTACTTTATTTTGATGTGTTTTATTTTCTCATGTAATATGGGATTCTTGGCCAACTTGATTGCAAAAGTATTTTCAACAATAAGAAGAGTAGAATTCATGTGTTTCTCCTACACTTCACTTCATCACAAGTCAAGGAAGGAAAATTGCATGGGAGTGGTGCCTCCTTTAGTAGGATCAAAGGTCTATAAAGTGAGTTTTAATGGCCATTTTTTGGTAGAATTTGTTTGATAGTAATCAACAAAACTTCATTTGTATCTCTTCTTTACTTCTTACATTACTATCTATACTAGATGCAAGATAGCTTATTGCAATCTATTTATTTCACTACTTCCAAGAATGTTTATGAAAAGAAAAGAAAATGTTTTATTTATTTCACTACTTCCAGGAATGATTACGACAGGAAAATAATTTTTTTGCTTCGATGAAGATATATTTCATAAATATTGGTAAGGTTTGAAAAGAAGGTAGGATATTATTTGTTACTTAATGTGAGATTGATTATGTTTTTAGATAACCAAAGAAAAAAAAACCTTTTGTTGAAATATGTAGTCTGGGGGACATGACAACAGTGATCTTTATTGTTTTGATCATGATGAGATGTTCATTTCTCTCGACCCAGTCGTAACAGTCAATAAGCTGATGGTTAGAACAAACAAAGAACTTGTTCGTTTGATTCACATTAGAAATTAAAGTGATTTTTTTTATGTCATAAGTTCAATTATGAATGTTTGTTTTTTCTATTTACATTATCTAATTGGAAAAACATTTTCTTTCTTATATAGGATTTTTTAGTAGAGATCACACCAAAACATACAAACACCACAAGCCAGCTTTCAATGGAAGAGAGTGTCATATATCAGGATCCTATACAAAAATAGGAGCATAAGGAAGCCATTCCAATAGTGTAATACTTGTAATAATAATAACAAAAAATATCAATTTAACATTTCTTTCTTGTTACATCTGATGATCCACCCCTCTTGCGACAGCCTCAAAGACATCATGAGTACATGACCAGGCCATCAAAAATAAATATAAAGAAATGATTTTACTAGTTATAGCATCCTAGATCCATCTAACTCTAGATCTATCATGCGTCGATAGGGATAAAGCCCCTCAAGGTGCAAACCTTCTTTTTGGAGTCTAAAATTTGAGGAAAGGTTTTCACCTCAAGGGATTTGATCCCTCTCAGTGGATGATAAATCCGAAGTTAGATGGATCTAGGATAGTTCCAGTTGGGGAAACAATGTCACATTTTCATATTAACATAATTATGTATATTTTCGAGTTGTGCATCATACTTTGAAATTTACATGATTAGAAATACAAATAGCAACAAATAATATCAATGTAACGATGTTTAGTGATCAATAAAATGAAATAATTGTTAATATATTGGGAAACAAATACATTTATCATATCATTCAGATGTGATATGAAGAAAATATTGAAAAACACATAAATCACTTAGTATTTAATCTTAATATCTCTTATTTTCCTATTCTTTTAGACAAAACGGCACACTTTTCCATCTTTTCATACTGATCGTATGAAAAAGGAGTTTGAAATTAAAGGCCATCCAAATATTTAACTCGAGATATCATTGTAAAAGGAAGACCTTGTCACTCTATCCTTCCAATATTAATAATTGCCTTCTCTAATGTCAATCCCTGGGACTTATGAATTGTTAATCCCCAAGCAAGTCTTAATGGAATTTGTCTATTATGACCTATTTCAATAGGTATAATAGAAATAGTATGAGGGTATAGTTCAACCCGTGTAACTCTGACATAATTATCAAATGGGCGAATGCATGAAGATGGGTTACACTTTTGCGCCAAATGTGGCGATGATATTACAAGTTTTTCCTATTTTATTGAGTTGAAGCCGTCAAAATTCATATAAGCATTGTGAATTTTGATTTGGAGTAAAAACGTAAATTGTCAAGAATTATATTGTTGACCTAATGACATTTTTTCAAAAAAAATTAGTTTTGTATAATATGTCAATCTTTCGTTAAATGAAATGCTTGTTCTTGCAAATTTTCACACATATTAAGAGGTATGTTTGTGTTCACGTAGCAAAACGTAGTCTAAAATGTGTAATTTTTAAAGTATACATATATGAGCATGACACACAGGGAGAGAGATAAGTTTTTCTTTTTTATGCAAAATTATATTTTTTATTATTTTTCGAAGTTGGTGAAGTAATATTTTAATTGCATTTTGCAGATACATGTGTTTGCGTAAGGTTTTTTTTCAAATTGAAAAACTAAGAGTACCCTTTTGGAGAAGACTCCTAAACAAAGGTAGTGGTATTTTTTGAATTTTTTTGTTCCGTATATTTTATGATATTGATTTTTTATTCAACCTCTTTAAAATTGTTCAAAAAAAAATTCAAGCATTATGTTTAAAAGAAATTAGATGAAAAATATCATATGAATTCGAAAATGTCAAATTCATATGTCATTGGATAGAGGATTCCTTCATGAATCCAACATGATCAACTCCACCACCTAAGGACAAAGTTTTCCCTAAGTCCACTAAGGTACAAAATGGTGTTGCAAGAAATTTTGCAGAAGGAGTGCTGAAATTGTGGATTTTAGGACTTCATAGGCTCGATCGAGCATTTAAATCTCAAATTCAACTAGCTCGATCAAGGGTTTCATAAACCCTCGATCGAGCCATTTACGTGATTAATAGGGACTCTATCGAGTGTTATGGCTCAATTGAGCCAATATATAAAAAAAATTGTTAATCCCATAATTTAGATTTTAGAATCAATAAATATCTAAAATTTAAGTTTTTGCAACATTTTAAAATCCCAAACTTTATTATAATTTTTGTTATCATGTCATGTAGAAACCTTATTAAATTTAATATTAATATTAAAAAGATTTATTATTATGAAATTTGAAATTAATATAAAAAAATTAATATTAATAGATTTTAATTTTAATATTAGATTTATTAATTTTGGATTAATATAATATTACTAACTTTAATATAATGTAAAAAAATTTATATGATAATATATACTAGCACAACCACATTAATAAATGTGGTTGATATATGTTGTAGGTGTCAACAAAAGAGTCATTAACACAAAAAGAGTCATACAAGTTGACTCAATATGTTAATTTTATTTAACTTGATTTTTTTATAAATCTAAAATAATAAAATATATAATATTTTTAAAATCCTAAAGTAATCATAACCTAAAGCTACCTAAAGAAATAAAACCTAAACAGTTTCAATTAGAAGACATGAAGTGCTTTATGTATCTCTGATGGAGGTAACTAGAACATTAATATTTTGGAAAATTTTAGATAATATTTCCATGGAAAATTATCATTTTCCCTCTAGGTGAATGTACAACACACATTTGAAATCTTGCATTTTAAATATGTATTATATAAAATAAAAAATAAAATATGTTGTACGACATCAAAATAAAATAAAATAAATATTTAAACATAATATTTTAATTGTCAAAGTATTTTAAAATTTTTGAAATATAGAGGAGAGAGAGTGGGAGAGAAGGGTAAGAGAGGGGGGGGACACAAATATGGAGAGAGGGAGAGGAGGAGAGATTCTCCGAGAAAGAGAGGGAGCTTGAGAGATGGATTTGGAGGAAAAGATAGGGAATGAAGAAGTTCAAGACATATAGAGAGAGAAATGTGGAGGGAGATATCTAGGGAGTGACAAGGGAGAGATGGAGAGAGAGTGTGTATGTTTGGGGGTGAGATAAAAAGACAAAGGAGAGATGGAGAGAAAGGGGGGAGACAATGAAAGATGGAGGTAGATAGTTAATATAGTTGTAGGACAAAGCTTGAGAGAGAGAGAGAGAGAGAGAGAGATGAGGGGGATAGATAGAGGGAGGTGGGAGAGAAAGGAAGAGAGAGAGGACTTGATAGGGATATAAAGAGAATGATGGAGTGGGAGAGAGGGGGAGGTAATAATAAATACATATAGAGAGATAAAGGTGGAGAGAGAGAGAGAGAGATGGAGTAACAAGAGAGATGGAGAGAGAGGGAGAGTGAGGTATATATACATATATACATATATACATACATACATACATATGTGTGTGTGTGTGTGTGTGTGTGTGGCAGGGGGGTGGGTGAGGGGGGCCGGGGGGGAAGGGACAATGTGTATGTTTGCGAGGTGATATAGAGAGGTTAAGAAGGGGATATGGAGGTAGATAGAGATATAGATGGAAGGGGGAGAGAGGGAAGAAGAGAAAGATAAAGGTAGGGAGGGAGAGATAGATAGATATGAAGAGAGAGTGTGTGTGTGTCAGGGTAGGTGAGATAGAGATACAAATAAGGAGATATGGAGGGATATATCTATATAAATGGAGCAGGGAGAGAAAGGGAATAAAATTGATTGCACTAGATGAATTGATTTAATTGTACAGATGTTGAGTTTTAATCCTATTTGATTTCTTTCATTATATGCGTTTATTTATGTGTAGATTTTGATTTCTAATTATATTTCATTACTTGCATTATATGCATTAATTTCATTAAAAATGTTAATTTATAATCTTGTTTGATTGATCTTGCATTAGATGCATGTTGATTCCTATTCCTATTTTATTGCTAACATTAGATGCATTGATTTCAATGTAGATGTTGATATCTAATCCCATTTGATTGTTTCTAGCATTATATGCATTGATTTTAGTGTAGATGCTAATTTCTAATCCTATTTGATTGTCTGCAGTAGATGCATTTATTTTCTAGTGTAGATGTTTTTTTCCGAAGAAAGAGAGTTCATAATTTCTATTAAGAGAGAAATTACATGTTGTTGATGCCAAGGGCATATGTTGTAGTGTGGTTTTCACCACTGTTCAGAAATATATCAAAAATACATCAAGAAAGACCCACTAGGATACGTTGGTTCTGTATCCCTCATAGAAATAACAGTGTCTTACAAAAAACCAAAATAAACAGAGTTTTGAGGAGTATATCCCTCATACAGTAAATATAAACCGATCTGTACTGTGCTGTTATATACAATAAGAAACATGTAGAGCAAAATTTATATGGGGGGAGTGTCCCCCTGTAGGAGGCCGTCTATATATGGTCGATGAAAAAACCTGTGCATCCCCTCTGGTTTGTATTCCTCAATCAGCCAGTCTCCTAGAGGTCGATCCGCTGCTTCTTTCGAGAGCCGGTCAGCAGTTGCATTTCTTTCCCTGTAGATGTGAGAAACAGTGATCTGGTCAAAATGTGTTTTAAGAAAAACAATTTCTTCCAAGATGTGTTTCAATGAATATGCATGACAGATAGTTTTGTTATTTGCCCAATCAATCACAATCTTTGAGTCCCCAAAAATTTGTAGTTGCCGACAGTTTTTGGATATAGCAAAATAGAGTAGATGTCTCAGTGTAATAAGTTCAGCATGGTTGTTGGTACCCGGTCCAAGTCCCATTCTCAGGTGAAAAAAGTGTGAGTCAGATAGATGAAATAATATACCCCCCCCACATCCTTGCATTGGTGCAGCCCCATCAAAATATGCCCAAGGCATGTCTCTGTTGATATTTTCAGGCATAATGTTCCTGGGTGTATTAAGTTTATTTTCAAATGGAATTTCCGTGTATGCCGCGCAGATGGACGGCGGGAGAAGATGCCAATTGACCCTGCAGTCCTCAAAGATTATGGCATTACGCCTGTTCCAAATGTACCAGGATACCACAGGCGGTAAGTTCCTAGCCTTTTCTGAAGCCACCGCAGACCACCACTGATCCCAGGCTGTGAGAATATCTGCACCCTGCCAAACTGTGTTTATGTTGAGGGTCTGTGTGACCTGGTACCACAGATCCTTAGTGACCTCGCAGGTAAGAAATAGGTGTAGTGTTGTTTCCTCCTCTTTTCTGCAAAGGACACACCAAGTTGGTCCAGCAAATGCCCGTTTTCTGAGGATGGAGCCAGTAGGTAACTTGTCTGCAAGAATATTCCACATTAGAAGACGAGCCCTTGGCTGTGCTTGTAGATGCCAGATATCAGACCACCAGTTTTTATGAATGTCGGGTTTCTTTGCTTCGATCAGCTTGTAGTAGCCAAGCTTCGGTGCGTAAATACCAGATTTGGCAGGCGCCCAAATGAGCTCATCTTCCTCCTCATGTAGCTTGATGTGCGATTCGGTAAGAGCTTGTATGTAGCCTTTCCAGTATGTGTTCCATTCATCTGACAGTTGCCACTGACGGTCCGTGACCCATGCCTGTGTGAAGATAGTAGATCGTTGAATATCGCCAATCTGTGCAAGATATTTTATGCCCCTATTGTTTAGATAACGGACCAATCCTTCCGGCAGTAGATGTGCATTCCCTGAGCCAGGCCAAGGGTCTAGGCCAATACGGACTTGTGTGCCATTGCCAATTCTACATAGCAGGTTATCTCGAAAGAGTGGCATAGCTTTTAGCGTGGCCCTCCAGATCGCAGATATGCCTTGTCGGTTCCAAGTGGGTCTGCGGATCCAGTCAATGATGTTGGAGGGCCAAATATACTTTTGGTGTATTACTTCCGCCCATAAACTGTCGAGTTTGAGAAGTGACCAGCCCTGTTTAGTTGTTAATGCTTGAGAAAACTCTGAGAGAGATTTTAGTCCCCACCCTCCCCATCTCTTGGGTGTGGAGACCATTGACCATCTTGTCCAAGCAAAAATCTTCCCCTTTTTATTGCCATTCCACAGGAACCTGTTGCAGATTTGTTGGATTTTTTGAAGGATGCTTTTTGGTATCCATGTGAGGGACATCCAGTAGACTGGGGTAGCCTCAAGAACAGATTTGATCATTAGTAGTCTACCTGCTTTTGACAGTAGTCGATGATGCCAGCAGTTGATCCTTTTTTCAATTTTGTTTATAAGCCATGACCAGTGTTCAGATTTATACCCATCCGGCCTTAGTCTGAATCCAAGGTATTTGATGCCATCCAGCATATTATTTTCCAAGAAGGGGAAGTGCTGGTTCGCCAGCTGAGATTCCTGATATGTGCATCCCATCATGGATCTGGTAGATTTCTCCCTGTTGATCTCCATGCCCGTGGCTTTACAGAAGAGTTGAAGTATATCATTTAGTGCAATGGTGTCCCGGACACTTCCATATAGGAAGATTAAGATGTCGTCAACAAACAGTAGATGAGTAAGAGAGTACTGTTCAGTAATTTTGAGTCCACTGAAGTCTCCATTCCTTTTTGTTGCGGCAATGAGCCTACTAAGCCCCTCCATGACAATAAGGAAGAGTAGTGGGGAAAGAGGGCAGCCTTGCCTGATACCTCTGTTGATGTGAAAGCGGGCAGAGGCTGAACCATTAATAAGGATAGCAAAGGAGACAGTAGTTATACATCCCATAATCCAGTTTATGAGCATGTGGGGGAAGCCCAAATGGGTGAGAATCATCTTTAGGTAGAGCCAGTTAACCTTGTCAAAGGCCGTTGCAAGGTCGATCTTTAGAGATATTCCTTTGAGATTCTTCAACTTTATGGAGTGTAAGGCTTCCTGGGCTATGCCAATGGCCTCTTGGATGTGACGATTTTGGAGGCAGGCAAACTGTTCTGCAGATATATGTGTGGACAGAATAGGTTTAATGCGGTTGGCAATGATTTTGGCAATAATTTTGTAGAGGCAATTACAAAGAGAGATTGGACGAAAATCATTGAAGGATGTGGGGTCATCAGATTTGGGTATCAAGGCAATGAAGGTTTGATTCATGGGTGGATGTATGTGCCCAGTGATCCGGCTCTCCTCAATGACTTCCAATAAGTCCCCGCCCAGCAGATCATAGAAGGCAAGGTAGAACTCCACTGGCCAACCATCTGGCCCCAGACTTTTATCTTTTTTAAACCATTTGAGAGTACTTTCCAACTCTTGTATAGTGACCGGTTGATTGAGATCTTCAATGTCCTCATGTCCAACAAACCGAGGAAAATGTCCTGCAAGATTGATGATGTCTGGTAGATTGATAACATTCGGCGCAGTGAATAGATGCTTAAAGTGTGTTACCCCCAAATTGGCAAGTTGCTGATGTGTGGTAGCCCAACCATCTGGTTCACTTGGCAGCTTCCAAATGGTATTTGATGCCTTTCTGCCATTAGCGAGGTTATGGAAGTATTTAGTATTACTGTCTCCAGCTTTGAGCCAAATGGCTCTGCTTTTGAGTCTCCAGAGCTCCTCCTTTTCTTGTAGAATCTTTGTTTTTTGCCCAAGCAACTGATTCAGTAATGATTTTGAGTCATCGGAGAGATAGCCAGCACCCCTCTCATCAGTCAATAGAGCTATCTGTTCTTCAGTGTCCTTCAGCCTCTGTTCATCTCTGCTCCGCTTTGATCTCGCCCAAGTCTCAGTCATTTCTTTGAGCTTCTTCAGTCTATCACAGAAATCCATCGCTTTCCTCTGTTCCCTCAGGGGGGGTTGTGATGCCCAGAAATCCGAGACCATCTTGATGAAATCTGGCTCTTGGAGGAATCCAGCAAAAAATTTAAAGGGGGAGCGCGGCTTCAATTTTTTATCGCTGACCTGTAGTAGTATCGGATGATGATCTGATAGTCCCCCAGTGCTGACCCATTGTCTGTACAAGGGGAACAATTGTATCAACTCCTCATGCATCATATATCTGTCTAAGCACCGCCCCAGAGCAGCCTCACCTGTACGCTGATTGTGCCAAGTAGGGAGCTTCTTGTTCATGGGGATATCCACAACATGATGTGCATCAAATAACATATTCATTTGATCCACAATAGGGTCACTCTGTGCATGATGTCCCCAGGATTCTCCAACCCCTAAGGAGAAATTGAAGTCGTCCCCCAACACTGTATTCTGAGTGATATGATTGCCATTCAGAAAGTTTTGCCAGAATGAAAGCCTATTCTGGTTGGGCCCATAGATGTTGATAATCCTGATAGGGATGCCCAAATCGCCCATGAAAATATCCATGCCAAGAAAGCCACTGCCCCCCCAAACAGAGAGTGGCCTGCTTTTTCTGGGATTTATACCAATGAGCAGACCTCCAGATCGTCCGCACGCATCCAATCCATGTAAAATCCAGCCAGGGAGCAGAGCTTGTAGACTTCACACCGCCACCTCAGATGTGCAAAGGGTTTCCTGTAGGAATATTATATCGCAACTTGATTCATACAAAAGCCTTTTCAGAGCCAGTCGTTTTTTGGGGTTGGCTAGTCCCCTGCAATTGTAGGAGAGCCAGATCATGGGGAACCGCAGGTCAGGGGCTCAATAGCTCTAAGTGCCCGTTCAATGGTATACTGTCGCCCCTTGGCGACGTCCGCAACAGCATTTTGCTTTGCTGAGTTGATTTTAGATGGTCTGCCTCGCTTTGGCTTGCGGAGGCGTCCAGGGGATGACCCCAGTCCCAGTATTCTAGATCGTGCCCGGGGTCTAAGGTGATAGGGATGTGATCCGGATCCGACCGGAGAGGAGGAGGATTCAGGGAGACCCAGTTCCAAATGGTGAGAGGGAGGTGTGGTAGAGAAGGTGGGGGGAGGGGGAGCAATGGTACAAAGGATGGAGGGGAGGGGGGCTTGTTCTGTGTGGGAGGTTCGCAAAGAAGAGTAAACAACGGATTGCATAGCATCAGAAAAATTGTGAGAACCATTGGGAATGAAAGCATTACCCGGATGAGTAGGTGCAGCCTCCGCAGTCTTGGAACGAGTACGTGGCGGCCCTGGTGTAGATGAAGCCTTCCTTCTAGTGTGCTTTTTGCCGCTATCACCCGTCTTCTTGGATGGAGTCTCCTGTTGAGTCTGCTCCCCTTCCGTAGGATTATTCGCTCCAGTATTTTGATCCACTGTAGTCTGCTATCGAGGGCCTTTAGTATCCTCAGAGGTCACCCCCGAATTCAGTGGACAATCCTTATAGAGGTGACCAATTTTATGGCATCTTCGACATCGGAATGGTACACCTTCGTAGTCCAGCAGTTGTTTGCGCGAGGCATGGCTATGGTGCAAAGTGATTTTCTCCTCTAATCCCGACCTGGTGTCCAAATGAACAAGTATACGATCCATAGTCCTGATTCCCGTTTTCTCATAGGATCTGTCGTGCTCCAGGTAGGTACCTAGAGTGTCCCCAATTCGCTTAAAAACATATGGGGTCCAAAATTGCCAGGGCAGACTAGGCAGGCGAACCCAGATGGGTCCAGCCCCCAGTTGTTCACGTTCCGGGTCGAAGAGAGGATCCCAATGCTTGAGCATGACTGGTGCAAGCTCGATATGCCAATATTGGGAGAGGATCCATTGGGTGTATTCGGGCCTATGGAAATGTAATGCAAACCAGCCCCTCGTGAGAACCATGATATCTGGAAGTTCTTTGAGTAGAGTGCCCCAAATCTCCTCCACCCAGAGCTTGAGTCGTTCCACAGAGTAGGTGCGGCCCCTAACCCTACCGACCAGGACTTTGCGAGCGGTTTCCATCACATCCGGTAGCGGTGCTTCAGCCCCAAAGGTGATGTTGAAGTCTGAGTCTATAGCTCGAAGGCACCTGCCTTTTTGCAATTTCTATGTGCGCTTTCCAAATGGGTGCTCCTTAAGAAGTTTACGGCACGGATCTGATGAGTTGTGCTGAGCGGATCCAACAGAGCGAACCAGAAGCGGTGGGGTAGTAAAATAACCCGAGCGTATCGGAGAGCGAGGTACAAAACTGCTAGTGCCAGGAAGAAGGGATTGGGAGGAGCGGGGAGGGAGCTGTTGGTTCTGTGGCATAAATGAAACGGACGGTGATTGTGAGTTTGATGGGGGCGGAGGCGATGGGGGCTGTTGTAAGGCAGGGCGGTTGGGAATCAGAAGCGGAGTATCGAAAGAAGGCGAGTTTTGTAAGAAAGTGCCCAACAAATGTAACGTCGCAGGGGATAGGGGCGGGCATTCAAGGGCCGGAGAGCCGACCAAGTTGTAGTCTGATATTTTCTTCTTCCCTATGAGCGGCAGATGTGGCTGTTGTGACGAGGCACCTGTCTCATAGCCCAGTTCAACACTCTGAGGCTTCATAAGAGGCCTCTTCGTATGTGCCCAGATGTCTTGGTGAGGCGTGGGGTCCGCCTCATAGTCAACGAGATCTCCGTCTCCCATGCTGTCTGTCGGTGCAGAGTATTCCAGCGAGAATCGGCCAGGGAACCGTCCAGTAGAAAGGTAGGGGGGCCAGTGCACCAGTGTGTCCCGGGGGGGACCGCAGAGTATAATAATGCGCCGAGAAACCCGTGTCTAGTGTAGATGTTGATTCCTCATCCTATTTGATTTCTTGCATTCGATGCATTGGTTTCAGTGAAGATGTTGATTTCTGATTTGATGTAACTAGATCTATGATGTACATTAATTTCAAAGTAATTAGTTTAACATTTTGCAATGATTTTAGTGTAAGCATAAAAAAATTATTGACGATGTGCATTATGACTAATATTTTATAGATAACCTCAAAAAAAAAATCGAATAAAACTTGTATTTGTAACTTTTAAATCTCCAATTGGCTTATATCATGTTGTGACTAAACTCTTGTAGATAATATCAAGAGAAATAATGATTAATAAAACATGTCTGTTGTTTATATGACATCTTTTAAAATTGAATAAAACTTATTTCAATCCTATTTGTGTTTTTTAATTGAACTTTGAGATAAGAAATTGATTGAAATACTCAAAAACGTTGTCCATGCAATGGTATATGGGAGGGTCACAAAAGTTTTCATATACATAGTTTTTATTATAATATGGATGACTTTATAATTAAAATAATTTATTTTTAAAATTGAATTTTAATAACATACATGTTGATCAAGCACTAAAAGATACTTTCTAAGTATGGGGGATTTACGCAGTGCATTATATTAGATATCATTTTTGGGATTCAACTGCGTTAAGTAAGTCATTCAAACGTATGACCATTTCCATGAGAGGTAGTCATAACTGACTAATTTCTCATGATTTTTGAATAGTTCACTTAGCACTCATTGCATCGGGTGATGCTCACAGGGGTGAAGAAGTGGGATTGAAACTAGTGAAATGTGGAGAACGAATCACATAGCATCAATCATCACTTCCGGGGCTTGCACCCGGTAACCAGGACTTCCCAGGAGGTCACCCATCCCAGAACTCCTCTGGCTCAAGCGCGCTTAACTGTGGAGTTTTCCCCACAATCAAGCCCACTTAGCTTGCTACCCCATTTGCAAAACCTTAGCAAGTATTGTGCCTCATGAACCATTCAAGTAGAGATCCCTTGACTCTTTTTGAATTTAAGTATGGGGGATTTACGCAGTGCATTATATTAGATATCATTTTTGGGATTCAACTGCGTTAAGTAAGTCATTCAAACGTATGACCATTTCCATGAGAGGTAGTCGTAACTGACTAATTTCTCATGATTTTTGAATAGTGAACTATTCAAAAATCATGAGAAATTAGTCAGTTACGACTACCTCTCATGGAAATGGTCATACGTTTGAATGACTTACTTAACGCAGTTGAATCCCAAAAATGATATCTAATATAATGCACTGCGTAAATCCCCCATACTTAAATTCAAAAAGAGTCAAGGGATCTCTACTTGAATGGTTCATGAGGCACAATACTTGCTAAGGTTTTGCAAATGGGGTAGCAAGCTAAGTGGGCTTGATTGTGGGGAAAACTCCACAGTTAAGCGCGCTTGAGCCAGAGGAGTTCTGGGATGGGTGACCTCCTGGGAAGTCCTGGTTACCGGGTGCAAGCCCCGGAAGTGATGATTGATGCTATGTGATTCGTTCTCCACATTTCACTAGTTTCAATCCCACTTCTTCACCCCTGTGAGCATCACCCGATGCAATGAGTGCTAAGTGAACTATTCAAAAATCATGAGAAATTAGTCAGTTACGACTACCTCTCATGGAAATGGTCATACGTTTGAATGACTTACTTAACGCAGTTGAATCCCAAAAATGATATCTAATATAATGCACTGCGTAAATCCCCCATACTTAAATTCAAAAAGAGTCAAGGGATCTCTACTTGAATGGTTCATGAGGCACAATACTTGCTAAGGTTTTGCAAATGGGGTAGCAAGCTAAGTGGGCTTGATTGTGGGGGAAACTCCACAGTTAAGCGCGCTTGAGCCAGAGGAGTTCTGGGATGGGTGACCTCCTGGGAAGTCCTGGTTACCGGGTGCAAGCCCCGGAAATGATGATTGATGCTATGTGATTCGTTCTCCACATTTCACTAGTTTCAATCCCACTTCTTCACCCCTGTGAGCATCACCCGATGCAATGAGTGCTAAGTGAACTATTCAAAAATCATGAGAAATTAGTCAGTTACGACTACCTCTCATGGAAATGGTCATACGTTTGAATGACTTACTTAACGCAGTTGAATCCCAAAAATGATATCTAATATAATGCACTGCGTAAATCCCCCATACTTAAATTCAAAAAGAGTCAAGGGATCTCTACTTGAATGGTTCATGAGGCACAATACTTGCTAAGGTTTTGCAAATGGGGTAGCAAGCTAAGTGGGCTTGATTGTGGGGAAAACTCCACAGTTAAGCGCGCTTGAGCCAAAGGAGTTCTGGGATGGGTGACCTCCTGGAAAGTCCTGGTTACCGGGTGCAAGCCCCGAAAGTGATGATTGATGCTATGTGATTCGTTCTCCACATTTCACTAGTTTCAATCCCACTTCTTCACCCCTGTGAGCATCACCCGATGCAATGAGTGCTAAGTGAACTATTCAAAAATCATGAGAAATTAGTCAGTTACGACTACCTCTCATGGAAATGGTCATACGTTTGAATGACTTACTTAACGCAGTTGAATCCCAAAAATGATATCTAAGATACTTTCTACAAGACAATATGAAGCATGATTGTAATTCTTTCCATGTTCAATATTAAATTGATACATGATATATTTTAGTTCATTTTAAGTATCAAAGTGACTTGCATCATAACTTAAGATTGTACTTATTTTCTTAGTCTATGAAATTGAAAATCAAAATTGTTATATTTTACTAATAAAAGTTATAGTATATAGAAAAAATTTAAATTAGAAAAATAATTTTAACATATCCATAAACTTAAAAAATTAATGAGCATCCATAAACAAGATTAATACAAATCCATAAACTGAAATAGTGAATACATGTATCAATAAACTATCCATATGAAAATATATAGAAATTACAAATATCACATGAACATCTTTAAATTGAAATAATAAGCATCCATAAGCTAAAATAATGTTCATGTACATCGATAAAATGTCCATGTATGAAAATATACAATGTTTGTATAACCTGTGAATGTGCCCTATGAAATGAGACTGAAAATATATAAATATCCACTTTAAGTTGGTGCTATAATATAACACATTCAAATTTAAACTAATTAGACCATAATCTGTACAAAATTAAAAAATATATGTAAATAAATGATTTTGAACCACATTTTTAGTTACATATACATGAATCTACTAACCTCATTCGATTCTAAATGAAAGTCATATAGGATGGGGTTCTGATGAATTTAGGTTTGGTGCTCCCCTTCCTTGGCTCACTGATTGGGGCATACATCGATGGACTCAAATCATCAATGCCTCTAAACCAAACATCCCACTCATGTGTTGACATAACAATGGCATCAATGACACTCTGCATATGGTCCTATTTACACAATGGCAAGGAAAAATTATAATTAGTCTACAAATTAATTGGCATATATGTGTAACTTAAAAAGAAAATTGTTGAAATCTTAGGTATAAAAAACTTTACCTCAATTGTTGGTCCATGTGGTTGTACATAGTGGCTCTCCTCCATATTAGTGTTATGAGGTGGTGGTGGAGGTGGAGGTGGAGGAGAATCCATGGAAACATGCTCTAGTCAAGGATGACTTAGTTGATCAAGTGCCCCCTTGGATGACCTCATAAGCTCATCCATGTAGTTGGGATGTGTCTACATGTTATCATGAACTTATTAATATAAATAAAATCTAATAAAAACTAGAAATTAATATAAATAATTATGCATAATTTTATAATAAGATTCAAAAGTTTCATATATGTATGTACCTAGTTTGTGTCACGTGGTTCATGCACCCTCCAAGTCTCACGAACGACATCACAATACATACATGCATATGTCAAAAGTTGGTCAACAGGTAAACTCATGAGAAATGCATCATCATATAAGGGCATTGGTTGGTCATGAGGCAAAGGTGGTGGTATCCTAATCTCTCCATCCAATGCAACATGTGTACTAGCCAATGACGTTCGCATGTTGTCTACAATAGTCACCCTGGACTTACCACCAAGCTACAACAACTCCTCTAGCTCTGTCGGTAATACCAAGCTCTGAAATAGTAGTGTAAAGAATATCAGAGGTGTTGGTACATGCCCAAGGTCCCTACAAGCCCCCTCGCACTACTAATTATTGTTTGGAACCCCTTTCCTTGCTATTATTCCGCCTCCAATGTGCAAAGAACTGTAAATGTTTTTATGTATTTTTGAGTCATTTTCAGTTCTCCTTTACAAAGAAGTAGCGTAATTGTACTGTCGTTTCTTGATTTGAAAGTGTCGCAAGTGTCGTTTTCAGTCATAGAAGAGAATCTGATTGTTCTTGATAGTCGATTACACTGCTACTCTTGTATTTGATCTGAATTAGTAGTTTTTTCCAGTGTTGAAAGCAATTTTTCAATTCCAAATCGCAAAGTGTTGTCATTGTCCTCATTTTGTTTTGAAAAGAAACTTGTTAGTAATTGTCGCTTTGGAAAATAATTCAGATTTGCGCTTAGCTTTCTTTTTATCATTCACACATTAAGAAGGCTAAAAACAAATACATGCATGTGCATTTGCATTTAGACTGTTTGTTGGTTTGATTTAGGATAGTGCACATAGTGTGTGCTCTATGCTCTTTGTTGAAAGAACGCCATCTCTCTTTCCTTAGTAGCTAGGATTTTCATTGCAAAAAGAAGATTAAATGACTGTTTATCATCTTAGATTACATTTTAGGAATTGTACATCTACATCACGCGGTGAACCTGAAAGGCAAATTTCTTAAGCAAGATCAACTATAAAATAAATTTAATGAATCTAAAAATGCTTTGGAACCTAACGCACAACATCTAGAAGTCTAGGCTAGAGATGTATTCTGGCGTCGTAAAGCCTGGTAACTGTTGCTTTCACTGTTGGTTGGGTGATTACCCCACTTTGAGACGATAAGTGCCAATACGGACTTGTGTTCCCACGTACCGTCGAGTATATTTTGGGAGACCACAATAGGCTTTATCCTTTATCCATAGGAAGCTGTGTCTGCCGCCCTATCGATCGCAATGCATTGAAGTCAGAATTCGGGAAGATTGACTGCTATACCGTAAAAAGTATTCTGCAGTTTTGCGATTGGTTTGGTAATCCCTCTGTCTAGATTTCCAGAGCAGTCCCTTTCGTTCCTTTTCAGACTCCTTAACGGAAAAGGTCCATCTGAGCACTTGTCACTTCAGGCTCTTTAAAAATCGAAGGCGACTAGAGTCATCTTTGTTTTTTCTCGACTCTTAAAAATTGAAAAAACAAGTTGTGTCAAAGTATCTAAAATTTATTTTAAACAAAATAATCATCACCTTTCCTACATTGATCTTAAGTTGAGAAAAATGGAGTCCACCAACCAAGGAGTTCCCCTTGGAGGAAATCCTAGTCCCTTCTCCTCTTGGGGAGATGTTGGCGCAACCCATATGGCCACATTGTCTCTTCCAGGATTGACAATCGGCTTGCCCGTATGGCTCTTCTTGACTTCTGTCGTTCAGAACATCGTAATTCCTGAACAATCAAGTCAGCAACTAAACGATATTACAGTTACCCCCCAACCCTCTACTTCGTCCAATTCTTCCACTCCTCCTTCCTCTTCGCTTGATGAAGCTGGTAAAGCCCAAAATCAAGTAATTGAGAAGAAGAAGGAGAAGAAGAAGAAAGAGAAGAAGAAGAAGGAGCCAAAGGCGAAAAGGGGCAACCAAGCATCGTCTAGCGAAAATCCACACATTGCACCGACCAGGCCTAAATCGCCATGTGTCATTTGCGAAGGAGACCACTACCATCAAGATTGTTCTTGCATCCCTTGGATCTTAAGGGACTGGTCTCCTCATTTGCACAATCCGGTGTCATCAACCTCTGACGATCATGTTGAGCATACACCGTCAGCTAGTGAAAGTGAAGCCCCTGGACAAAAAGGAAAGTATAAATTTCCTTGGAAATTGTGTGAAGGCGATCACGCCATCCACCGTTGTCCCTTCTTAGACGAAGCTAAAAGAGTCTTGGACGACCGTCCGGTTTCACCATTACGGCTTCCTCCTGGATACAAGAAAATCTTGCCGAGTCCGTCACTAGTTGAAAATCCGGCTGACACGCCCTTGTGGTCAGCCGAAGCGCCTATCATTGAAGATAAACCATCTGAATCCATACCAGATGAAATTCAAAAGGTCGAGGTAGCAGTTGACCCAGTCGTGCCTTCAGAGGATCAATCTTCAGATGATATAGTCATCGAAGAGAACAAGAATGACACCGTTCAAATTCTCTTCGTAAACACAGACTCTGATGAACATGGGGGCAGTCTACCCATTCCTTTACCACAGGAAGGAAGTTCGTCAGAGTCATACCCGGTCGTCTATTCGGTCCCACCTCCAAGGAACCTGGTTGTTTCCTTTGACTGGAATCTACTAGGCAGACCCGGTTTAATGGCTAGTGTACCATTCTGAATCATCGCTCAAGTATATAGAATGGTTATGGTCGGTACCATCATAGATTAGGGGGCTTTTGTGAGTATCATTTCCTCAACTGCTTGGAAAGCGCTTGGTTCGCCATCGCTTTTGCCTGAGATGAGAAATCTAACAGGCTTTGACAAAGGAACCAGTCGACCGTTAGGGATCCTTCCCGATGTGCCAATAACATTGAGAAGGAAAACTGCTCACATGAACGTAATGGTAGTCCAAGGACCCCTGGATTATAATCTACTCCTTGGACGAGACTATATTTAGTGCATGGGAGCCATTGTATCCTCACTCTTTAGAGTAATGTTTTTTCCGCACAAAGGAAGAGTGGTCAAGCTCGTAGACCAACTTTCATTCCCCGGTTCACACATAGAAAATAGTCATATACCAACCTTGAATGGTCTTTTCACGCAAGGAATGTCTCATCAATCCCCAGTCCGTCCTCCTGATGAGCGCGAGTGATTCGGAGGGCATGAATGAAACCCAGGGGGCATGCACCCTGGCCTATTTCGACAGGAAAAATTCAGATACAGGGTAGGTTTCCGCGAAGGATATTTGACTAGTCTGACACACCCGTCCGTTTAGGAAAACGGGATTAGACTAGAATAAGATTCCCTCGTCAAAGTTATGTGAGTGGAGGCGTCTGCACCACTCATCTTTCTCTACTTCGGTAGACATCGCCGAAGAAGTGTTTTGTTTGTGGCACAAATAGAACAATCTTTGGTAACCTGAAAAAGGTAGGCCTTTCCCGATAAAACAAATGTTTTGTTTGCAAATTGAGGGTTAACCTGAAAAGGTAGACCTTTCCCGATAAAAAAAATGTTTTGTCTACAAATTGAGGGGTAACCTTGAAACTCTATTTCACTATACCTGGGGGCATGCAAACCTTTTGGCATGCAAGTGAAGAGCGACCATTTATTTTTTAAATTTATAGGCCCTCTAACCCTTTAAACTCGTAGGATTGGTCGTTTCCTAACTTGCATAAAGAAAGGATGTGGGGCAAAGCTTTGAAATAATGTTGTTTTTATATATGAGACATCCTTATTATGTGACTGGATTAATCGAGCAGTTTTAACACGGAATTCAAGCTCGTTAAAAAATAAACATAAGTAATGAGCAAGTGTTTCCCCCAGCGTTTAAGCTCATTAAAAAATGAACCAATTTCCAGTAAATAACCATCGTGAATGTATTACTTCAGCCTTTGAAGCCTTGGTCGTGTTCTCATCATCACCTCCACTCTGTATTGGCCGATCATTCACCTCCACTTGATTGTTTACCCCTTTTGAGGAACAGCTGCGAAGAGTGATCTTGTTAGCCATCCTTGTGACACTGTCGTGATTGGAAAATTCCAAACCTTACCTAGAATCAGCTACTACCCGAATCTATCACTCGTTCCTCAAAAATCAAGTCTCCTTTAAGCTCTTTTCAACTGACTCGTAAAATATGAAAAGATTGCCGAGCCATTGGCCTCTCCAGCTCGTTAAAGTGACCAGAAGTGCTATCCCTCCTTTAGATTTTAATCTTTTTGGACCTGAGGGATTATTACACAAAAAGATCGAGCGCTTGTCTTGTTCGGCTCATTAAAATTATTGAAAATTCATCCCTTTCGTATTATTTTATAATTTTTCGGACTTAAGGGATTAGATGACGAAAAAGGATTTTTGGAGTTTCCTTTACGTTCCTTTTCAGACTCTCTAAAATTGAAAAGGACCAAGTTATCTTTTTCGTTAAACTCGTTAAAACCTAATAGCGACAAACTTGTCCATAACAGACAAGAATGAGTTTCACTATTGCTAGGCTCGTTAAAACATAGCAATGGGTTTGCCCGAAGGGAAAATTATAGAACAAGAATATGTTATCCTCCTCAAGCTTGACAAAAATAAAGAGGTAATGGTCAGCAATGACTGGGGAAAAAATTGGGAAGAAAACTTGAAGAAACTTTGTTGGTAGCAAGTCGCTCTCGAACATGACACTTTCACTCCGCATCCGAGTCGGGTTGGGTTGTTCCATTCACTGGTCACATCACCATGGTTCCATCACACCATCCACATTTGGGGTTAATTCTACCAATCCATCATGTCAGTGTCACCGATATGTTCAAGAGAAGTCGCTTAGAGAATTCACCTGTGTCTCACCCACTATAATACATTTTCGCTCCATTCTTTCATGACCGCCACCCTGAACCGTATATCACCAGATTGTTTTCACCTCCATTAAAATCATTTGCTCTGTTCCGTGTCATTGATGTGGGATTCACTAAGGCCCTCCTATGACAGATCGCTTCTTTTCGACATCATCTCATTATCCAAGAAGTCGATCTAGGAACAACCCTTTCAGTACTTTGAAGCTTGCATGCCTCAATGGCAAGTTTCTCACTTCCAGCGACAGGTTTACATCAATGGCCTTCGACCAAAAGATTTTGCGTGGTGTTCGATGCCAAGTCCCTTATTCACACCACGTGAATTGTACTGCAGTACCTTGAGGATCATTATCATTATCAGTGATTCCTCTCGCGCCTGTTAACATCTTACATCATTGGCTAGTAATCAGGCGATGTCTTTCCATGTTTGACTCTAGAACATCTCTCACATGGATCGACTTGTACTTTGAGTGAAGATCGAACGAGATTGAAGACCCCGGATCTAGTTTCATCCATCCGAGCTGCGATATATATTCAGGAAAATAAGGACATCAAATGTACATCATTGCTGCACAGATAATCATCCAATCTAAGGGATGATGGCTCTACCAGAATCATCAGTCTACGCTCAGACGATTGTCTGTCCTATGTACATGAAAATGAATTTATAAATCTGAGCATGGGAATGCCCGCCTCAGCTAGATCATGAAAATAAAATGAAGTTGATGTATTGTATTGTATCTTATTACAGGTCGCCTCCCAGCTCGAAAAAACTTTGGATCCTCATGATAAAGCATTTCACCTGACATCAAAAGATTAACGACCTCATGCTTTAGGGGGCAACTGTTATAGACATTTTTGGGCACTACAACCCCAAGCATAAATGTCCATAAACCAAGGGCTCCTAAGTCCCTAAAGGTGTTGTTCCAACCCCTAGAAGAACAAGGTCAACTAATTAAAGCATCATCCAAAAGCTCTCCATCAAAAACTACTCAGAACAGGTCAAAACTGGACCATTTCACCTGCTCCATAGGCAAAGTGTGTTGCATCCCACCTAAATACACACAGTAGGTGTGATGCATGTCAAAAAGCCCTTCTATGGGGTGCAATGGGCGAGAAGGGACAAATGGCAGGGTCAATCCGCAAGGTGGAGAAGCATGGATCTTCTAGAAACTTCTCCTATGACACTTGCCTCTCTGAATTCGACTAGGGATGAGTAAGAGATCATCAATCTCCAAGTGGAATCAAGAACTATCAGAGGGAAGACACTAATCAAATCTCAAAAGCTGACTCACCTCCCTTGCAGACATCTATATATGGATCCCTCATCCCAGAGATCCGGAGGCTGGAATTTTGTATCTTGAAAGGAAGTGATTTTGGTTTCTTGGTGCAATATCATAGTGTTGGGTGATCTAAGCTTTTCATGAGGTGAAGAAGGGCTTACTTGCTGAGAGGATGATGCTGGGTCAGAATAATCGGTTGTAATTCTCTTTGCTCTTTCTTGATTATCAATAAAGCTATTCAAGTTTTCCTCCATATTCTTGTATGATTGATGATTTATGCATTTGTGTGGTCAATGTACATCTGATCCTATATTGTTTATGATAATAGATCTATGTTCTTGGATAGTGTTATGCCGCTTTGATTCTACAGGTACTCTTTGAAGCTGGGTAGACAAGGAAGCGAGTGGCAAAGACCTACCAGAAGAGAGAGGAATCGAGCAAGGAACCAAGCGCAAGACAGAGGTTGGTCTCCTTATTCTTCTCTTATCTATTTCTCATAAAGGAAAACGAAAGTAGTTTTTAGTGTGTTTGTTTCTAAGGTAGCTACCAGCCTTAGTGGGATTAGCAGCTCTACATAGACACTATTCCCGATAACAAAATGGCGACTCCACTGGGGAGCGAGTATATTGTTTGTTCATCTACATTTGTTTACTTTATAAACTTATAGACGGAGCCTGAAGTCAAGCCAGCTAGCCTTCGAACTGCATTTGCTATGCAAGTGCAAAGTAGATCAACGCTGCTTCAGTCAATCTCCGGGTTTGTTTATGAATTAAACGATTGATTTACAAGCTTTCTAATTGCTCTCGTGGTGGCTCTAGTAACCTCCTTAGATCTACCCCTATGATTGATTTACTGATTACCACTTGCTTGGCCTAAATCCCTGAACTGAACTGCAAATTGTGACCTGTAATCCAATCAAAGTCTCGTCCCTGGTCCAGCGCACTGTCTGTTCTGTGAACTTCAAATGTAGCGCACTTCCTGAGTGTAGTAGGTGGATTTCAAACAGAGGTGTACTGACTACAGGCAGCAAAACTCCTGAATAGAGCTGAAAAGAGTGAACACAGAAACCAAAATTTAGGAACAAGGCCTTGTCTGATCAGCGCACCTGTAACACAGTGAAACAGGAATGCAACACACCTACTACACTTGGGAAGTCCGCTGCATTTGAAGTTCACAGAACAGACAGTCCACTGGACCAGGGATGAGACTTTGATTGGATTCCGGGTCATAGTTTGCAGTTCAGTTCAGGGATTTAGGCCAAGCAAGTGGTAATCAGTAAATCAATCACAGGGGTAGATCTAAGGAGGTTACTAGAGCCACCACGAGGGCAATTAGAAAGCTTGTAAATCAATCGTTTAATTCATAAACAAAACCCAGAGATTGACTGAAGCAGCGTTGATCTACTTTGCACTTGCATAGCAAATGTAGTTCGAAGGCTAGTTGGCTTGACTTCAGGCTCTGTCTATAAGTTTATAAAGTAAACAAATGTAGATGAAAAAACAATCTACTCACTCCCCAGCGGAGTCGCCATTTTGTTATCGGGAATAGTGTCTATGCAGAGCTGCTAATCCCACTAAGGCTGGTAGCTACCTTCGAAACAAACACACTAAAAACTACTTTCGTTTTCCTTTATGAGAAATAGATAAGAGAAGAATAAGGAGACCAACCTATGTCTTGCGCTTGGTTCCTTGCTCGATTCCTCTCTCTTCTGGTAGGTCTTTGCCACTCGCTTCCTTGTCTACCCAGCTTCAAAGAGTACCTATAGAATTAAAGCAGCATAACACTATCCAAGAACATAGATCTATTATCATAAACAATATAGGATCAGATGTTCATTGACCACACAAATGCATAAATCATCAATCATACAAGAATATGGAGGAAAACTTGAATAGCTTTATTGATAATCAAGAAAGAGAAAAGAGAATTACAACCGATTATTCTGACCCAGCATCATCCTCTCAGCAAGTAAGCCCTTCTTCACCTCATGAAAAGTTTAGATCACCCAACACTATGATATTGCACCAAGAAACCAACAGCACTTCCTTACAAGATACAAAATTCCAGCCTCCGGATCTCTCGGATGAGGGATCCATATATAGATGTCTGCAAGGGAGGTGAGTCAACTTTTGAGATTTGATTAGTGTCTTCCCTCTGATAGTTCTTGATTCCACTTGGAGATTGATGATCTCTTACTCATCCCTGGCCGAATTCAGAGAGGCAAGTGTCACAGGAGAAGTTTCTAGAAGATTCCATGCTTCTCCACCTTACGGATTGACCCTGCCATTTGTCCCTTCTCTCCCATCGCACCCCATAGAAGGGATTTTTGACATGCATCGCACCTACTGTGTGTATTTAAGTGGGATGCAACGCACTTTGCCTATGGAGTAGGTGAAATGGTCCAATTTTGACCATTTCTGAGTAGTTTTTCATGGAGAACTTCTGGGAGATGCTGTAATCAGTTGACCTTGTTCTTCTAGGGGTTGGAACAACACCTTTAGGGACTTAGGAGCCCTTGGTTTATGGAAATTTATGCTTGGGGTTGCAGTGCCCAAAAATGTCTATAACAGTTATGTCCCAAGCTAGGTCCATAATAATGATATTTAGTATCTCTTGTAACATGCTTTATTTTTGATAAGTTAGTTTTATTTTACAAGAGAGGGTATTTTAAAAAATAAATAAAAAATGAATATTTGAAAAAATAGAAAATGGAAAAATGAAATAAAACCCCATCAAACAAAAGTCAAAAGATTTGAACAAGTGTGCTTGTTTAAATTCCACTTAATGAATAAATTTCATTTTGTAATAATAAAGGTTTTGTGTGTAGTTTGTTTTTATGCCACAACCTTTTCTTCTTATCTGAATCAAACTGTTTAATCTTGATCAGATCATTTTAAATTTTTGTATTAGATTAGAGAATAAATTCAACCAAATAGTTTAATCTTGGTTGAAAATCAGAAATTAGGATAGATTAGGATAAATAAAAGGCCTAATATGCTTAAATTTTGGCCTAAGTAATGATTAGATTAGGTTAAGAATAGTTGATTAATGTATTAAGGGCAGCTAGTCTAAATGTGCCCATGATTAGATTAATTTTTATTTTATCATTAATTACCCTGGTTAAGCGGTGATTAACTATTGTAATTAAACATGTTTTAATGCTTTATGATCAAATTCATATACGACAAAATCTTTTGTCAGAAAGTGCTAAAGTTCTATTTCAAATCGACGATTACCAGTCTTCCCGCCTAGATCAATTGCAGGGAAGCACTTCGCACCCCCCGACTATGAAATGAGATAAAGGTGGGGGGGGGGGGGGGGGGGGGTGTGAAAATTGGTTTCATTCACCCGGGCCCCCCCACCTATGTGTCACCCTCTCAACGCTTCGCACCCCCCCCCCCCCACTCTAAACTACTTACCACTACCCACCCCCCGAAATCCGCTATTCTCACTCCTATGTCTTCTGATACCACCTCAACGTCCAATCCTTTTGTGCCACCTTTGTCCAATCCTTCCATGACACGTTCCCTCCACCTATTTTCATAGTTGTTCCCATTAACCATTCTCGCTATTTGTTGCTAAATAGATGTGCTATCCATTGCCATATAAATGCTTTATCTATTACCGAATAAATGTTTTCCTGTTGCACTGTAAATGCTTTATTCGTTGCTACAATCCTTTCCTGTTAAGTTATTAATTTTCTAATTAGCCCGTTATTAATGGCTTCTGCTGTAATGGTAGCTTAAATTTCCTTATAAATACTCATTGTCCTCATTACAACTGCTTTTCTTACTATTCCATTGCTTCTAAATTATTCAGTTTCCTGCAAATTCATTATTGAGCCAAGTCCGTAACCTAAATCAATTCTCAACTATTGATGCATTTTTCTATTAGATTACCATTTCTGTCTAATATTTTGGCTCCTAAGAAAAAGGAAAAATATTTCGATGGTTCTTCCTCAGCACAAGAAAACCCGCAAACTCCTAATCCTCTTGACCCAGACCATATCTCGTTAGCCGATCGATACTTCAAAATCATAGATACTGAGTGTAAATTTGACATGCTCGAAATGCACAATTGGCTCAAGTAAACATACCTTGATTCAAAGGATGAAATAAACCTTTGGGAATCAAACCTTCATCTGTACATGTTTCCCCAAGCTCATTCTTTCCCTAATTTTGTTATTTGGTGTCAATCCAAGTATAATCCCTTGCAAAGAATAGTAGTGGCTCAGAATGGTGACATTCTAATAACCATCACTGCTAAAGCCATAAACAAAATGATTTTGATACCTGAGAGTGATTCCCTCAGCTTTTTCTCCCCTGTAGCTCTGATTGACCTATATCATAAACTTACATTCCCTCAGAGAGCTTAGATCTTTGAGATTTTTCTCCCTGAAGATGTTGAGCTTCCCAAGAAAAATCCTCCTTACTCAACATCCATGTTTCCAGAGAGAGCCAAGCAAATTATTTCCCTCATTTCCTACCTATTAGGCTACCCATCAGATCAATGGGTAGATGAGGCTATCTTAGGTTATTTGTCTATATTTTCAAAAGAAAACAAGCCTACCTTCATGTATAACTACAGTCAATTTTTGGTTGATGCTATGCATGAGCAGCTTATGAATATCACAACTAAAGGAGTATTCAAATACTCTTCTGTCTTATTTCACATGTTTATTTTTCAACAGGGAGACAAATTGCCCATTGTTTTGCACAAGCAGGATGAGCAGCAAGAAGATCAATCAGTTATTCATTGGACCTTGTTGATCAGAAAGAACTCAATTGAGTTCAAATTTGCAGATTTCATAGACTGTTTCATTCACCCAATAACACAGCTTTTCAGCAGTCAAAGTGAACCAAGAATCAGTCCCGAAATCAAGAGGATCTTGCACCTTAGTGATCAAGTCAGAACAAGAGACTAGTATCTCTACCAGAACTACATAGAGATCAGAGTATATGGGTGTGATTTGGCTCCATATAAGTTGCCAAAGTATGTTCCAATGAGAATTTTCTCTTTGGAATATATCAGGAAAATGATGAATATGGATGAGCTACATTTCATCTCAGGAAAGAGAAAATCATAGTTTAAGATTAAAGCACAGGTTGGGTCATTCATTTGCAACACCAGATCAGCTGGCTCAGAGGCAGATGCCATACTAAAACAGATGGGTTTTCAACCCAGCTTCACTTGGTCCTACGATCCATTCAACATTATTTCATATTTAAGGGTGGAGCTTAAGACTACTCCTTATAATCACACACCTAGGCCTGAGATTGAGAAATTTAGAAATCAAGAACAGTGGGAAGAGAATACTCTTCAAGAAGCAGAGGAACAAGTCTTGCCTCCTTCTACTCATCAGACTCTAGTTTCTCAAACTAAGCTTGACAAAAGGCCTAGGGAAGGATCATCATCATCAGCAATTGGAGAAAAGGAATTCATCCACTACCAGAAGAAACCAAGGATTGAATCAAAGGGTACTACTACTACTGCAACTCAAGGTCAAAAGGAGCCTATTGTCATCAATCTAGATGATTCACAGGTATCTATAGGCACTGAGGAGCTTGTAATTACTACTCCTTCCTCTTCTACTTCACAAAATTTGCTAGAAATTACTCAGTCTACTGGACCAAGTGAAACAAAGGAGTCAAATGTTTTCACTAACTTTCTTGAGATCAAGCAGAAGAATGAAGCTTTAAAAGCTAATGTTTATGCACAGTTCTGGAAGAAAAATTCCACTTCACAACACAAATTACTGACAAATTTTGACAGCGAGAAGGGAAGAATGCAGATGGCCTTTCTGCAGGCTCAACTACCTTTTCCTAAAGGTTCTTATGATTATAAGAAAACTATATTCTCATTTAATGCCAATCAGATTCATCCATTTGACCAAATGGACATGCATAGGCAGTTTATGAGATGTTGTTCTCAACCATGACCAACACTTCTATGGCATTGTCTAAGCTTAAAAATGTTCTGCCAATGTGTAGTCTCAATTGAAAATTTAGAAAATATCATCTCTGGCTAAGGATAATAGGGTTAATTCATTGGAGGATTTAGTCATTAAAATAGGATATGACCCTACTGATGTAAAAGCAACAGAAGATATAATCAGAAGGAAGAACACAAATATTGCAGCATTGAGAAAACAGTTGAAAATTCCTTCTACAGAGGACCCCCAGACTAAGGAAATAGCAGAGACTGAACAACATAAGGAAGAAATGCTCAAACTAATAATTGAGCAAAATTTACAGATTAAAACCATGGAGGAACAGATTGAGAAGTTGCTTAAATAAAAAGAGAAATTTACTCAATTATCTATAGCCCCCATCACAGTTCTTCCTATTACATCTTCATCAACCACATGGGAATCTACATCGACAGTAGAGGATTTGAACAAAATTTCACATGAAATCATCCATCAAAAGAAAGAGAATGAAAGGCTCCATAATAAATTCCAAACTTTAGAAGCACAAAAAATAAAGAATGGCATTTTTATGTTGAGGAAATGCAGAAAACACACATGTTGAATAGAAGGATCGAAGAGTTGCAGAGTCAGTCACTGATGGCACAGACCTTGGCCCAAGCCAAGGAAAGCATTTGGGCAGACATTAGTCAAGCCATAACTGAAATATGGCCATCCATTCAGATCATCTTCGAACAGGAGGAACTCATCAACAAATATCAAGTAGCCATTGATGAAGTGAAATAGTTGCTTAAAGATAAACCAAGCGAAGCTATTGATATGATCAGATTTCTTAGTTCAAAGAGGAGGATAGAGCTGGAGCCAATACAGATTTTAGATAAAATAGAAACCATTTTGGAGATCAAGAAGGTTCTCCAAAATAAGAACTTCATGACACAACTAGAAACTAAATGTCAAGCATTAAGGACCTTTGTTCAAAGGTTTCACTTTAAGTTTAATTTACTTAATCAGAGAGGATTGTCGGGATTAGTAGCTCCAAATGATAGGCTTATCAGTTTGGAGGATTACTGCTAGAAACTTTACAGCATAGCAACTGATAGATCAAGTTTTGCAGGCATAAAAGGGCACATTACAGGGAAGCAAGCATTGGAAGCTTTAGATTTTGATTTGACCATTAAGCATGAAATAAAACATCTTTTTATAAATAAGCCCACTTTTGAGAAATACACAGAAGTAGATGAAGTTTACAGGAAGTTGGTAAATCTCACCATACCAAGTGAACAAATATGGGATCACTTCTGCGAAGTAATTGAGTAACTTTCATCTTCAACTGACAGACAGCTGGGCAACACTTTTTGGGGACTAGTCATCAACAGATTCCTAAAGAATAGTGCCACCACTTAGTAGTTTTCAATTTCCTATTATTTTGTACTAATTTTGTAAGAAATATCTCTAACAAATATTTAGTTTTGTATAAATAGCTCCTCATTCGAGTTATTATGGGTTGAACCCTTGTATGAACTTTGGAGCAAAATTGTAATCGAAGCTGGAGATTTGCTGCAATTAATAAAAGGATTCTGAATTTTCCTTCTATAGCTTGTCCTTCCTGTGAGTTTTTCTTTGTGATATTTCATAATGTTTTCTTCATATATTTAATTCTTTATGCAAATACCTAGGTAAGATCAAACTGAGTTTCAGTCAGTCTTAAATCCCCTATGGAGTTATAAATATTAATCAGGGACTAGTTTATGAAGCTATCTGTTATTGTAAACTCCCCTTTATCTATTAATTTCCACACCCTTTGCATTTGCTTAAATATATTTTGTTGTGTAAGTAAACATTGGTTACTTATATTCATTCTTATGGCCAATTAAATATTCTGTCTGAATATTTAACAAGTTATACTTCAACAAATTCTACTAATCATCCACTTTAAATCAAATTGTTATTTTGGACAAATAAACAACCCTTTTAATTAATTCTGCAAGTAAATAGGTTCAAGCACCTGTTTTCAAATCATTCATAACTAAGGTCATCCAAAATTTTTAATATATATATATATATATATATATATATATATATATATATATATATATATATATATATATATCTATATATATATCTATATCTATATCTATATCTATATCTATATCTATATCTATATCTATATCTATATATATATATATATATATATATATATATATATATATATATATATATATATATATATTAAGCTCTAGCATGACTAATTGACCTAGAGTCATCTCAAAGGACAATAGTATCAATATAATCTCGCCTCATATGTAACACAAACTATGCATATAAATTCTTGGAAAAATAAATGGTGAAATGGTCATGGTGAGGGAACTTCCCCCAATCTCCAATGAATTTATCATACACAAAATGAGTTGTATCAACATTCCTAAAATATCTCAATAGAATTGGACCTCTATGTCTAGTAGAGTAATCTAGAGGGATGTTGAACAACTCCCCACAAACATCAATGTTCTTTGTAGCCTCTTTCACCACCTCCCAAGTATCTGGTCCTCTAATCTCATGCCTCTTAATCCTTTGTATGGATTGTAGGAGGTGGCTTTGTGGGCCATGTTGGGTGTGGAGCTTGATTATTCAAATGATATTTTTCAACTATGTTGGATCCTTGTTCCTAACTGGGAGGCAACGGCACACATTTAATCATCGTCGGGGGGGTCTATGGGGGGCGATGCTGATTTTAATGACCCCCCCCCTTGGCAGGTGTTGTCCACAAAGCTAAAAATAGATGAAAATTTTCCTTGTAAAATATTGTAATTTCATAGTCAATCTAGATCATTCATTAAGTGAATGATCTAACGGTAGAATTTATGTTAATTTACGGTTTTTTTCCCTAGAAGGCAGCCCTCAATTTATATGAGGGAATTGCATTTCGATAGTGTATTATTATTCTGAGTGAGAAAGTGAGAGGAGATTGTGTGAGAGTGAAGAGGAAATTACAGTGGATATGTTGTAGGTTGTATCTCTTCATTTTGCTGGATAATGAAAAAGGAAGGGCTTGTTGTTTCTCTGTGCATGTAGCCCAAATTGGGTAAACCACATATATTTGGGTCTCTCTTGTTTTATGCATTTTTTATTCATGTTTTCAAAATATTTTGAGTATTTCATTTCTTTGCTAATTAATTTCTAACATGCATGACCTCTGGTATGTCTCGATCAACCTATTGATGATATCAATCATCAAAGACAAACTACGACAAGTCAATGAATTGGCAAGGATGTTATGTATCTCTTTTGTGATCCATGTATGACAGGTCATAACATCCTCTAATGTGATATGAGATGTAGCATCGCCCCATGGAGGGATCGATGCTACACTTTGATCCTTAGCTTCAGCCTGCTGAGGGCCTGCAAATCATAAACATAATTGACATATATAATTAACAAATTAGAAGCATAATAATATATACATTAAATTCAAACAAATCAGTTGAAGACAATTTAGAAATTAAAAAAAAATTAAGACATAATCACATAAAGTTTAAAGAGGATTTAAAAATATAGGAGGTGTACCTGAAATGGGTGAAGAAGGTCCACTAGAGGTAGCATGATCATCAACAAAGATAGAAACACTGCCTCTAACACTTTGATGGGCATTGTAGGCAGGATCTATGAGTGTAACATGCACTTTGGGTGGGCTACATGGTCTATCATAAGCCCAACCATGTATAATAAATCTCCTCATACAATGATTGCCTACAGTTGGGGCATTTGTATGGGATGACTGTGCATATTACGTATAATACATATAAAATAATCCAAGAAAAAAATGTTGACTAAAGTATTACATATAATACAAAACTATTACATATAATACATATAAACTAATCCAAGAAAAAAATGTTGACTTAGAAAGAATGTTGACAAAAAAACCATTTATAAACTCAAGAAGAATAATCTAGCCTAAAGTCCTAAACTTTAGAGTCCATTTTTTGATAATTTATCAACCAAAGTATTGAGTTCGATCAAATCTACCTTCACACTTTTTCCCGTTTCTAAATAATTCATTTTATTTATAGCACATAAATATGTAAATATATATGTAAAATTTTGAAATAAACTTATTTACAAAACTAATAAAATTTCATGCAAACCAAATACTCCAATAGACTTTGAGTTCTTAATGTTTAATATTGACACATGACATGTACTAGGTGCAAGCACATGAAGACAATGTTTTTTGTACAACACACTACATAATGAAACAATATGGTGCAAATTAGAAAAAGATCTAAATATTTTTATTCACTCAACCAAATGCACTTTTCATGATGGATTTAATATATCTATCAATGATGCATTGTTGAAACATGACCTTATATTATATAGTTATATGTTAGATATATATATATGTTAAATGTTATATGATGTTATAGTTATAATAGTTAAATTATATATATAGTTATATAATTATGTTATGAACTATCTAGTTTTATAATATGTGTCTGTGTGTGCTATGCTAAATAATTTTATGTTATGTTAAATAGTTATAAAACTATTTTATGTTATAAATAATATATATAGAACTATAAAATATAGGTTTGTGATGTTATAACTTTATATAGTTTTATTTGAATAATTATATAGTTACATAGTTATGAAATAGTTATAGTTATGTTACATGCTCTTTTATATGTGTGTGTTGTGCTAATAACATTATGTTATACATGTTAAATAATTATAGAGTTCTATGTTATGTTATAACTTTATGTTATGAACTAAATAGTTATAGAACTATGTTATGTTATAAACAATATATATAGAATTATAATATATAGTTATGTGATGTTATAGTTAAACAATAGTCAAATATAGTTATGTTATGTCTCTTATAGGCCATTTTTTCGCATATGGTCAATATGCTTTCAAGCGGGACCAATTCACATCCTTTCACATATTTTCATCATCTCTACACAAATCCCTAAGCATGACTCTACTGAATCCCTGAGTTTCTATCCTTGACTACTAAGTTTCCAAGATTTTAAGGCCAGTGCACCTTGACCCTTTAGGGACTAGCGTTGACCACCAGGTTGACCCTCTCTGCACCTGCTTTGATCACCCGTAAGTTGTCCCTTGTTGGGGGTGCATTGATTCTAGAAATTGGGAAAAATAAAAAGAATCTTGAAGCTTCCTTTTCTAGAATCTTCCTAAGGTTGTTTCAACCATTTACCTTGGATAAGAGTCTCGAATCCTATATGATCCTACCTTTGATTTTTTACCTATTATCCCTTGAGCTTATCCTCCCATCTCAAGTGGATCTCAAGGTTAGATTGGTAAATGGATAAGAATTCGTGAACTACCTCCCTCATCTATATATTTACAATCATCAATGGGTAAGAGATTGGATTTTGGAGATTGATTCTACCCTCAAGTTGTTGCTTTGAGAGTCATTATTCCATGCATTAGGGTGACATGGAGGCATATTGTGTGGCGATAAAAGGACAAGTGATGCAGGTTAAATAACATCTAACCAGAGGGTCTTAAAAAACACATAAAACTGAATTGAAACTTATGCCAAGCATATGCACATAAAAATCCTCAACAAATGATTAATTAACAAAGAAAATATCTGCAGGAGAAATCATGGCCTATTCATGGCCTCGCATTCCTCACACTCACTCACATACTTCTACATCATACATGCCTCATAGGCTCCCCTCAAATTATAAAAATGGATTAGAACCCAAGTAGGCTCTAGATCCCTAAACTAGCTCCCAAAATATCTCTCATAATCCATAAAATCTCTCATCTAATCTCTTATCCCTAGATAAGAGCTAGTTAATCCATAATCCTCTCGAACCTTCCATAATACTCTTGAATCTTCTCCTATTTACAATAATCTTCATTCTCTCTTAAAAACTATAGGAAAAATATAATAATTAATTAAATCCTAACTTTACAAACCAACTCCTCTAATAAACAATTGCCCTACGTTATATGCACCTGCATCATACTCCCTAGGTAAAAGAAAATAATGGTCTCCCGACCATTAGTCTTCATAAGATGATAAAAATCCCCCTGGATCCCAAACTTTAGTCTGTCATTGATCATGTACTTTGTTATGCTGTTGATGTTTTGTGGTTCTCCTTTCTTGTCTTCCAGGCTTCCAAACTTATTGTTGCAATTCTCCCTTCTCCTTACTGATGGATTCTTGTTCTGATGTCATCAACAAGCTTCTGCTATCTTTTTTCCTTCCTTCAATATCTCTCTTTTGTGACACTTTCACCATCAATCTTCTAATGTCTTCAATTTCCATGTCTAACTTGTCTTCTTGTTGGTAAAAAGCACCCATTCTTTGTTGAAAATGATTGTTGTCCTCCATGAATTCACTAGGATACCACTCATCTTCTATAATTCTTCGCCTCTTCTCTTGGAAGTCATCCTTAGTGCTTCCACTTTTATGTTTCATTTTCTTCATTGAAACCTCATCCTCATCCTCTATGAAATTGTTGTATTCCATCATCATTTCATTTGCTTCACAACTTTTCTTTGGATTGTCCAACCAATCCTCTAAAAAATCCATTTCTACAGCAATAAACTCCATATTTATTCCTTTACAGACTTACATAGGTTCCTCCAATGGTTCTTGAGCTTTCTTAATTTCCAGCTTACTCTCGATTTCTTGTGATTCTCCACTACCTACAAACACAAAATAAGTATTACTTTCAAAATCATGAGACCTGTACATCTCTCTTATGACTTCTTGTATCCCTTCCTTATGTAGCATACAATCCTTCAAGTTGTCCACTGGTTCTTCCTCATCTTCTTCAATTTGCGTATTGGTGTCCATATCCATACATTCATGATCCTTGAGTTGTTCTGGCCTCTTTTCAATCTACACAATAGTCTTCAATGACTATTCTTCAAAATAATTTATGGTGTCATTTGTGGGAATCAAACCCACGTTCACATCATCGTCGTCGTCACCCAGCAATGGTCCTTGTTTTGTTTCATATATATATATATATATATATATATATATATATATATATATATATAGATATAGATATAGATATAGATATAGATATAGATATAGATATATATATATATATATATATATATATCTATATCTATATCTATATCTATATCTATATCTATATCTATATCTATATCTATATATATATATATATATATATATATATATATATATATATATATCGATATATATATATATATATATATATATATATATTCGTCTGGAGTTTCTCTGCTTCTAAAACTTTCAATTTGCGCTTTAGTCTTCTTTCCATCAACTATTTGATTGGCCATTTAACTGTTCACTTTATTACCCATCTGTGTCTCTCTCTTTGTAACAGTTCCATTAGCACATCAATTCGTGCCTTTAATTCAGAAATCTCTTTCTCATCATCACCAATCCTAACTAATATAGCATTATCATGGCCTTTCTCTAGAATCTGCATCTTCATATTCTTCTCCTTTTGTGAACTTAACCTTGTTCATTGTAACCTACAACTTAATCACTTTTCCAAGTTATCTCCTCTAAACTTGGCCAATAGTTCACTTCACTTGAACCTTATTTCTAAGCACTCCTTGCTCCTATGCTTCCTTTTCCTACAAACAACTACAGTATCTCTTCAAATTATCTTTACAATGACCAGACTTTGGGTGTCGGCTCCGCCGATCATGAACCCATTACAATCAAGGACTCAAACCATTGACTTGACTTATGACTCTAACTCCAAACTTTGACATCAATTCTTCATTTAATTAAAGAGAGATTTCAACCCATATACAAATTAAAATACCTTGAAAATTTGTTGATGGTATATATATACTATTCATGATTTTTGCATATACCATTTCATACATTACCATCATTATAATCTATGAATAAATAAAGCTATGCATTCTCAAACCCACACATAGTTTTATAAAACCATAAAACGACCACTCAAAACCTTGTGCAACAACTAACCATTTATCGTTCAACATTTATTCTAACCACTTATTCTCTATCTTCAAAAAAACCACCATATTTTACAACATCAATTTACCTTTACCATTTACCTTCACCTTAACATTTACTATTTACTTTCTCCTTTAATACAACACCTTTACCTTTACTATTCACTTTCACCTTTAATACAACACCTTTCCATATAAACATATTCACTAACCATTACCCAAAATTTTCCATTATATAAAATCCCCACTTACCATCTTCACTTATATATTTCTTACTTCCTTTAAAAAAAACCATCAACCGGAAAGTTATTTTTTACCTTTTATGTAGATCTATACTTTGTATATTCCTCCTTCATTTAAATATCATAAAGGTTTTATTTAACTTATCACATTCATTTAAATAATATAAATATTTTAAGCTTTATCACGAGACTTAAGCAGCTCAACAACGAGTTTGATTTTTTTCACATAGTCTTAGTCTTTAGAAAATGCCTTCCGCAAGGTTTCATAACACGCTCACAACACTTTAGATTTTACTTCAAGTTTATCAAGTGATATCTCACAAAGGTCTCAACACAGTTCTCCACAACCAGATCTTCAACCCAGTTCAGGTCTCAACGCAGTTCTCCACATCCAGATCTTCAATGTAGTTCAGGTCTTAACGTAGTTCTCCACACCCAGATCTTCAACCCATTTCAGGTCTGAACGCAGTTCTCCACGTCCATATCTTCAACGCAGTTCAAGTCTTAACACAATTCTTCACACCGAGATCTTCAACGCAGTTCTCCACACGCAGATCTTTGGACTCTCGATGCAAGCTTCATTTCTTCTACTTTTCACTTTTCACTTTTGTTAGACTACCTGCCATAGTCCACATGCACAAATATTCATTGGTAACACAGCTTCACAACCATTCGTAGGCATTCAAATAGTCCTTCAATGCACTCAAATGATGGCACTTGCAGCTTTTGGCATACTCCTATGCACTCCTCGCAACAACAACTCCAACTTCAATTTCTATGGAATAATATAACACCCCAATGCAAAGTCATGCACAACGTTTGATCCCAACTACCCTAAATTTTCCACAACAACGTATGCACAAATTCTTCACACATAGTAATCCTTATCTATCCAAGCTCTGATACCAAAACTTTAACATCTAACCATAGGGTCTTCACAAAAACACATAAAACTGAATTGAAACTTATGCCAAGCATATGCACATAAAAATCCTCAATAAATGATTAATTAATAAAGAAAATATTTATAGGAGAAATGATGGCCTATTCATGGCCTCTCATTCCTCACACTCACTCACACACTTCTACATCATACATGCCTCATAGGCTCTCCTCAATTTATACAAATGGATTAGAACCCAAGTAGGTTCTAGATCCCTAAACTAACTCCCAAAATATCTCTCATAATCCATAAAATCTCTCATCTAATCTCTTATCCCGAGATAAGAGCTAACTAATCCATAATCCTCTCGAGCCTTCCACAATACTCTCAAATCTTATCCTATTTACAATAATCTTCATTCTCTCTTAAAAACTATAGGAAAATACATTAATTAATTAAATCCTAACTTTACAAACTAACCCCTCTAATAAAAAATTGACCCAGGTTAGATGCACCTACATCAACAAGTCAACTTGGGGATCTCTTTTATAAGATCAACTCCATATAACAAATTGGTGACCATACTGGGGATAGATTCAATCCATTGGTTGCTTTCTTTGTTCTTAATGTCTATTTTATCTCTTTTTTATATCTTTATAGTTTCACTTAGTCCTGATTAGACATAGGAATACCTATCATTGAGATTCCATTGCATTGTTTGTGTCGTAACTTGAGATTCTTTGACCAGCGCACCCTCTAGTTTGGAGACGGTGCACCCTAGCCTTCCTTGTACCTGTGTTGTGGTGCACCCCAACCCTCTATGTTCTTGTGTTGCAGAGAAATGGTTCCCATTAATAACCTGCGTTGATCCTTGTTTCATGCCAAAATTTTCTTTTTCTTTTTTGTTTGCTCTATGTCTAGCATTCTTCTAGTTACTCTTCCTTGTGTCCCTCGGGTCTTAGTGTCTCTCAGAAGTCTCCATATAGTTTGCTTATGGTTTTGATTTCCTTTGATAAGTTTTTTTTTTATATTTTCCTTTATTCTTATCATTAGGTCATTAGTGAACTAATTTTTTTAGTCATTGGCTACTTGAAAGAATTGGTGTTCCATTCATCGTTCTAAAAATTTTATTTTTATCAATGATTAGACATGCATCTTAGTTTTCTCTCATTTTGAAAATTAAGAGGAAATTAAAAAGAGAAATGTCTTTGCATTCGCATATAGGGTTTTGATTTTGATTGGAATAATGAAGTTGAGGAGATCAATTGTTGCATCATTTGTTTGTTACATTGTTTATTGATTTCTTCTTCCCATACTTAGTTAGGCCTTTCATTGTTAAAAGGAAAATGAAAAGAGTTATTTTTTTCATATTAGTTGCATCATAGGCGTGTTCAAGTGACATTGATTTTTGAGCCTTGAAATCAAAACATAATTCAAGATCAACTCTAAAATTCACTCAATTAACCTAAGTAGCATTTGAAACTTAATGACACACTTAGAGGTCTAGGTTAGAGATGTGTTCCGATGTCTTTAAACATAGGAGTTGTCATTTTTTGTTATCCTTGCAATCCGAGGGTGATATTCCATTCCATATACATAAGTTTATAGGATCATTCTCCACATACCTTTGGGTATATTCGATGGTGCTCCATGCATGAAAAGTATATGGGAATGCTCTCATCGAACAATTACACATCAGACAACATTAACACAGATTTCGGTTACATGTACCATCGAGTATATTTTGGAAGTCTGCCATAGGTTGTTATCCTTGCCATAGGTAACCAAGTTGTGCACCTTGTATACCATGATACACTGAACAAAACATTTGGGGAGATTTCATGCACATACGTTAAGTCCTTGGTACTCCAAGGTGTATATTGTAGTTCACGATTTCTTGGTAAACATTTATGCCTAGTTACCCATTTTTTATTTATTTTTGTTGTTAATTTTAAAATTAATTGACCGCCAAAAAACATCCTCACTGTGGAACAACTCCTTAGTGGATCTTAGGTTGATACTAATGGCAACAATTCTTGAATCTACCAATCAAGGAAACCCCTCTTATGGGAATCCTAGTCCCTTTCCTTCTTTTGGAAATATTGGTGCTCCTTATATGGAAACGTTGTCCCTTTCCAGATTTAACATTGGTTCACCAGTTTGGTTATTTTCAATCCCTATGGTTCTAAGTGTCCAAACTACTACTCAACCAATTTCTCCTCCACCTGAACAATATCAACCTCAACTTGATCCTAAAGTTTACCCTTTGCCTTCTTCGCTTTTTCGGTATTCTTCCTCTTCTTCCTCTTTGTCTAGTGGAAGCCTCTAAGTTAGTAAAAAGGTGGATAAGAAGAAGAAGAAGAGGAATGTTATGAAGAAGAAGCAAAATAATTAGGGGGGGGGTGGTGGGGGGTACCAAGAAATCATTGCTATGAATCCAACTAGTATGGAGGAACCTTCCAATCAGCCCCACAGAGTTAAATTCCCTTGCAAGTTATGTAAGATTGATCACCTTCTTAGAGATTGTCCTAGTATTCCCAATGTATTAGAAGTGCGGTCTACAAGATCACATCAGCCTTTGTCACCATCCTCTGGAGATCATGCTGGTGATAAACCATCACCCAATGATAGTAAGGTCCATGGAAAAAAGGGTAAAGTTAAGTTCCCTTTAGGTTATGTGAATGGAATCATATTATTCACCTTTTTTCTTATATGGATGAAGCCTCAAAAGTGTTGGGAAACCTTACAGCTTCTTATCCTTGTCTTTTGGCCGGTTATCAGAACATTTCCCCTAATCCTCCACTAGTTGATGAAGTGATTAATCAAAATCTGAATCTATGCAATCCCACTCTCTTTGAACGTGAATCCCATGAGTCTGTTCCCAACTAGCCATTGGTTGAGAAAATGGTTGACCTAATTTAACCTTCATTCAATCGTACTTTTCCTGTAGAGTGTGAGGATCGTACCGCTCAGGTTCTTCTTTTTTCTTCTAATTCTACTGGACAAGGGGGAATTTCTCCCATTCCTACAAAACCCCCTCGAATAAAATAGGCCATTTCCTTTTATTGGAACCAATTGACAGAACCTTGTCTCCCTTCTTACAGGCCTTTTAAGATCATGGTAAAGGCTTATGATAATAATATCCATCACACTGTTATAGATGAGGAAGCTTTTCTTAGTATTTTATCATCCACTGCTTGGAAAGCTTTGGGTTCCCCGCATCTTGTGTTTGTCACTCCTAATCTATTAGCTTTTAACAGAAGAACCAGTCAACCCTTAAGGATCCTTCCTCAATTTCATGTTACCTTGGGAGGAAAAACTATATGTATCTATGTTATGGTTTTCATTGGCCCTGTGGAATTCAATTTACTCCTTGGGCATGACTATGTTTATGACATGGGAGCTCTTGTCTCTTCTCTCTTTTGTGTGATGTGTTTCCTGCATGAAGGAAGAATCATGACCATTGATCAACTTTCATTCATTGGTCCTAATTTTCCTCCTAACCAACAAGATTCCCTAAATGGTCCTTGTATGTAAGTGGTATCTCCCCCACCATAGATTAATTATGTGCAAACTTGTTATATGGCTCTGTCTACTGATGATCTAGTAGGTGATGTAGTGCATCATTTACTGGGGGAATTGGACTCTGATCTATCCATTGGATGCTTTGATAACTTTGAGAGCATTATTCTTCCATTTGATGAGAACCTCCTGGAAGCCATGGTCTCTTGGAGGCCATCATATTATTTCAAAGCAGAGTTCCTTGTCTTGTGTCAAGCTCATTAAAAAATGAATCAAGGTTCTTCGGAGCAGAGTTCCTTGTCTTGTGTCAAGCTCATCAAAAAATGAAACAACGTCCATGAGTAGATTTCCTTTTCTTGTGTCAAGCTTGTTAAAAAATGAAACAAGGTCCCTTAACCATAGTTCATTTCCTATGTCAAGCTCATTAAAAAATGAAATAGATCCCCTTCCAATTTGATTCTTTGATTAGATCTCGTAAATTTCCAGTCGAGTCTTTCACTTGATCTCGTAATCATGACTAGTTGCTACCACTCATTCCTTCAGGAGGAGTCCTCTTTCAACTCTTTTCATCCTCCATAAACATGAAAATATTGTCAAGCACTTGTCTTTTCAAACTCGTTAAAGTAAATGAAAAGAAATATACGTAGTATGAGTTTAATCCTTTTCCAGATTGACATATACTACTTACGAAAAATGAATACCTTAGTCGAACATGGCTAAGAGGTTCTCTTGAGTATCTTTTTTTGCTTTTTCAGACTCAAGAGACTATCTACAAAAAGGAACCTTTGGAGTTTTATTTTTCGCCTCTTTTTCAAACTCTCTAAACATGAAAAAGATCTCAGGTTTTCACCTTTGCTTGACTCACAAAAGCATCAAACATTGATGGACTCGTCAAT
Source organism: Pinus tabuliformis (assembly GCA_031772625.1). Lineage (NCBI taxonomy): Eukaryota > Viridiplantae > Streptophyta > Pinopsida > Pinales > Pinaceae > Pinus > Pinus tabuliformis. The sequence goes on from CM062818.1 coordinate 1,788,835,370, forward strand.
CATGACGGAACCGAACCACTCTTGCTTTAGGTTCGTTAAATATTCTCATATGGAATCATCCAAAGGATGAACTTACAAATCAATCATATGTTATCCTCCTCAAGATTATCAAAAATAAAGAGGTATTGACTAGTAATGGTTGGGGAAATTAGGAAAACAAGGTACTCCACTTGTTAATGGTAGCAGTTTGTTCATGAACATGACACTCTTTTACTTCATCTCCATGGCTTTTGGGTTGGGAAATCTGCTTATATTTTGGCTTATCATACATTTTCAAAGCCTCCATTTTGGTTTTGGGTCAATGTTGCCAACTCCATTTCAATGTCGTCATTATGTTCAAGAGAAGTCATTCAGTCAATATCTGCTACAATACTCTTAAGTCTTCATCCCATGTTTGTCATTCCTGATCCAGTTCTGTATCAGCATCATTATGATCATTCTGTCTCAAATCATCATACCCATTTCAAGGCCCTCCTATGACGGGTCACTTCCTGTCAATGTCAACTCATTATCTAGGAAGTTGACTTGGAAACCCCCCTTTGGTACCTTGGTGCTTGCATACATCAATGGCAAGTTTCCTCGCTCCTAGCGACAGGTTTACATCATTAGCCTTCGACCGAGATATTATCTCTAGAGTTAGGCATCAACTCATTCATTCAAACTGTACGGATTGTACTAAAATACCTTGAGAGCTATTAACATCATTGATGGTTTCTCTCGCATCTATTAATGGCTTACATCATTGGCTGATAAGCAGATCGTGTTTACCATGTTCAACTTCAACTCATTAATTGACATGGTTAGACTCATACATTGGTTGGTCGTGTGAAAGCGATAGAAGACCCCATATCTAGTTTCATCCATCTGAGTCGTGATTTTAGGAGAAATACAACATCACAATGTATGATGGCTATGATCATACAAACAGTCATCAATTCATGGCTCCACCATTAGTCATCCGTGGACATTTCTTTTGATCATTGTACATGTAATGTTAGCTTATGTGTTGAGCATGGGTATGCCTTCCTTAGGAAGCCTGATGTATATGTATTGTAACAGATGATGCTCTCGATCGATTTTTATTAACCCTGACTTGCCACAAGGTAAAGCACTTAAGTCATCAGTTGTCATTTCTCACTTTGCACTTTAGAGGTAAATATTTTATAGACCATTTTATCACATCTAGTCCAATACGCCTTCAAACGGGACCAATTCACATCCTTTGACATATTTTCATCATCCCTACAAAATTCCCTAAGGATGACTCTGCTGAATCCATGAGTTTTTGCTCTTCACTGCTGAGTTTCCAAGATTTTGTGGCCCAGCGTACCCTAGCCCTTTAGGGACTAGCGTTGCTCACTAGGTTGACCCTCTATGAACTTGTGTTGATCACCCGGAGGTTGTCCCTTGTTGGGGTGTGATAATTCTAGAAGTTAGGGAAAAATAAAAAGAATCCTGAAGCTTCCTCTTCTAGAAGCTTCCTAAGGTTGTTTCAACCATTTACGTTGGATAAGACTATTGAATCCTATCTGATCCCATATTGGAGTTTTCACATCTTATCCCTTGATATCATCCTCCCATCTCAAGTGGATCTCAAGCCTATATTGGTAAATGGATAAGAATTCATGAAATACCTCCCTCATCTATATATTTACATCCATCCATAGGCAAGGGGTTGGATTTTGGAGATTGATTCTACCCTCATGCTATTGCTTTGAGAGTCATTATTCCATGCATTAGGGTAGCATAGAGGAATACTTTGTGGCAAGAAAAGGACAAGTCAACTTAGGGAGATATTCTACAAGATCAACTGCCATTTTTGGTTGTAACTCTCTCCATTTCTATTAATACAAAGAGTACATTGTTTTCCTATATATGATGTCATGATCTTATGTATTTCAATACCATGTTGATATACTCAATGAAGTGGTTCAATTATGCTACATAGATGTTGTAGATATTTGGCTTGTCTTCTTTCATTATGTAGGTTCTAATTATAGAAATTGGCACCTGGATTAGAGTGTACAAGTCGAGGAAGGAGCGAAGCTTATGTGGATTCTAGGTAGGCCTCATCCCATCATTCAATTACTTTAAGGAAGAGATTGTGCTCTTTTCTTTCTCTTGTTCTAGGTCAGTCCACCAGGCCTAGGGGACACTTTTGTCTGTAGTTGTAGATTTATAATTATATATAGTTAAATATTATATATAGCCAAGTTAGATGTTTTGTTATATATATCTATATATATCTATAGATATATATATATATATATATATATATATATATATATATATATATATATATATATATATATATATATATATATATCTATATATATATATATATATATATATATATATATATAGATATAGATATAGATATATATATATATATATAATTTTTATCTTTTGTATTTTTAACTTTAAAGATTAATATTTTATTTTTAAAACTAATTGTACTATACTTATTATTAAAAAAATATTTAAAATATAAATTAATTTAAATTTAAAATAATAAAACAAAATAAAAATTTCTTATTTTATAACTAGGGGCTCACCATGAGAAAACATATTCATTATGTAAAACTTAAGATCCTAATTTACTTATTTATTGGTTATAGTTCCGTTGTTTTCTGTTTTGGAGTCTTTTGGAGTATATTTTCGGTCAAATTTGTAAGAAATTTAAAATGCATTTTAAATAACAAAAAAAAAAATTAAAAATTTATTTCACAAAATTCCTAAAGAAAAACTTTAAAATCTAAAATAACCAGAAAATAACGTTTTTATCATTAAAAATTAGAAAATATGCATTTAATAAACAAAACATTATAAGTAGATCTCCTACAGGATTCCATATGCCTCCACGCCATGCTGAATGGAATTGCCCCCTCGCACATTCGCAGGAAAGACAGGCGTGGCTGGGGTGCACTGACTACAGGTTACACAGTAGCCCAAGGTTACGTTAATCTCGCTTTGAAACCGAATGTTCCTCCTGATCTGGCTCCGTGGAAGGCAGTCTGGCGCATCTCCTCTCTGCCCAAAATCGATATGTTTTGTTGGCTCCTATGCCACAGGAAAATTCTTACCGATGACAATCTGCAGAGGCGTGGCTTCCATGGCCCGTCCAGGTGTTCCTTGTGTATAGAGAGTGAGGAATGTGCCACGCATCTCGTCTTAAATTGCAACTTCGTTGTGTAGGTCTGGAGAGAACTGATGGATCATTGGAATCCCAATTTCGTTCTCCCCGTCTCCATAACTGATCTTCGCTAATTGGCAGAACAGCTATCCCGGTCCTCCCCCCAAAACAAAGTGATTAAAACGGCTTGGTCTTCACTCCTCAAAATTTGTTGCTGGCAGATCTGGCTAGAGTGAAACAGCAGAATTTTTAGAAGCACCCAGCATGATGTCAAGGTGGTAGCGGCTAAGATAAAGATCCAGTTAAAAGAGTGCTTGGGAGATCAAAAAGACGATTCAAATCTCAATCAGGTAGATACTGTCTGGGGGACCTCCTTAAATCTGCAATTTCAAAAAGACATCAGAAATGTCTCCTCTCCCAAGGAATGGAAAATAAGGGGGAAAAACAAGGAAGACTTTCAATACTAGATCTCCAATCAAAAGGTGCACTCTCTCTTTTTTGACAGGGCAGCAAAAGGAAATCCTGGCAAGGCTGGGGCAGGAGGAACTGTTAAAAACACTGTAGGCATATCGACCCACAGCTGTGCTTGGGGTCTAGGGATCAACTCCAGCATTCAAGTTGAGGCATTGGCCCTCTTCCAAGGTCTCAAGTTGCTCTTGAATTTGGAAATCAAGGAGGCAAACATTTTTGGGGACTCTCAAGTGATTATAAATATCATGGTGACCAACTCTTCTCCTCGGGACTTAAGATTGGCAAGGCTGATATCTAGAATCAGAAGTTTGGGGAAACTGTTCCAAAACCTGAAATACTTCCACATCTTGAGAGACAACAACAAAGAAGCAGATCTTGAAGCTAATAAAGTTGCTCTTCTCTCTGTCGGGGCAATGATAAGAGACGGGGACGAAACATGGGATCCAATTCCATAATCAGTCAGCTGATATGTTTTATTGCTTGTTACTAAATCAGTTTGTTTGCATTTATAAGCTTGGGCAAATCACAGAAATCAACTACATAGCTGTACCCAAAAAGAGCTGGAAGCGGAACACAAGCCCCATAGCACTTCAGGTGGTCGAATCTATTTGGGCCTGGCTCCCTCTTATCATAACCTGAAATCTGGCATTTAGTCCACTCAATTAATATAATCCATAACTATTCTTGTGAAAAAAAAGAAAAAACATTATAAGAAAAAAAAATTAAAACGTAAATTATAGTTTTTTTTGGTGGTTTCGAAGAATTTTGTACTCTGTTTTTTGTGGTTTTCTAAGTTGTTTTGAAGGGTTTTTTTGGTTTTCATGGTTTTTGTATGGTAAGTTTTTTTTTCAAATTAGTTTGTTTAATTTTGCAAAAATAAATAAATAAACAAAAAGATATAATACCTACCTTTCTTTGGGCCACTGTGATGTTGGTGGGATTGTTAGCGATATTGGTTTCAACACTCCATGATTCAATTGCTCTATCGACCTCGAATACTCTTAGTCAAGCTACCTAAACACTCTCAGTCAAGCTCTAAAATGCCCCGCGGTATGTGAAAATGGTGCACGCAACCCACAGGTGGGATATTTAATAATAAAAAAATTGCTCGATCAAGCTTTAAAAATCGATCGAGCCATAGTGCTCAATCAATCTCTAAATCTTGATCGATCCATAATGCTTGATCGAGTGTTAGCACTCAATTAAGCCCTAAAATTTGATTAGGGGTTAAAAAAAACCCGATCAAGCTATTTTTTTAGTGCTCAAGGAGCTCGATCAAGCGCTTAAAAAGGCTCAATCAAACACTTAAATTGCTTGATAAATCCATCTTTTTTTCCACCTAAACATTCCCTCTCTTGCCAAAAAGTGTAACCCAACTCCATGTTATCACCCTTTATCATCCATAAACTAATGTGGATATTTCACTAAACAATTCATCACAACAAATTTGATAAAAACAAATTGAAATATACATTTTGGGGTTTAATTTCCTTCTATTATAGATTTATTAATTATGTTTTCTAATTATGCATGTAATATATAAAAATGTAGAAAATAGAGAAGGTGGAAGTTGACACTTATTTTCCCTCTTTTGATTGGAATGGAAATAATGCAAGTGCAAGAGAGAAGGCACTTTATATGGAGTCACTTCAAACTTGTGCCCTACTAGGCTAACACTAACTCCCTCTATTGGGTTTTCTCAATCCTACTTCTAGTTTTTCTTCTTTACTGTAGAACAAGATACAATCAAAATGTATAAAACTCATTTTCCTCCTAGTCGACTAGTTATAACACAAGCTAATAGCTAATTAGAGGTCAAGTTAGATTCCTTCAACTATTAAATAGAGTTACAAATTTTACCCTTCTCGATTCTTGTTCAACATCCCCGTGTGACTATCCCATTTTGCATGATTAATAGAGAATGATATGGCATCCTCTCAAACCATGGTGGTAAAACATGGTAGGTCAAATTCTAGAAGGAACCTCTTATTGATTTGATTTTTAATCATTGGAAAGATCTCTAAGAGTATAATAAGTTCAAGAAAGAAATGTTTACCCCTAAAAAAACATCATTTAAGACCCCAAAATGGCCCTTGAAGGTTTTAGACTTCAATTCTCCAAACTGGGTCTTTTCGATAAAACTACTCCTACAAGTTGTTTCCTCCAACTTTTCCACTCTAAAAGCATCAATATAGATGAAAAAAATATAATGGTCCAATATAGATCACCTGAATACATATGAACATAGGCACATAGGTTCCAAAACACACACATATATATATAGATGGGAATGCAAGCCCAACTATCCTAGCTTACCAACCTAATAAAAAATGTGTACAAATATGCATAGAAGTCATCATGGGGATATTACAATATTCTAGGATTTATACTAAATATTTTCAAATAGTTGAATGCATGTTAATGACTTGAGTTATACAAGGAATAGTCCTCAATTGTCTTAGAAGTTTAAATAATGTATAAGACCCACTTGGTAGTAGATGAGTAACAATATAGGTCCATGGGGTTAAAGGAAATAAATATAATAATGAGGGGAGTTAGCATAGACCCTTATGAATATTCATGAATAACTATAAATACACATGCATATCATTGTATTGAGACAGGTTAAATGTTGATTATTCTATCGTAGCAAGCATGGTTTGTAGAATGATTTTTTTCATAAGGTGTTTGATGATGTTACCCTACCTTAAGGGTTTTTTCCTATATTTTTGTGTTGTCTATTGTATGGATGCATTTTTTTTATTCTCAAGTGAAAGGTTTAATCATTGTATTTTATGTACAAAGAAATACTACACACCAACTTTGTAATCAAAAGCATAGATCAACTTACAAGAGCATAACTTATTTATATAAATTTTGATTAAGGTGACCTTTATGTGGTTGGAAAGGTCCCAAGTGTAGAAAAATGTTGGAGAGGTGTCAACTTTTTCTATAAATATTTCACCCCAATACCAATAATTTAGTTCCCCAAACAAGGTATGAAAGTTTTAGAACCTCGCAACCCCAAAATAAGACTTGCCCCTAAAATGAACCCTACAAAATCTAAAGCTCCATATTTTCCACCTAAAATAGATGAAAAATTATATAATGATCCATTTTTTATCATTAAAAGATGTAAATTGTTCAATATACCCATGGTATTACACTGAATTGTCTTGCTTATTGAATTACCTTACTTATAGTACACTTGAATTTTGATAAAGCTATTGATATTATTTGAGGAGGTGTTTGAGTTACAAATATGCAATCCTTGTGACCCACATTGAACTAGGTCATATGTTAGGAGAAAATTGATATTAATATCACTGTGGAATCACACTCTAATAAAGGATTTCTACTCAATAAGGATAACCTAGCCTAGGTAATCTAACTTAAATTTTTATGCGCTTATAAGGCAAACCCAAAAAAATGGTGCAATAATGATTTATTGGGAAAATAAGTGCTCATGATGTTTAAGTAGGGTTAAAGACCCAAACAATATGAAACTACATTAGTAATTTCCTACCATGTGAATTTGGTTATTTTACCATAATCCTAACCTCGTTTTCGACCCTATTTATGTTTTCTAACTACCATCTTTTTTTGCAGACTAATGGGGTGTTAGTGGAAAAAGTTGGGAAACCAAAATAAAGGATGAAAGGAAAGATCCTAGGGTGGGATATGTTGTAGTGTTCTTGTGAGTTGCATGTGCAAAATACCTCTCAAGAACACAATAAAATATAAAATGATGAATACTTTATAATTATTATCTAAATATGGTGTATATTTTATATGAGTTAAGCATTGTGTGAGTGAACTATTATGTATCCCCATTGATCTGTGGGATTGCCGAAGAGGAATCACTTGTTTTCTTGGAAATTTCATTTGGCTGGGAGAAAAGGCATACTTAGGGCATGATCCCCTTGTGATCATTGTTTGATTTTGAACACTAGATTACACTACTTAGATGGACATCTTCAAGGTCAACTGGTAAGATATAAGTTGTAATTTCTTGAATCTATCACTTGAACTAGAATTTTGCTTTAATAATTGTAAACAAAATTGTTCCACATGTTAAGGTTTTATCTTAAGTCTAGAAAGAGAAATATTTTGAGTAACAACCCTGTTATAGAATCGTTGGGATGAGGATGTTACACCATCTCTATGCACTTCATTATACATATATCTACATTTCTTCCCTAGAATCTTCTTTGCACATATTTTTATGTACCTTCTCTCAATACTTTCTTATACTACAATCTCGCTTGAATATTATTTGCATTTTATATAATTCATCTTAACCATGAATCTACTAAACTCTAAGGATTAATATAGTAAATGAGATGCAAATATTTCAATACTCATCATTTCTCAAATTAAGAGGTGTGCGTGTGTATATAATGCAAAATAAAATTGATTCAAGTTTCTTAACTTCCTATATTAATTTGATTTCAATTACACACACAAAGATTTGTAAATTATTATTATTACTCATTTACATTAAATTGATTATATATATCTATATCTATATATATATTAGGAAAAAAAACCAAAAATGGTATTGTTGTAGCCACTACAACAACACCCAAAATTTTGGTCATATTCAAAATTTTGGGTCCCCCCACACTTGCCTCAGGCCACTAGATTTGTATTCAGATTTTAATCTAGTCAATCCCCCCATGACTCATTCCTATAAAACTGTGTCGACATGATCACTCACACGTTACTTATTGCATCCACATTATGTTTTATCTCCTATTTTGACCTTATGATTGCATTATGGTTTAGGGCATTCATTGTTTTAGTGTTGCATTAGAATCATTATGCACCCACAGGCCTTCATTTCACTTCTCTATTCATTGTAACGAAGCCAATACATCTTGTGTTAGTGGCCCTTGCATCATTAAGTTGTATTAGGGTTTGTGAAGCTATCACTTTTCTCAAGTGTATTCAAAACCCTACATTGTCATTATTAAAGATCTTACATCCTTACTTTGAATTAATCCTCTCTCTCTGGAATGCATCTTCAGTTCAAGGCACTCACACTATAAATGCTTCATCACCATGGGAAGCATATAATGTCAAAGTTACTTATAAATAACATGACCATGGACATTCCCAAATTAAAATTGGTTTCAAAGTTAAAGAATTTTTCTCTCAACCAAAATAATTCACAACATCATAATGGGGACAATTTATTGTTTATGATCCTCGAGTGAATTATTTGTATATGTTTGTTTTCCATGCCCTCACATGAAAATGTCATCCATGTACACTAATTTATGTTTTCATGTTCCTACTGTTTTTTAGGAAATTAAGTAAATACAATATAGATACATATCAAACAATGCAACACCTACATTAAACCATATCTTGACATAACAACACTTAAATGTAGGGAATGTGGAGGACAGAGTGTCCCCACATGCACCCCACACACTATTTTAAGCCACACAATAGGAGATCAATGCATATTAAAAGAGGCATTGAAAACTATGAAAATAACACCAAGAGATTACAAAGGGGAAGGATGCATTGCTAATGTGTTAATGGCCACTGAGATGAGAACTAGAGTAAAGCATATAGATTTCATGATCTTATGCAAAGAAAGACACTATGTACTCCTAATTTCAAGTCAAAGGGCACACTCTATGACATATTATATGGTGGGCCCATAGTTAAATGGAAAATCTATACATGCTTCTTGATGGAAGATACATGCCCTTGTGATAGAACTCATATGGTGATATGCATTACAATGAAACCTAGTTAAAAAAGGAAATGCATGGGAAAATTGTGGACAATGTTGAATTTGTGTTCAAATAATGTAAATAGAATTGAATAATGTTGGTTCCAAAAGGTACATTGTCTGCTTCGCCATCGCATACGTGGAAGCTGCCACGATAGGAAACAATGCTTTATGAAGTATGCCTAGAGTTTTGGAGGCCTATAAACCCCACGCAATGAGCCGTGAAGGAAATTTTGTGACACATTGTTTTTGCAATGAAAATTGTCGGAGAAATTAGGAAGGAAACACATGGCTCCAGATGCATAAAGGGTAAAAGCACATAAACTATCATGGACGGAGGGATAATTCAAGGGAAATGCATAAAGGTGACAGCAAAACTATATTTGGAGTGGAAAAGTCGAGTTGATATGGCAAGCATGGTTAGAACATGTGACTATAATATTATATCCTTGTGAGTAAGATATAACAAAAGAAAAATAGTGGGGATCTAATCTTATCATTCGAACTAGGACATATACAACATTTTACTGAGGAAAATCGGAAGATCCATGCGCCACAAACGCTTGAAAATTGATTTATAGACGAATTCCCTCTCGTCTCCTGCCTATGTGGATACCCAGTATGATATCAAAGTTGGGAAAGAAGATACCCAACAAGATTATTCTCAAAGGGAACAAAAATTTGTTGGAAAGGCAGAGGAGACAAAACACAATTCACGCATAAAACATGAGTTTTTGCTCTTCTATTGATCACACAAAACATGATGATTACAATGAACCTGGTGAAGGGTATTTAAACCTTTTCCAACTATCTAACTGCTTAAAATATCTTGACATGCAACTACATGCAATCACACACTTAAAGTCGTCTATCAGTTAACTTGACTTGACTCAACACTCAATCATGCAATCACTCAGTTAACTGACTCTCTATGTTTAGCTAACTCCTCATGTAGGAGTAATTATCTTATTTTAACACTCCCCCTTAATTACGACTACTAAACTAAAACATGACTCATGATAACTCAAACATGTTTGTTGGTCTATGTCTCAGCTAGGCTTACAACACCCAATTTTCTTCTATGAAACTCAAACACATCTTGTGCTAATGACTTAGTAAATATATCATCCAGTTGATCACTAGATTTATCAGGCTTCAAGTGAACTTCTCCATTGGTCACAAGTTCTCTAATAAAGTGATATCTAGTATCAATATGCTTGCTCTTCTGATGAAACACACTATTCTTGGATAGTGCAATCGTTGAGGTGTTGTCACAATATATTGTTTTTTATCCTTGTTGTTTCTACTTGAGTGCATCAAGTACTCTTCTTAACCACATTTCTTGACATGTTGTTGATGTTGCTGCTACATATTCTGCTTCTGCTGACGAAAGTGTCACAATGGGCTACTTCTTAGATGCCCATGAAATCACACCTGAACCAAGGTGGAACACAAAACCAGAAGTGCTCTTCCTATCATCCAAACTACCTGCAAAATTGCTATCTATGTATCCAATCAAATCCTTCTTTTATGTGCTTTCATACATTATGCCACAATCTCTAGTTCCTGCTATGTATCTCAGAATTCATTTTCCTGCACTCCAATGTGTGTCTTTTGGAGTCTCCATAAATCTGGAAATCAAACTCACTCCTTCCATGATATCCGGTCTTGTAGTTGTGAGATACATGAGGCTACAAACCAATCTTTTGAATAAAGTTGGATTAACATCTGATCCTTCATCATCCTTGCTTAACTTTGTACCTGTTGCAACTGGTGTAGGGATAGGTTTGCAATTTTCCATCCTGAATCTTTTCAACAAATATTTGGAATATTTATTTTGAAAAATAAGATTGCTCAACTTCTATGCTAAGAAAATATTTCATGAGACCAAGATCTGTCATCTCAAATTATTTCATCATGGCTACTTTAAATTCATCTATGTCAAAATCACCTGTAAAAATCATGTCATCAACATATAAGCAAACAATCAAAATTTTTCCATGCTCATTTACCTTTGTGTACAAGGTAGGCTCAATGTTGCTTCTGCAAAATCCATTCTTAATCATGTAGCTATCGATTCTGCTATACCAAGTTCTAGGCACTTGCTTCAGTCCATAGAGCGCTTTCTTCAACCTGTAAACTTTGTCTTCGTTACTTTCAGCTTCATATCCTAGAGGCTGTTGCACGTAATTTCTCATTCTAGAATTCCATTCAAGAAGGCTGATTTCACATCCATCTGATATACTTTCCACTTGTTCTGAATTGTTGTGGCTAGAACTGCTCTTATAGTATCCAATCTGGCTACCGGAGCAAAAGTTTCTCCAAAGTCTATTCCCGGTTGCTGCGAGAATCCTTTTGTTACAAGTCTTGCTTTAAATCTGTCAATTTCACCTTTTTCGTTCAACTTTGTCTTGTACACCCACTCCACACCAATGAGACTTTTGTCCTTTGGTAAATCAACCAAATCCCATGTGTCATTCTTTTCAATAGCTTCAATTTCTTCATCCATGGCTCGCACCCAATTTTCATCTTTGATTTCTTCTTCAAACGAAGAAGGTTCGAATGAAAGCAATGCAAAATTTGAACTAACATCCAAATCATCATAAATATATTTCAAACTTCTCATATTTCTCTTACCATTGCTTGATTCATCACCTGATTGATTGCTAGGAGAATCTTGATTTATTGATCTACTTGAGGATCCATGCTGCTCTGAGAATCTTGGAGTCCTTGTTGGTGTGTCTTTGTTTGGTGTCTTCACTTGTGATTCTTTCTTCTCCTTTTCTTCTACATCATCTTCTTCCATCAGTGGCACTTGTGCATCAACTTTTTTGTCTACAGTTCCATTCCATGACTCTTGTTCCTTGAACACAACATCTTTGCTAATTATGGTCTTCTTTGTGACAGGGTTATACAATTTGTAAGCTTTTGATTTCTCACTATAACCAATGAATATGCATTTTTCACTTTTATCATCCAATTTGCCTCTTCGCTCCTTAGGCACATGTGCATAAGCTACACATCCAAATACTTTGAGATGAGATACACTACAATACATACCTAACCATGCTTGTTCTGGTACTTTGTTCATCACACTCTTTGTAGGAGATTTGTTGATCACATAAATAGCACATGCAACTGCTTCTACCCAATACTCATTAGACAATTTTCTGCCTTTCAACATGCTTCTTACCATGTTCATAATTGTCCTATTCTTTCTCTCTGCTACACCATTCTGTTGCGGTGTGTACCTAGTTGTAAATTGTCTTCTGATCCCATGTTGTTTGCAGTAATCATGGAATGCCTTTGAGTCATATTATCCACCATGATCTAACCTCAATACCTTGATCTGTCGATCACTTTAGTTCTCTGCTAAGGCTTTGAATTCTTTTAACTTTGCAAAAGTTTCAGACTTTTGCTTTAAAAAGTAAACCCAATTCTTTCTGTTGTAGTCATCAATGAAAGTGAGGAAGTAGCAACTTCCACCAATCGACTGTGTCCTCATAGGTCCACACAAGTCTGTATGCACTAGCTCAAGAGGTTTCTTTGCTTTGTATGCAACTCCCTTTGGAAAACTTTCACGATGTTGTTTTCCCAAGATGCAACACTCACAAGTACTAGCAGGCTCTTTGATGGGAGGTAATCCTCTGACCATTTGTTTTTGCTGCAACAATATTAAACTAGAAAAGTGCAAGTGTCCAAATCAAAAGTGCCATAAACAATAATCATCAGAACATGCAACTGTAAAAGAACTCACCTGACCATTGTAATTCAAAATTAGAGGAAAGAGTATGTTCCTTGTCATCTGCACCTTTGCTATCAGCTGCTTGCTTGGGGACTTGTCATATATAACAACTTCTTGATCTTGAAAGATATCTCTGTATCCTTTCTGTGTCAATTGACCAGCACTTAACAAATTATGTTTGAGACTAGGAACATAATAAACCTCTGAGATTGTCTTCGGCTCCCCCTGCTTGGTCAGAATGTTGACCACTCCTTTACCTCTGTTTTCACAGATTGATCGAAATTTGCGACCAAATCCTTGTTTCCTATCATGTGGTTACTGCAACCATTGTCTAACAGCCACACATGCATTAGGTTCATGCATGGTATGGCAAGCTAGGAACATGGAGTTAGTACTCTTTGTAGTGACATTAGCTCTCTGGTTCCCTTGATCAACTATTTTCTTCCTGCAATCACGAGCATAATGACCAAATTTATTGCAGTAATAACATCTCACCTTTGATTTGTCAACTCTTTGATTATTGTTGAAGCTTTTGTAGTTGCTTCCACTTGCATGTTCATGATCTTCTCAGTCATATCTCTGACCACTATATCTTTTGCTTCATCCTCTGCCTCTCGTTCTACTTCTGCCTCGACCTCTGTCTCTTGAAATAGAAACCTGGCTTTTGAAAGTGGTCTCTAAAGTGGAATCCTTATTTCTATCTATCCTTGCCTCATGTGATAGAAGTGATCCCATCAACTCATCAACTATCAATGATGCCAAGCCCTTGGTTTCTTCTATGGCTGCTACCACAACATCAAAATTGGCAAACAAGGATCGGAGGAACTTCTCAACCACTATTTGATCGTTTATATCTTCACCATAAATCTTTAACTCATTTACGACAGTTATGACCTAATTCATGAAAGAATCAATGTCCTCTGTCTCCTTCATCCGCAAACTTTCAAAATATCTCCTAGTATTCTGCAACTTAACAATATTGACTTTGGCCATACCTTTATAGTTTGTCGCCAAAGTATCCCATGCTAATTTTGTTGAAGACGTGGTCATAATCTTCTGAAACACTACTAGGTCCACTCCCTGTTGAATAAGCTGCAACGCATGTGCATTCTTCTTCTTGTCTTTCTTCCATTGTTCCCTCTCTGTATTACTGAGAGTTTGTTCTTCTTCTTCGTTCTTAGGTTCTGAAAACCCAAACTTGACATAATCCCAAACATCATGTTTCTGCAACGTGGTTTCCATTTTAATGGCCCACACATCATAATCTTTCCTTGTAAACGGTGGGAACTGGGGCTGGAAATTTGAGAAAGTTGTCTTTCTCTAAAAACAAAATCTCTTCAAAAAAACCTTTTATTATTTTTTAATATAAAAATTATTTATATAAAAAAAAAAATCTTTATAAAAAAATACTATTTATAATCACTCCTTGAAAAATCACTACTTCATAAAACCTTTTAAAAACCATACCATTCACCATACACCTTTTAATAAAAACTTTAATAAACTCTTTCCACAAAAATAAATCTCACTTCACATATTCCACCCTCACGTTTATGTGAAATCTTTAAAAATAAAATCGAAACCTTTTGTAACTTTGACTTTGCTAACGCCCCGTGAAAGGTAGTTACAGAGTGTGATAACACTGTCCGCGGTGATCACGACACGCGTTAGTGTTCTAACCTTCTCAGCGGAGCCAAAAAACCTGCAAGCTGCTATTCACTTATTCGATAGTACGAGTGATGGGTGTTCATTGCAGCTGCGGCCACTTTTTCAAAACACATGAGTTTTCTACGCTGTCTGCAAACTAAACAGGCTCGGCCACAGAGAAAATTTTTATTTTCTTATAACTCACACAATGCAGCTCTTAAAGTTGTAGCTGCGGATTTATTTATTTTTGTCTCAAACCTTGCTCTAATACCAATTTTTTGGAAAGGCATAGGAGACAAAACACAATTCACACATAAAACATGATTCGTTGCTCTTCTATTGATCACACATAACATGGTGACTACAATGAACCCTTTCCAACCTTTAAACCTTTTCCAACTAGCTAACTGCCTAAAATATCTTGACATGCAACTACATGCAATCACACACTCAAATTCGTCTATCACTTAACTCAACTTGACTCAACACTCAAACACTCAATCATGCGATCACTTAGTTAACTGACTCTCTATGTTTAGCTAACTCCTCATGCAGGAGTAATGGAGGCCCATACACCTCACGCAACGAGCTGTGAAGGAAATTTTTTGACACATTGTTTCTAAAATGGAAAATGTCAGAGAAATTAGGAAGGAAACACATGGTTCCAGATGCATAAAGGGTAAAAGCACATAAACTCTCATGGACAGAGCGATAATTAAAGGGAAATGCATAAAGATGACAACAAAACTATACGTGGAGCGGAAAAGCCGAGTTCATATGGCAAGCATGGTTAGAACATGTGACTATAATATTATATCCTTGCGAATAAGATATAACAAAAGCAAAATAGTGGAGATCTAATCTTATCATTCGACCTAGGATATATGCAACATTTTGCTAAGGAAAATCAGAAGATCCATGCACCACAAACATTTGAAAATTGATTTGTGAATGAATGCCCTCTCGTCTCATGCCTATGTGGATACCCAGTATGATATCAAAGTTGGGAAAGAAGAGACCCAAAGAGATTATTCTCAAAGGGAACAGAAATTATGACTGGTTGCTATCAGGTATACTATGGGGAGAATAACACCAGAGCCCACACGTGATATTTATATTGATTCTTTTAGTCGAAGGGCTCAAATATGGATGTGGTTCCCTTAGGGTTATAAGTTTACTCCTCATGGCTTTGGATGGAAAGATGATATCCAATGGTTTTAGGCACCTGCCAGAGTTTTCTAAGATTGATGCAGCTAAATATATGATCTTTCTATCACCATGTTCGATGCACCTAGTGGACTTGTTACTGGAGTCTCTACAGGTGACTGTTGTAGTGCTTTAAATATTTTTCTTCTCAGCCTAACATTACGCGATGTAATTTTGTTGGAAATCAAGTTGACAATGGTGTAAGTGGTAACTCCTAAGTGTAATTACCCACAAGGTGTAGTTTTACACATAGGTCACATAGTCATAAACTAAACCTCTAACTGGAAGCGCAACCTATTTGAGAGTTGCGACTATGCGATCTCCATAGGTCGCAACCTCTCCCATGGGTTGCAGAGTCGCACTATGGAGCCTCAAAGGAGAAGAAAAAGGACGTGACTTATCTGCCACAGGACTATGTGACCTATCCTAGGTCGCTAAGTCACAAAACCACAGTTGAACCAATCAACATTCCACCTAAACTTCATTATTTGGTGACCTTGCAACCTAGCTCTTTAAATCCACTAAAATGTTGGTCGCAAAACCAAAATTATTTGGGCTAGTAAGTTTCGTGACTCCTACACCTCTACGATGTTGTGGCCCCTCCTCCAGTTATACTAAATGTTTGTATCCACTCTGGAAATCTACCTATAACTTAAAGAGTTGATGCCTTCTTTGAAACAAAAGATATGAAGGCAACTTTTTCAAATGCTTTGGGGAAGATTGTAGTAAGTGCATTATAGAAAATTTAATGGGGTATCATAAATGAAAGGAGAAAGGTACATGTGCCATGACCCCAAGTGGCTAAAAACCACAGTATATTTTAAATTACTCAAATCTGGTGCAATAGGACAATTGATCTAAAGAAGTACATGAAAGAGATAAATTTGGGCAAAATTTCATATAAGAAAAGGTGAAGCTTTAAGCATGAAGACAACTCAAAGGGATGCTAGCAGGCTTAAAGGGCAGGTTTAAAGTTGTTAGCATGGTGCCATGACAAAATACACAAGCAATAGAACCAGAGAAGTGAATTTTATGTCAAGCATACAGGTGGCTTCTCCCAACGATTTTAGTGATAACAAAATGAATATACGGAGGCTTAGGCATATTATACAATACGCATAATCAAGATCACATCACAAGAATACAAATGCAATATAATATAACAATAGAACATCACCACATGTGTTGGAAGCATGCAAGGCGATTGTTGCAAATAGAAAAAGCCAAGTAAGCTGCAAGGGATTTTGAAACCTGTACTAAAAATACCATGAGAATGAATGAAAATGAGAGCGACAGTAGAGGAAGGGACAATCAACATTGCCTATGATCCTCTTAAGGCTCAGAGTGATGCTACGCAATCCAAATTATAATAAAGAACTATACATGGGGTCAAAATTAACATTTTACTTTTAGTTAGTTTGTCATATTTATGGCATTATTCTTTGTTTGCATATTTCTATGAACAGTTTTATTTTTTTGCAATTTGGGGATGGTGATTTGCATGGAGAAAGCTAGAGTTCCTTGCGAGAATCCATACAATCAGGATTTTGACAAGCAGACTAGTTGGATCCATGTAGCTTCTTGACACAATGTGTCAACCATGATGGCAAGGATAGTAGCAAGCAAATCAACATTCAACACAGCAAATGGATCACAGCCTATTTCACTAGCTCATCATGACTGCACAACAACATTAGGGTTTGTAGCAATCCTACTCATTCTCATCACCATTACTCTTATATTAATATGTACATATTTCTCATCATTGTGCCCATAGGTATGCATGAACCAATTGGGCATGTAATAGTCAATGGACATAAGAGAACAATGAGGAAGGTCAAGAGTGATTAGGTTAGATGTAAGGTCACAGGAGAACGTGAAAGGTCACCCTCCTCACCTCTATAAATATACCCTCATGCCTTATTGAGAAATTGGAGAGGAATTTTAGCACTTGAGTTGGGGCTAGGATTAGATAGTTGATTTGTGCTTGAGAGCTAGAGGAACACAACTCTTGGTAGCTAGTACAGTGGGTTGTAGTGAGGCTATGGTTTTGCATTGGGAAATGGTATGAGCAACCCATGTTCCATTGTTGGGATTTCACAAATTGCAAGATATGTACTTGAATTTGCAACAACATTAATAAGATGTTCTTCATGTTTGGAAATGATTCACATGCTTACTCATGGTGGTTGTATTTGTTGTCTAATATTTTGACTATATTTGTGTGTGAGCTTTCATATAGGAAATATGTTAAAGATTGTTCTATAGTTGTGGCATGTATGTTTGCTTTCGAATATGTGCTTACTTATTCTACACCATGTTAGGGTCTACTGTGAGCTAATTTGAAATTAACCTTTGGCATGCTCTTGTTCATGTACGTTTTATTTGGTTTTGGATCATTGATCCTTCTTGTGACTTACCTCTTCTTAGTGTTGTTGTGACTTGCTTGTATCTATTTTTGTAGTTTGTCAATCTTGGAATGACTTTGTTTCATTATCTAGGAATTTCATTCTTGTCCTCACTCTGACATCTTTAGTTTGGTAGCAAAGTGTGAAACATTCATGGTGGCAGTCATGCCCATATAAAGGATGGGGCTCATATCTCAAACAGTGTGAGGTCTAATTAGGACTTCACACCAGGGATCCCCCTAGTTTTTGGCGACATCCAGCAACGTCAATAGATTTGGAGCTTGCAATTTAGTTTCATATTTGTAAATGGATTTGTCTTGAATCTCTATCTCGAGTTGTTTTTCTAAAAGTATTAACATTTCGGTGCCCACGGAAATAGTTTATCACTTTTCACATTAGAAGTTTGATGGAAAGGGTCAAATAATGGTTTTTGGACACATGCTTCAAGTTCTTCATTTTTTTCACTCTAGTAGAATACATTTTAAAGATCTTATTAGCAGGTTGTTTACCCTCACTCTTGAAGGTCACATCAAGAAATGGTTCCACACATTTCCAATAGCATCCATGCATTCGTTCGAGGAACTCATCATTAAGCTTTGACAAGCCTTCGACGGGTATGATTTCCAAGATGTGCTTATAAGGATGCATAAGCTTAGAATGAAACCTGAAGATTCATTGAGGATTTTTCTACTGGTTTTGTTCATCTTTGTTATGAATTTCTGTGGAGAGATGCCGATTGGATGTATTTGAATAAAAAAATCATCATTTGGTTCGCATGTCCCTAGAAAACCTTCAATTTGAAACAAATCCTAATTCTTATGAGCATCTTGATAATCTGCAAGTTTCAAATTACCCCGATCTTATCCCTAATTTTGTCTTTCCTATCTCTGTGAGTCGAGGAAAGCCTCAAGCCTCCAAGGAGGAAATTATTGCATGCAAAAATTCTCATCCTCCTTCAGATTCATCACCTAACAAAATTTTGGTCGTAAAAAAAATAGATGGTGAAGAATGTTCACAGGGAAATGAATCAAATTTTCTTACTTCTGAATCTCTTGTACATCTTGTTGAATTTGAACCTCAAGATCAAGTTGATGTAACATCTCTTCCTACTGATGAAACTAAACTCGAGCTCATCAAACATATGCCTAAATCTATCTCTGAATTTAATTCACCATTTGGCAATCACTTAGGCCCTTTCTCATATAAATTTGAATGTTCTATCAAATGTACAGAGCATCACATGCATGCAGATTCATTGCTTCCTTCAGCTGACATTAATGTGCAAGATGTGAGTCGCAAATCTAATTTAACTACAACTGATGTTCCTTCACTTGAAACTTTTCATCTGTTATACCCTGATTTATTTGATAAATCCACTCAACCAAAAATGTCACTAAATTCATTAGATATTCGTCCTGTTTGTTTTGATTATGATTAGATACATGATAGCATTGCCTCGCAATCAAAGGATGAAATTATTGAATCAATTGTTCATGATCTTTTCCATCTATAGTCTATTACAAGTGAATAGGGTGATTCTACATTCCCAAAAGTTCAAGGAAAATCGTGGGTCGATTCGGTATCATTTTTTATCCTTGAAGGATCTCGTCGATTATATGTCGATTCTAATCAAAATACTAGCTTTGACAATTATCACCCAATCAATAATGTCTTCACTAATAATATAATTAATAGTTGTCCCCATTCACCTGTTGACCTCACTAAGACTCCAAGGTTCAATGGTTAGTCTTTCGAGGGCCCAAGGACTCATCAAAAATTTGAGGCACTTCAGATTCCACTGATGGTTATGTTAGTTTTTCACAATGCTTACAAGATCCCTTGGCTAGGTCAAATTGGGGTTTCTACACACCACTCCCCTCTCAGCATCATCTTCCCAGATGGAAGCTCACCCCAAAAATATTCTTATCTGAGTGATGTCTCTTTAGGCACATCTCTCGATCATCTATTAGCTGCTATGAATCACTCCTTGTACCCTGATTTGTTTATTGAGGAGAGTACATTAGCCATTGTCTCAAATTATTTTTACTCTTTCCCAGCCAGTATAGGTTGTCATCAGGTACAAGTAGGTGATGTTTTACAATCCACTAAGGGAACCAATCACCTTATTTCTCTCTTTATTTAGACTCATCGGTTTGATTCAACTCCTTATTGGGGATCTAAAGACTCTGATATTTTGAACTGCCAACCTATTAGTGTTCAGACATCTAATCAAACTAACAATTTATTCATTCATGGTTGTTCTATCACAACTAATGATGACTATAGGCATTCACCGGTTGATCTTATGAAACCACCAATATTTGATGACCTACCGTTTGAGGGTTCAGAGATTTTTCTAGACGATAAGGCACTTCAGCTTTCGTTGATGGTTATGTCAGGTCCTCATGCCCTTGACGAAATCCATGAACACCTTCAAATTAGAGTTTCTGAAATTAGGTTTTTTGCAATTGAATCCTCTGATATCTCAGTTGCACCTGGGGAAGGCGTGCATCTTTTCAAATTCATCAAGTTAATCATCCTCAATATCATGATCAGATTGGTTAATTGCTTGAGGGATCTTATCTCGTTAATTCCTCTATAACCAGGTGCAATCTTGTTTCACTTGCATTGAATTTAGGGTTAAGCATGAATGAATGTGTTTCATCATTGGATGACCATGGATTTCAAGTTTATAATTATGTTTATCAAGATAGGATTGCAACTTGGCTTGAACAGTCTTTTCTAGCGCATTTTCATGTAAGTAGACATGACCGTCTTATTGTTGTGCATGTATCAAAGGTGAGATTTTTGGTTTTTGCACAAGTCTTTAAGCTAATTCTAATCACTAACCATTTTGTCTTTGCAGGTTAGGAATTGCTACAGTGGTCGCATTGGAAGTTTTATTTTGTTTTTGGCTTGGTCCTGTATATTCCATG
Source organism: Pinus tabuliformis (assembly GCA_031772625.1). NCBI lineage: Eukaryota > Viridiplantae > Streptophyta > Pinopsida > Pinales > Pinaceae > Pinus > Pinus tabuliformis. The sequence continues at coordinate 1,788,856,665 of CM062818.1, forward strand.
GTTCGCGTTCATTGTTCACCTGTCAATCAGAGATGTGAAGTGGAAACATGGCATGAGAGCAAACCTAAATACGAAGATCTTTCAGTTCTTGTCCAACAAGAAACAACCTCTCTTGCCTGTAAAATAAGTCGACGTCCCTCATCTACCTTGTTGTAATAAACACCCAATAAATAATGCCAAAGAGCATATAAGAAAAAATAATTAAGGGTAAAGTATTAAGAAAGGCTTCTTGCACAGAGAGGTGATGCAATGAATCCATCGAGGTACTGACCCAGCTCGCTGGAAAATGGAGCAAACTTTGTAATTTCTTGAATTGACTCCATCGGGGTATTGTCGAGGCCTGCTGGAAGCAAAGCAACACCAGAAACCTATTTTAAAATTCTGAATACAATAAGTCATTTGCCTTGTTCTCTGCATCATCATTATCTACTAGCATGTGTGATCTTCTAATTTGGTGTTTGATGACTTATGAGACCTAGCTAAGACACATGGGAAGGGCATATTTGTAAAGGTCAAAGTAATGCAAGAGGGACCCATAATGTTTATTCAATACTTCCTTGCATTATTATCCAACTCAATCTATTATAGGGATGTAACCAATGGTGCTGGATTCTATCAGTGGTTTGCCAATTATTGTAGCCGACAGAATAGAACCCAGAATTTTGGGCATATTCAAAATTTTGGGTCTCCCCATGACTCATTCCTATCAAACCGTATCAACATGCTCACTCACACATTGCGTATTTCATCCACATTATGTTTTATCTCCTATAGTCACCTTATGATTGAATTAGGATTTTAGGGAATTCGTTGCTTTAGTGTTGCATTAGAAGCCTTATGCCTTTGTAGGCCTTCATTTCTCTACCTTGTGCATTGTAACGAAGCAAATACAACTTGTGTTAGTTTCCATGGCATCATTAGGTTGCATTAGGGTTCATGACGCTATCACTTTTCTCACGCATATTCAAAACCATACATTGTCATTTTAAGGATCTTGCGTCCTTGCTTTGAATTAATACTCACTCTCTAGAATGTATCTTCACTTCAATGCACTCACACTATAAATGCCTCATCGACATGGGAAACATATAATGTAAAAGTTACTTATAATTAATAGTTCTATGGACATGCTCGAATTTTGAGTTGGTTTCAAAATTAAAGCATGTTTTTCTCAACCAAAGTAATTCATGACATCATAATATCGACAATTTATTATTTATGCTCCTTCAGTGAATTATTTGTATATATTTATTTTCCATGCCCTCACATAAAAGTACCACCAATATAAACTAACCTATATTTTCATGTTCCTCCTCTTTTTCAGGAAATTAAGTGGATACCATATAGATACATATCAAACAATGCAACACCTACATTAAACCATACCTTGAATTTACAACACTTAAATGTAGAGAAGGTGGAGGATAAAGTTTTCCCCCATGAACCCCACACACTCTTCTAAGAGATCAACCCATATTAAAAGAGGCATTGAAAACTATGAAAATAGCACCAAGCGATTACAAAGGGGAAGGATACATTGCTAATACGTTAAAGGCCACTAACATGAGCACTAGAGTAAAGCATATCGACTTCATGAGCTTATCTAAAGAAAGACAAGTGTACTCATAAGTGAAAGTCAAAGGGCACACTCTATGACATATTATATAGCGGGCCCTTGAGTTAAATGGAAAATTTATCCACGCCTTTCGCTGGAAGATACATGCCCTTGTGACAGAACTCATATGGCCATATGCATTATAGTGAAACCTCATTAAAAAAATAAATGCATGGCAAAATTGGCCACAACGTTGAATTTGTGTTCAGATAATGTAAATATAATTGAATAGCTCGAACCAAGGGAATGCATGGGGAATCGTATAACAATCATGATAACTACATGCATTGGTTGCTTAGCCATCGCATACATGGAAGCTACCACGATAGGCAACAACACTTGATGAAGTACACCGAGAGTTTCGGAGACCCATACACCCCACGCAATGGAAATTTTCAAAGAAATTGGGAAGGAAATGCATGGCTCCATATGCATATGAGCAAGGGTAAAAGTGCATAAACTATCATGGACAGAGCGATAGTGCAAGGGCAATGTGTAAAGGTGAGAGCAAAACTGTATGTGGAGTGGAAACATTGAGTTCATGTGCTAAGAACTATTAGAACACACCACTATAGCATTAGATCTTTGCCAGTAAGATATAATAGAAGCAAAATAGTGAGGATCTAATCTTATCATTCGACCTAGGACATATGCAACATTTTGTTGAGGAAAATCGAAATATCCATGGCCACACAGGCTTGAAATTTATGTGTGGTTGAACGCCCTCTCCTCTCATGCCTATGCGGATACCCAGTTTGATATCAAAGTTGGGAAAGAAGATACCAAAAGAGATTATTCTTAAACCGCGTAGAAATTATGACTTGCTATGAAACTTATAACAAGAAATCAAGTATATTGTGACGAAAATAACACCAGAGCCAACACGTGATATTTGCGTTAATGATTTTAGTCCAAGGGCTCGGATATGGATGTGGTTCCCTTCATAGGGTTCTAAGTTTACTCCTCCAAATAGGTACGATGACTTTGGATGGAAAGATGACTATGTAATGGTTTTAAGCACTTACTAGAGTTGTCTAATATTGATGTAGTCAAATATATGATTTTGATGCAACTAAATATATGATTTTTTTATCACCATGTTTGATGCACCCACCTTTTACTGGAGTCTTTACAAGTCACTATTGTAATGTTTTAAAGATTTTTCCGCTCAGTCTAAAGTTACAGGATGTAATTTTGTTGGCAAGCGAGTTGAAAATGACACAAGTGAAAACTCCTAAGCATAATCACCCACATGGTGTAGTTTTACACACAGGTCACATAGTCACAACCTCAACCTCTAACTTGAAGTGCGACCTATCTAAGAGTTACGACCATGTGATCTTTTTATGAAACCAGCTCAAGAAAAGATAGAAAAGATAGATCAACGCCTTAGAATTCAGCCTCTTCGAGGGGGCAACCCCCTTTACATTACATAAATGAACAATTCTTGGATGATTCAAATGAAAAAACCTCCTTTTAATATATTGGATTCTAAGGAGTCACAATATAATCTAGCCAACCTAACAATAATAATATAAATCCACAAAAATAACAATAGAGGAATTCTATGGGGCACATAAATAACAATATGGGGGTAATAGGGGCACAACAATATAAATAAGGGGTATAACTACAATAGTAATGGGGTAATCACTAGTATTATAGGGACCCAACATGCCCCTGTCCTTCAAAAAAGTGTTGTCCTCAACGCTTGAGTAGTTCTGGATACTTCTGCATAAAATTCTCATCCTCCCATGTGGAATCTTCAGCGGATAAGTTCTTCCATTTGATAAGATACTCTAAAATTGATCGATTTCGTAGCTATCGAGTTCTTGTTTTTGTGACTGCTTCTGGTTCCAATATAATTTTTCCTTCCTCGTCAAGTTCTGGCAATATTGTTTGAATTGGGATCTTGTCGCCTATAATCTTCTTTAAACATGAAACATGGAAAACTAGGTGCAATCGAGAAGCTGCAGGAAGCTCCAATTTGTATGCCATAGTACCAATCTTTTGCAACACCTTGTCGACCATAATACTTTGGTGATAATTTTTTATCCTTCTTAGCTTGCTTTAGGGACATTTTCTTATATGGTTGTAGCCGTAGGAATACCCAATCACCTACATCAAAACTTCTTTCACTGTGATGTTGATCTTCCTGTTGTTTCATTCTATTTTGTGCCAACACGAGGTTATCCTTTAAGAGTTGGAGGACTTGTTGTTGATGTTCGATGTGATGTTCCACTGCCTGAACCTTAGAATTTTCTCTTAAATATGACGTGATGGATGGTGGTTGATACCCATAAAGTGCCATAAATGGGGTCATTTTTGTTGCTATATGGAAGGAAGTGTTATACCACCATTCAGCCAGAGGCAACCATTTGACCCATTGTGTCTGTTTATCAGATACAAAGCAACGAAGATATCCTTCCAAACATTTGTTTACTATCTCAGTTTTCCCATCAGATTGAGGATGATAAGATGAGCTATGAGCTAACTGAGTAACAAGACAAGAAAATAATTATGTCCAAAAATTTCATGTGAAAATGGGATCTCTGTCACTTACAATAATCTTTGGGTTTCCATGTAGCTTTTGAACTGTTTCCATAAATGCAGTAGAACCTGTACTGGCTTTAAATGGATGTGATAATGCACAAAAGTGTGCATACTTGGTAAGTCTGTCAACTACCACCATGATGACACTCTTTCCCTCAGACTTGGGTAAACCTGTGATAAAATCCATTGAAACCTCATCCCAACGTTGGCTTGGAATGGATAAAGGTTGTAATAGACCCAGTGTCTTAATTGTTTCAACTTTATTTTGTTGGCAAACCAAACATTCCGCCACAAACTTTTGAATATCTTATTTAAGGCCATCCCAAAAAAATTCCTTCTTAACCCTGTGGTAAGTTTTTAAAAATCCTGAGTGCCCTCCTAAGGGAGAAGTGTGCAATTCCATAAGAATCTTTTGTTTTAGCTGGGAATTCTTACAGAGGTATAAGCGACCTTTGTACCATAGTGAATAATTTTTCCAGCTAAATGTATCAGAATTACTGGAATCTTGTTGTAGCTTTCGAATAAGTGCCCACACTTCTTCGTCATTCTTCCATTCCTCCCTTGCTTCGTTTATCCAATCTGGTTGGATAATAGAAATCGCACACAACAATGCTTCCACATCCTCATCCTTTCTTGAGAGTGCATCTGCCACCACATTTTGCTTCCCTTTTTTGTGGATGATTTCAAAGTCATAAGCCAACATCTTTGTGACCCACTTTTGTTGCTCTTCAGAGGATAATATTTGTTCTAAAAAGTATTTAAGGCTATCATGATCCGTTTTTACCTTGAAGTGTCCTCCCATTAGCTAGGGTCGCCATTTCTTAAGTGCATGGAGTATTGCCAACATTTCCTTCTCATAAATAGCTTTGCTTAAAAACTTTCCCTTGATTGGACGACTTTCAAAAGCAATGGGTCTTTCATCTTGCATTAGAACAGCACCAATTCCATTTCCTGATGCATCACATTCCACAATAAAGGTTTTTGTGAAGTCCGGTGTAGCTAAGACCGGTGCTTGGCACATTGCCTCTTTAAGATGTTCAAAGGCCTTTGCTGCTTTAGGAGTCCATGAAAATGAATCTTTCTTCAATAATGTTGTTAGAGGTGCTGCTATTCTCCCATAATTCTTAACAAACTTGCGATAATACCCTGTCAACCCAAGAAATCCTCGCAGATGCTTTATGGATGTGGGGATTTTCCATTCCTTAATGGCTTTAATTTTGCTAGGGTCTACCTTAACTCCTTCATGAGATACAATATGACCCAAATATTCCACCTCCTGGACTCCAAAGAAACATTTGGATCTTTTTGCATATAATTGTTTCTCCTCCAATAGTTGTAGCACCCTGTCAACATGTTCAACATGATCCTTCCAAGACTTGTTGTAGATTAGTATATCATCAAAAAATACTAACACAAATTGTCTAAGGAATGGTTTCAAAATTGAATTCATCAAACCTTGAAATGTTGAAGGTGCATTGGTAAGGCCAAAAGGCATGACCAAAAATTCATAATGACCCTCATGAGTTCTAAATGTCGTTTTTGGAATGTATTCAATCTTCATTCTGATTTGATGATATCCCGAACGAAGATCCAACTTGGTGAAGTAAATTGATCCATGCAATTCATCCGATAATTCATCAATGACAGGAATGGGGAACTTATCTTTGATAATGAGCTTGTTGATCTCCCTATAATCCGAACACATGCGCCATGATCCATCCTTCTTGTGCACCAATACTACTAGAGCTGAGAAAGAACTTTGACTCGGTTTAATTATACCAGCCTCTAGCATTTCTGCAACCATACATTCAATTTCACTTTTTTGGACATAGGGATATTTGTACGGCCTGATGTTTGGAGGAACACTTCCTGGAATCAGATGAATAGCATGATCATGATCACGCATAGGTGGGAGACCTTTGGGAGTCTCAAATACCTTGGAATGATTGTCCAGGACTTTTTGGAGATTTGGAGAAATAGATGATTCCAATGTGGAAACATCTAGCGAACATAATTGTGCAATTACACCTCTTTGCTCCTTTTTTAGAAGCTTTGTCATGCCATTAGAGCTGATTATCTTTCCTGGTTTCCCTGCAATATCCCTTAATTCAACTTTCTTTCCTTCCGTAGGAAATTTGATGAAACGTTCTTGAAAATTAAAAGCTATTGTACCCAAGGATTGTAGCCATTGGACTCCTAGTACAACATCAGCACCTCCCATTGGAATGGAAAGCTATGGGCTAGTCAATACATATTCTCCCATGGATAGCTTGATATTATGGCACTTTCCAGAGAAATTTATTGTTCCTCCATTTGCAATCATCACTTGACACTCTGGTGCTGGATATAGGAAGCAATTCAATTCTTTTGCTACCCTACAATGAATAAAATTGTGGGTGCTTCCTAAATCAATCAACACTATTACCTTTTTCTTCTTGATTTGTCCTTCTATCTTGATGGTTTGAGGAGTGGTAATTCCCGCCAATGCATTACAAGATATGGTCAGATTTATTTTTTCTTCATCTAGGCTTTGTTCCTGGAGTATATCCTCTTCTTTTGACCTTTCTTGCTCATTTTCTTCTTCCTCTTCACAATCTATGTAGAATAATTTCTTCTCAGCACACTTATGACCTTTTGTGTATTTGCTATCACAATTGTAACAAAGCCCTTTTGCTCTTTTTTCTTCCAATTGTTGTGGTGTCAACCTTGTAGGTTGTGGAAGACTAGGGGCAACAACATTTCCGTCTTTATAGTTGTGAGTGGTATGCTCCCTAGTTGCCATAATTTTGTTTTCCATTTTTCTTACTAACCTGAATGCCTTCTCTAATGAATCATGTTCCCAAAGGCGAACATCATGTTGGATATTATCCTTTAAAGACCCTATGAACACATCAATCCTATGCTCCTCTGGAATATCTTTTACCCTTATGTTCAATTTTTGGAACTCCTCAATGTGCTCCATTATTGAACCCTTTTGTTGAGACTTAATTGGCTAAAAAAAGTGTTGCTTTTTGTATCCTCATAATGTGCTATCAATTCTTCCGTAAAAATTGCCCAAGTGATAAATTGTTTACGAGAACAAAGCCATTGATACCATACAAACTGATTTGGTTCCAAATATACAGTTGCCATATGTACCTTTTGTGTGTTTTGCACATTATTGAGATCGAAGAATTGCTCCATCTGTAATATCCAAGTGGCGGGATCCTTGCCATCAAACTTCCTCATATCGATTTTTGGAATATGGTGATTCTTCGATCCAACATTAGCATCTATGGAATCATGATTAACATTTCTTTTGTTCTCATCATGAGTTTCCTTTACTACCTTTTCACCATTAGTAAGTATTTCTTGTAGAAAATTTGTCAAATCTGTCTTCAAATCTACCATGTTTGTCTTCCAATTTGTGTTCAAATCTATCTTCAAATTGTCCATCTTAGCTTCCATGCCATTCATCTTAGCTTCCACGTCATTTATCTTAGCTTTTGTTAACTTTTGTGAGCGTGACATTTGTTGCACTTGTTCTTGTGATTTTGATATATCATGTAGCATTTCTTCCTCTTCTTCATGAGTCATGCTAGAGATTTCAGGTTCCTTACTAGGTGTTTGCATTTTCTTTCCTCGGGGCACCAGTTATCGATAATAATGCTCTACTGTTCCCTTTGAATTCCTTCAAAATAAATTTTCAAACCAAGCTTAAGCAAAAATTTAAAAAAATCTACACACTTTTTTTCACTTTGTAGGAGCTCGATAATGCCTCTGATGTATCTCTGTACTTTCCAATCATCTAGTTCTGAATTTGTGACCTGTAGTAGCTCTCTATGTCCTCTTTCCAATGCTACCAGTCTAATCCAAATTGGATTCTCCAAGAAAGAGTTATGCACAATCGCCCAAGATGATCTGATTATAGACCTTTCCAGAAGAGCGAACTTGGATGAAGTGCCAAGTGTATAATTTTCGATCTTTGGTTCTGAAAAATATATACAAGAAACTACAGTCCATCCTCTTTCTATAACTTCTTATGAAATTTCAATCCGATTCCCAGAGAGAAAGTTATGACGATTTTCCCCAGGTCACCTGTTTTAAATGTAATTCAGGAGTATGCAAAAAGACCAACTTCCTCAGATCATATCTCCGCAAATATCACGCGAAAAGCTCTAAAATTCGAACCCAAGGTTCAATGCAATTTATTCTCAAATGGGATTTTTTTTGCAACTTTTGAAACGTCACAGAAAAAACGTTATAGAAAAAATGCCACGATGACCTGTTTGGAGCAACGAAACCCTAGAAGCCAAAGCTCTGATACCAAATGTTATGAAACCAGCTCAAGAAAAGATAGAAAAGATAGATCAACGCCTTAGAATTCAGCCTCTTCAAGGGGGAAACCTCCTTTATATTACATAAATGAACAATTCTTGGATGATTCAAATGACAAAACCTCCTTTCTATATATAGGAGTCTAAGGAATCACAATATAATCCAGCCGACCTAACAATAATAATATAAAGCCACAAAAATAACAATAGAGGGATTCTATCGGGCACAGAAATAACAATATGGGGGTAATAGGGGCACAACAATATAAATAATGGGTATAACTACAATAGTAATGGGGTAATCACTAGTATTAGGGACCCAACAGATCTCCATATGTCGCAACCTCTCCCATGGGTCACAGAGTTGCACTCCAGAGCCTCAAAGGAGAAGCCAAAGCATGTGACTTATCTACCACGTGACTATGCAACTTCTCCTAGGTCGCTAAGTCACAAAACTGTAGTTGGACCAATCAATACTCCACTTGACCTTCATTATTTGGCGACCTCGTGACCTAAGCATTCTTTAAATCCACTAAAATGCTAGTCACAAAACCACAATTATTTCAGCTAGTAAGTTCTATGAGTCCCTCTCCTCTACGATGTTGCGACCCCTCCTCTAGCTAGACTAAATATTTTCATCCACTATGGAAATCCACCTATAACATAAAGAGTTGATTCCTTCTTTAAAGCAAAAGATATGAAGGAAAGTTTGTCAAATGCCTTGGGCAATATTGCAGCAAGTGCATTGCAAAAAATTTAAAGGGGTATCATAAACGAAAGGAGCAATGTACATGTGCCATGAACCCAAGCGGCCAACCACCATAGTATATTTTAAATTACTCAGATCTAGTGCAATAAGAAAATTGATCTAAAGAGGTACACGAAAGAGATCAATTGGGAAAAATTGCATGTAAGAAAAGGTGAAGCTTTAAGCATGACGAAAAATCAAAGGGATGCTAACAAGCTTAAGGGTAGGTTTAAACTTGTTAGCATGATGCCATGACCAAAGAAAAAATTAATAGAGCCATAGATGTGAATGTTATGTCAAGCATACAGGTGGCTTCTCCCACCCATTTTAGCGATAAAAAAATGAACATATGGAAGCTTAGGCATATTATACAATAGGCACAATCAGGATCACATCAAAGGAATATTATTGGGGCCTTCGTTTTGAATTTTGAAAGTTTTGGAGATATGAAGAGGGAAAAACAGGTGGCAGGAGCAACGGTCAAGTAGCGACAAAGACAGCTGGGAAAGGGAGAAAGATCATGCATTTGTGGAACAGTTGCAGCAAGGTGTCAGGAACAAGCAGAAACAACCAAGCGAACAAGGAGGAGGATGAGAAGCAGCTGAGGGGATAGACAGTCGAACGGAACTAGCAATTTGAGCAGCGGAGGAATAGATAAAAGGAGAGAACAACATGAAGAAGAAGGTTGGTATTTGAGGGAGTCTGGAGTATAAAGGAACCCTATTAGAAGGTTGAGTAGTGGCGGGAAGACCAGAGCGGGGCTTGGTCTGAGATCTTGAACATTTTATCATGGTATTCTATGTATTTGCTCACGGCTTCATGCCGAATGTGTGTTGTAATGGATCTTATGTTGAATTAATATGAATGAGTACTTAGACCAGTTGCATAGTATTATTTGGGTGTAATTTCCTCATTGATGGGCCTACTTAAAAGCTTTTAATGTTGAGGGTGTTTCCCTGATCTCATTTTTGTGCCAACAAATGGTTCCATTGTCGGGACCTGAAATCTCAAGAACTGGTTTGGAATATGGTGTCAAGGATATTTAAGAAGGAGATTCAGGATTGGTTGGATAACAAAGTAGATCGGTTTATATCAGAGAAGGCTACTTGTCAAAACCAACCTATCGCTAAGGTGAGTGGAGAGATTTTGTACTCAGATGCTGTGAGTGATCAGTACGATATCTTCAAGTGTATGTTTCCGGAATACTTGTATAACTGGTTGAGGACGTTAAAAGTAAAGAGTCGGTCAGAAGCAGTTAAGCCAGCTCGTAGAGACTGGGTTCTCGCAGACCTTTCAACACTTTGACACTTGGATATTGAGCTGACGAGGGCAATATAATTTTGGGTACAAACTACCATAGAAGGGTACGTAGTTGAATTTGCTATAGAAAAAATGTTAGTCCTTTTCAAAGGTGAACGCAGTGTTCAGATTGGGGTTAAGAGGGAAACTAGTGAACAAAGTTCCTTTCTGGATTAATATGTTGATGGTGGAAGAAGGATTGTTACCTTTACCCAGAGTAACTATGGTAACATAAAACCCCATTACTGGGGGAAAGGCCTAACAAGAGAATGATACCGTTTGGGGAAATGTAGATGCTGATTAATGAATGGACATAGAAGAATTGCGGAGAGCTAGAGATATTAGGGTGAAAAGGAGAGCGCTACTAGCAGAGAAGTGGTAGAACAGAGCGGTACAAGTGCTGAAGAAAAGACGTATGGGACCGCACCAAGAAGGAGAGGTGTCAGGGAACCCGAAAGAAGGAAATAGTATAGATAAAGACACTAAACAGGAAAGGGATATCGACTAGACATATGGGAGCTAGGAGAATGATAGGGACTCTCACTTATAGGTTGCGGGGAAGATGCCAAAAGAAAGCTCTCATGGAAACTATGAGGAGGACACATCGAGTTCCGGACCACATTAAGAGAAAGATATTTAAGATGGTTTATCAAATGGGCATACCAAAACTAGAATCCTTCAGTGGATGATATCAAGAGAGGCTTCGTTCAAGAGTTTAAGGTGCCACAAACAGATCAGCATGGACTATCTAAACTATGGGAGATCAAGAAAAAAGGAGAGCCTGCTTGGGAATTGATGCAGAGGATTAAGGATGCTACTGGAAAGATAAGCTATACTATAGATCCCAATACCAAAGGGACTAGTTCATTAAAGTTCTACTACCCCTTACAAGAACACCATTGGCGCAACAAAATATTGGAACTCTCCAAGATGTGTTAGAACAAGCATCGCGCATAGAAGCCATGGCAGGATACCCACATGAGTATCGAGGAGGGATGGGATCACAAGACCCATCGATCATGGGCCTCCAAAATCAAATCACCAGTCTAACAGAGAAATTAAAGGACCTACAGTTGATTCGACCAGTAAGACCCAATGTATGGTGTACTCACTACCTAGTGGAAGGCCATCTGGTGAGTGAATGCGCGAGGCTGAGAAGCAAAAATAGTTCAGGGGGGATTTCAGGATCATCAGGGGCCCCGCCAAGAGTAGGAGTTGCGGCAGTGGGATCTGTTAGCACCTAAATCTGCCCTAGGCTAAAGGAATGAAAAATTTAGGGTAACCACAAACCACGCTCAGTCTGGTAGCTAGCCCGACCAGAACAGGAGAGGGCTCTCTCCGAGTCACGCTCATTGAATAGATAAGCAAAAAACGGTCTGAGATGAGTTACAATGAAATATTGATCTTAGGCTAGTAAGTGAATATGGATACAAGAAACGATTTTTATAGATGACCGAGCTTCTGGGATGGTATGGGACCAACGGTCAGCAAAGAACAGAGAATTTAATACAAAGGCACAGATTACTTCGTGAGGCAAGGCAGGCAGAAAGTGTAGAAATTTAGTTTGAAATAACGCGGAATGGAGAGATTGCTGAGGAGTGTGAAAAGGGCATAGGAACATGAATCCTTTTCAACAGAAGAAGAACACTAAACATGAAATTTTCCCACAGGCAGAGCAATAAAATTGAATTCTACCTAATCTCACTCAGAAAATTTCACTGGAAATGAACATGAATTGAATTATGAAACATAACGAAATACATATGAAAACATAAGAGACACATTTGCTACACTCACAAGAATCTCATGAAACAGAGCCGTTGCCTTTCATTAATTCTCTGTCAAAAATACACAGTGAAGAAACAAAGTTCCTTTCCCACAGTCTCCCAGAAGTTACAAACTAACCAAACCTTTGCAAATAGCTTGCATACAATATATAGAATGTGTAAGGAAGAGATAGAACGCCCAAGGGTTGGGGAGTTACTCGAATCATTACAAAATGGAGATGAAGAGCCAACCATCAGCTACAGGTGCAGCACTACAAACATGACATTTGGCTTGGCTGACCATTTGCCTTCCTTCGCCACTTGGATAGAAGCCAATCTGGAGAAAAAATACTTTAAATGCCACCTTTGGTACCAAAAAAACGAAGTGTAGATGAGCGGGCCCACTTGGAGAAGTCGCAAACTGAAATTTCACAAAACGGAAGCAAATTTGGCAATTTATCCTCTGTGCGCCGCGCCATTTTCTCTGTACGCCGCTTTACTTTGGGGCCTATTTTGGGGAACTTTCAGGTGTCCAAATGTACCCAAGTGGGCTTGTTGGAAATCTTGTCCTGTCTGCTATCTAACCAAACTAGAATTTCTAAATTTGGTGCTCATTTGCCCTTCCAAATCTCCATTCTCCCAAGACTGCTTCCTGTGTCTCAAAAAAGGGGCAGAGAGGCCATTTTTGGGTGTTTTTTGACCTTTTGGAGACTCATAGCTTGCCAAAATTTCTTCTCCAGGCACTAGTAGTCGTGATTTTCCATGCTGAATCCAAAAATACAAACCATTCCTCATTTGGAGCTCTAGATTTTTAGCGCCGCATCGCACAGGGAGAAAAACCCTGTGTTTTGCCCAAAAATTTGTCATGTGAACAAAAATTCCCCAAATTTCTTGAAATTTGGGGTGGAGGCTCTATATGGGGTGTTATGATGTGCCAAGGAAGCCTCAACCAAGATTCGAAGTCGATCTTTCTCTTTTGCCTCTTTTGCCTCTTTTGCCTTTCTTGTTGCTTTCCTCAATTTCGCCTTCAAACTCCTTATCCGGGCCCTTGCACTCATGTTTCGTGTCCTATAATGATAATACATGTTTCTCAGCAATGCAAGGTCCTGATCGGCCTTGTCCAGCAGCCTCTCCCAGTGCCCGTTCACGCTCTCGAGATGGGCCTCCCGATACTCATTGATTTCTTGCTCCAATGATGTGAGCTCAACTCTTCTCCTTTGAGCAGGTTGGCGATGCTCACGAATGTTTTGCAGCCCCATAATCACCTGCTGATCCTCAAGATGCTTGTTTCTCTGCTCCAGGTACTTCATGTTCCACTTGGCCCTCTCCAAGTCAAGGGATAAGGCCTCAATCACTGATTGCTGCTCCTAGATGATCTTTGTAAGCTCTGCATTTGTTGGTTCTGTATATGTCTCATCATGGTGGAGGAGAACGAATTCGGTCTCTCATTCACCTGATGGCCCTTCCTTCTACACTGGCTCCTTACCTCTGCCCTGCTCATGTGATGTTAATGTCAGAAGCGATGCCCCTTCCACCCCGGGTGGAGATAACACTCGCTTTGTTGCTACAAACAAGGGTCTACTGCTTCTCTGATAGGTGATGACTACTGGCATAGTAGCAGTCTCATGGTGCTCATACTGATGTGATGGACCACCTATCTCATGCTCTGCCTCTGATACTACCTGTGGAGCGCTGAAGAAGTCACGGGAGATGAATTCCTCCCAAGCAATACCCTGCAATCCCAACTGATGGTCCACCAAAATCCGGATAAGAGCAAAGTGATAAACACTGTTGAGCTGTTGTCGAGGGGTCTTGTGCTGCATGAAATTTTTCATCCTCTCTATGTTCCCGCAAATGAAAAATGGGAGGTTCATCATTTGCACCCTAGTAAAGTGCATGAGCAACCTGATGTGATAGGCATAAAGGTGAGAAAACCTCCCCTCACAACTGAAGTACTTCATGATCAATTTCATGAGTGGAGCATACTCATCTCTCAAAAATCTGAATGGGAAAACTCTCGTGAGCTGACTCAAACAACTGGCCTTAATGTAAGGCTCATAATGATGCCTCTCCACCTTCTTCTCTTTTGCCACTTTTCTCCAACTTTTGGTATGCATGTTGCCAATGATATGGCTTCGGGTGTCAATGTGAAAGTGACCCCAGCCAAGATAGACTGACCTCCATGTAGGTGAACTACAAAAAGACGGGCCAACTCATGTTGGTCTCTGACATTTGCCACCCTTTGACAAAATTCAAGACATCCTAAATGCTGGAAACATAACATAGCAAGAGGGCATGCCTGCAACTCGGTGAGGGTGTTTGGCTCATCTCTAACATGTTTTCCACTCCAATGATGTCTCCTAGGGGCCTGTTCTCCTAAAGCTGTATCACTGTGGGTTTCCTCCTCATACTCTGATTAAATCTCAGATGCCATGACTGCTATTTTATAAACTGAATTTAGGCTGCCCCTTTGATGATGATGAAAGCTATGTTGTTTTGATAATCTGCCACCAAGGGGAACAATGAAACAAGGGAGTATTAGGAGGGGAGTAATGTAATGGGAATAGGGGTTATAGGGAGAAATTTGTTTAGGGATATGTAGGGGGCTTTGGGGTATTTTGATAGGGTAGGGTTTGGTTTTTTGGCAAGGTAGGGTTTTAGGGTTTGTATTGAGTGATAGGAGGGGGGGGTAAGGGAATAAGGAGTTTGGTAGTGTTTAGGGTAGTGATAGTAGGAAGAATGCAATAGGGGAATAAGGAACAGGGGTAGGGTAGGAAAAATAACCTTGGCAGCAACAACACTGTGGCACAAACCCTAGCAGAATAGTTTTTCTTTGATGTCTTCTTGTGTTTGCTTTATGAAAATTTTTTGCATTTAATTACAGGCATAAAAACCCTTATATCACCCATAAAAAATTGATGCACAAGGGATGTTTCGAGCCTACCTTGCAAATAGATGAGCTCCACAAAGATTTGAGGTGATTTGGTGAAGTTCTGGGTGTTTTGTCCCTGTGCGTCACGCGCAAAGCCCAGTGCGCCGCGCACTGGGTATGCGCCGCGCCCGTTGTAATTTAACACTGCAGGCGGGCTCTGTGTGCACCGCACGCCTTCAAACTGCCTCCAACTCCCTCAAACACTCACGATGCACACTCACACCTTTTGCAACGTTTCTCCAAGGCTTGGATTAGCACAATGCCTTTGATTTTGATGAAAACTTGTATATATAGCCTTGGAGGTCATGTTTTAAATTTACTTTTTAAAAAACCCACTTTTCTAATGTCATGTTCAACACTTTTTCACTGATTTTAATATAACCCTGATTTTCACTTTTCCTCTGAAATTTTGGCTCAAACAATGGAATTTTCGACACTTTTTGCAGGGATTGCATGACAGAGCATCTGGTCACGGGAACCATGACTACACCTGAAGAAATCAACTGTCGACTCTTTTTGAAAATTTTGTCACAAATGACACTATTTGACTTTTCTTCAAAACAGAGTTTTGAAGAATAGTCGAAGTCTATCAATATGATGGTGAAACTTTGCAGATCATTACTTTGCAAGAGTATCCCTCTAGCCTGCATGGCTTTACTGGGCATATTAAAGACCAAATTGTTTTAATTCCTAGACCAAATGACCAAAAATGACCTTTGTCCGTTGAAGGACCAGAACTTGACTGTCATGGACTTTTTGATTATTTGACACAAAGACATAAGCCAGCAGGAGCCAGACATGAGGGGAAATGACTAGCATGACTTTCTCCATCAGATCATGGCATGCCCCTAGTGGAATGCAGCTGAGTGAATGGAGCGGGACACCTAAACATGAAATGCATAAAGAGTTTTGATCTCTGACGGAGGACTGACTAGACCGACTCTAACATTGGCTCCAATGGGGGATGGAAGCTCCTTGGAGGTGCCAAGAACATCAGATCTCTGGAGGAGCTAGATAGTACCTTTTGTCCATTAGGCTATGGAGTCATCATTTTGACTACAATACAGGACTCTGACTTATTTATGAAACTAAAATGACCAAGAAATTGACTTAAACTTAACATTGAAATGACTCAAAAACTAACTTGACAAACTGAAACCAAACTGAAATAAAAATGGTATTTACAATGACAGTGGAAGCAACGTTAATAAATCAACAGTGGCACCGCTTGAGCAGCCGACCATAGATCGGCCCTCTAGGACAATCTCCCCCAATTTCCTTCAGTAGAAAGGCATTCTGACCCCTATATGCTGCAATTTTGAAAGGACCTTTCCAAAGATTCTCGAACTTTCCACTTCAGCACCACATCATCCAACTGAAATCTATCGGCCTTTGCTTTTCTGTCATAGATTTTCTTTATTTTCTCCTGCAATTTGGATGTGTTCTTGAAACTTCTTCTCTTGTCTGTTGCAAGTGGACCATTTGATTCAACCTTCTCTGCATGGGATCTTCTTCACTTCCTGCCTTCTGAAGAAGTCTGACTACCGGGATAGCAAGAGAGGTGGGAAATACTGTGTCAACTCCATAATCAAGCTCAAACGGTGACATACCAATGACTTTTTTCTGACTGATCTGATCTGCCCAAAGCGCATGGATCAACCTCTTATTCCTACTCTTTTTATTTATTTCCAGCAGCTTCCTGATGATGTTGACCAATGATTTATTCGAAGATTCCGCCAATCCATTGCCTTGCGGATGATAGGAAGTTGAGTGACCCAAAATGATGTGATATTTATGACAAAATTCTACCATCCTCTTTGATTTGAAAGTTGATGCGTTATCAATGATTAACTTATTCGGACAACCAAAGCGAGACAAGATGTTATGTTCAAGAAATGAAATGATTACTGTATCTGTAGCTTGTCTGGTGGGAGTTGCCTCAATCCATTTTATGAAATAATCTGTCACTGTAAGGATCCATCTATGTTGTCCAGAAGAAGCGGGATGAATTTCACCAATGAAATCCAACCCCCACTGCTAGAAAGGAGCGCTCACCTCAATAGGCTTAAGTGGCAAAGGTTGTAGTTTCTATTTTCCTTCGAAAATCTGACATTTATGACAGTGCTTGACCATCTTGTACACATCAGCAAACAATGTGGGCCAATAGTACCCTGCTCTCAAAATTTTATTTGCTGTTGACTTCCAAAAAAGGTGACCACCGCACTCTCCTCCGTGGAAATCCTCCATGACTTTCTTTGCCTCCTCTTCCACCAAACAATTCAATAAAATGCCACCAGGATCTTTCCAATAAAGTGTAGAATTTAGAATGCAAAACTTGGCAGTCTTCAACTTGAGTATTCTCGCTTTATTTCTAGTCATGTCGGGCAGTGGTGATAGATTTTTTAGCACATATATTATATCTGAATACCATGGGGACAGAGCAAACATTTCAGATACATCAATGGATGATATTTCCTCATTCTCATCGGACATAGCAGCGATCAGATTTATGTCCAAGGAATGCAAGTTTGATTCGGCCATTAACTCTGCCAATCCCTGTCCTTTGACCAGCTTTGTGGGCTTTATTTCCACATCATATTCCAGCAAGGCTGCAATCCATTTGCCTCTTCTTCCTTCTGGATCGGTCTGCACTAAAACATCTTTTACAGCAGTGTTAGGAACATTGACCAAAATGTGAGAATGTAGAATATATACCCGGAAATCCTTCAATGCCTTCACCAGTGCCAGGGCTTGCTTCTCAATGATGATGTACTTTAAAGTTGCATCTCTTATAGCCCTGCTGAAGAATGCAATGGGTCTTTCATGATCATCTCTTTTCTGCAATAATACTGCTGCCATAGTGCGCTCCGAAACAAATGAAAACAGTATGAAATCCTGAGTGTAGTCCAGGCTGACTAGAACAGGAGCTGAAGAAAGGGCCAATTTGACCAAATTGAAAGATTTTATAGCCTCCTCTGTCCATTTCACTTGGTTGTCCTTCTTGAGCATGTTGGTCATCTCTCTTAAGAGATCAGCAAGATTAGGCACAAAGCGACACAGAAAATTCATCTTACCATTGAACGATTGTATCTCTTTTTTATTCCGGGGCAGATCGATTTGTTGAATTTCTTGCACACGTGCCTAGTCAATACAAATGCCATCCTTTGAAATGATGTGCCCAAGAAATTTGCCTTCCTCCATGGCAAATAAGCTCTTCTTCAGATTCAGTGATAAGCCATATTTTTTGCACTTTTGAAAGACAGTTTTTAGATGATGCATGTGCTCTTCATCAGATTTGGAAAACACTGTCAAATCATCCAAGTACACCACCAAAAACACATCCTTCTAATTCACAAAAGCTATGTCCATTGCACGCTGAAATGTGGCACCTGCATTCTTTAAACCGGAAGGCATTTTGGCATAATGAAAGGTTCCCCATGGAGTGGTGAATGCTATCTTGTCTCGGTCAGCCTCATGGACAGAAATTTGGTTATATCCAGAATAACGATCAAGTAGTGACATACGAGATGCCCCCACTACTCGCTGAAGTATATGGTCCATCTTGGGCAGTGGATAGTTGTCCTTCAATGAAACTTTATTGAGATTTCTTAAATCAATGCATAAGCAGATCTCACATGTCTTCTTTCATACGGGCACCAAGTTAGAGATCCAATCTGAAAATCTGATGGGCACAATGATACCTGAATTGTACAACCAGTTTACCTCCTTTTCAATAGATGGCAGCAACTTTGGATTTATCCTTCTCAGCTTCTATCTAAATGGTTTTTTATTGGGCTTGATGGGTATCGTGTGCTAAATAATATTGGTATCATAGGTCTTTAAACCAGAATATTCCCAAGCAAACACATCTGCAAATGAAGCCATCAAACTGATATATTTGTCCTTGATCTTTGGCGGTAATTCTTTAGACAATTTTACCAACTTATGATTGGCAGCTGTTCCGATGTTGACCTCTTCTACACCCTTCTCTGTTGGCTGCAATGTTGGCTTGCGGGCTACATCATCATGATCAAAAAGTTATTCTAGAGGTATCAAGCCTTTAGGAATAATGTTATTCTCAGCTGCAACACGTCCATTTCATTGATCTGCACGTCATCTGTACCATTCCCTTTGCCATCGTCATTTTCTACATCAATTGAGGTTTCTTTGAACTTGCCTTTGTTTTGCAAAAAATCCTTAATCTCCTCATCATCTTGAAACACTTGCCAATATCTCTGATTGTCTAGAATGGTTGGATGATGCTTGACATGGATTTCGAATTTATTGCTCAAGTTCATGGGGATCTTCAAACTACTTGTTGCCTTGGCAATAGCATCAGCAATACTATTTTGTATACGAGGCACACATGTCAAGGTGTATTCTGAAAATAATTTTAAGATGTCTAAAACTGCATTACGGTAGGCCCGCATCCTAGGATTCTTTGCTTGATACTCACCTCTGACCTGTTGTATTACCAATTCGGAGTCGCCATATACCGAAATCCTTTTAGCATTCAGATTTCTAAGAATCTTCAGGCCAGCAATTAGAGCTTCATACTCAGCTTCATTATTTGAACACTCAAAGGCTAGCTTGTAAGAGAAAACCCTCACGCTGCTAGGCACTTTGTTTGGGGCGGAGAAAGGACTGCGTACCCAAATTCCAATTCCAACGCCATCATTTCCTACTGCTCCATCAAAATCCATGGTCCACAAGCCTTCTTCCTCCTCTTGTAAGTGCTGGAAATCTGTTTTCCGTGCCTTGCCTGCTTGCTGTCCATTGCTTTCAGCTGATTGCCCAACATTTTTCTGCTTTTCTTGTCCTTCTTTCTTCAAAATTTCTCTGAAATTTTCTGTTATTTCCGGAATATCATCTGCTTCTACTATCTGACTATCTATATCATTTAAACTATCTAAAAACAAAACAAAAGACTCTAAATCAGTATGTACATAGTTAATTGGATTATTTATAGGTTTCTCCTTGCTTGTGATCATATATTTCATTTTTTGTTCCCGATATAATTTCCTCATTTGTCCAAACACCAGGATCGTTGCATAGGAGAAATCCAGTTGTAGTGTCCCTTTCAATTTCGCTACCCAAGACCTGGAAAGAAGCATGCCAAACCTTGGAGGAATATCTGCTACCACTACATCCATCAAAACATTTTTCATGGGAAGCTGATCCAAACTCACAACCAAGTCTTTGATGAGTCCTATACATCTCACCCTGTTGGAATCAAATGAATAGAGATCATGGTATTGCCGGGTGATGTCCAAACCAAGCTTATCCATGATAGCCTTGGGCATGAGATTGTGAGAAGCTTCGAAACCGAACATGGCATTATGTAACACAAAATCATGCAATCGTAAACTGATATAGAAGGGTGGCACATCGATGTCAGGAGACTCACCATTCGATGCTGGTCCAAAAATCATTTCAGGTTTATCATCTTCTACATTTACCATGTCGGATATTGGGTCCAAATTCAACATTTTAGATATTTGTCCTCTATAACTGTTGTTCTTCATTATTTCAGTCAAGGGGATGGATACCTTTAACTTAGAAATTTCATTCTCTAAGCTAAAAGCGGGAGTCTTTTCTACCTCTTTGACTGGGATTTCTTTCCTTTCCTTTTCTTTTGATGCGGCTTGCTGATGTGATTGTTCTGCTGATGTTGATTTACTGCTCTCTGGACCAACTGCCTCTTTTCCATTTCTTTGTGTAGCTGATGAGTCATTCTTTGTTGTTTCAACCTCCTCCTTTTTCTGAATTGGTTTAGCTGGCACATCTCTATTTCTAAGTGAATATCGTTGCTGCTATGTGGATAGAGCATTCATATACCCCCTTTGATACTCCTCTTATTCTTCTTCTAAAACAGTGTCACTAGCTAGAATGAAATCCGTGTCTTTGTGTGCAGCTGAACTCACCGCACACTCTTCTTCTTCGGTAATGTAAGTAGGCAGCTCATCTTGAGTAAAGAGGTGGTTTTCTTCACCTATTACATTCCCGTCCTCATCTGACTCCGGTCCATGCACAAAATTTTGCTGCAAAGGTGTTTGTACCGGCTGTTGTGCTGTCTGCTCTTGGGCTCGCTGATCTCTTTGTCTTATTCTATATTGTGGTTGCTGTTGGCCACAGAAGTTAGGATTTCTAACTTTTGGCTCATGCTTGTCGAGCTTCACCCTTTCAAGCATCTGCTCTACCTTTTTGAGTAGTTGATCCATTGAAGAAGACTCTTCCTTAACCATGACTTTCTTTTCTGCTTTCGCTCTAGCTCTCTTAGACAACAGATTCGCTTCAACGTTGACCGCAATTTTCTGCATGTCTTCCATTGTGGCCGGTTCTCTCTCTCTTAATTGGTAGGCCATGTCAGCATCAAAACCATCCAGAAATTTCATCATAGCCAGTCCCACAGGTGGCTTTAGATGATCTGGAATCTCGTTATAAACTGTATTGAATCTAACACAATAATCTTGGACCGACTCACTAGTGTTTCGTTTGATTTGTTCATATTCAACCAGAATTTGAAGGGGATTCTTTTTCACTTCCCATCGATTTAAAAATTGTCTTTGTAGTTCAACCAAGGTAGTGATACTTGCTGCCGGCAAACCTCTGAACCATTTCCTCACATCACCTGCAAATGTCTGTACAAAGAGTCTCATTGCCACGTTCTCTGCATCGATCTCATGGAGTTCATAGAAGTCTACCATTTTGTCCACATGTTGCTGAGCAGTAATGTTGTTAGGAGTGCCATCAAAAAATGGGATTTTACTTTGATAATCCGCTGGCATATCATCTAGAACTTGGGGCAGAACAAGGGGTGCGAAACGGGCAGCCATCATTCTCGGTGGATTTGGCCTTGGAGGTGTTGGAGGAGTGTGCACAGTTTGTAAGGGGCTAGCAATTGGAGTTTGGGGCTGTGTTGCAATATAATTATCAATTAACCGATTAGCTCTTTCTGTTTCGAGGTCTACAAGAAATTGAGGATTGGGGACAGTATAGTCAACAGCCCTTTCGGATTTGGACTCAAACAATGATATTTCAAACCGTTCGTCAAACTCAAGCTCTTCAAGATACTCAAAAATATCAGGACATGAATGAGACTTGAACACAGGAGTTATGGTGCTTTCTTGACGAAGGAGTCTAGGAATCAAATTGGGATTTTCGTAGATATGAGGAGGATCCGGGTCTGGATTGGCTCTGGTATATCGTCTCGAAGCCAGCGTGCTATTGAGAAAAATCACAGGACACAACCAACTTACTCAACCTTTCCAATCCTAAGCTCATCATCCGGAAGCTTAGAATTATTATGAAACAAGGGGATTTGATTTCAATTTTTTCCCCAGTGGAGTTGCCACTATGTTAGCACCTAAATCTGCCCTGGGCTAAAGGAAGAAAAATTTCAGGGTAACCACAAACCACGCTCAGTCTGGTAGCTAGCCATACCAGAACAGGAGAGGGCTCTCTCCAGGTCACGCTCAGTCAATAGATAAGCAAAAAATGGTCTAAGATGACTTACAATGAAATATTCATCTTAGGCTAGTAAGTGAATATGGATACAAGAAACGATTTTTATGGATGACCGAGCTTTTGGGATGGTATGGGACCAACGATCAGCAAAGAACAGAGAATTTAATACAAAGGCACAGATTACTTCATGAGGCAAGGCAAGCGGAAAGTGTAGCAATTTAGTTTGAAATAACGCGGAACGGAGAGATTGTTGAGGAGTGTGAAAAGGGCACAGGAACATGAATCCTTTTCAACAGAAGAAGAACACTGAACATGAAATTTTCCCACAGGCAGAGCAATAAAATTGAATTCTACCTAATCTCACTCAGAAAATTTTACTAAAAATGAACATGAATTGAATTATGAAACATAACAAAATACATATGAAAACATAAGAGACACATTTGCTACACTCACAACCACAAGAATCTCATGAAACAGAGTCGTTGCCTTTCATTAATTCTCTATCAAAAACACACAGTGAAGAAACAAAGTTCCTTTCCCACAGTCTCCCAGAAGTTACAAACTAACCAACCCTTTGCAAATAGCTTGCATACAACATATAGAATGTGTAAGGAAGAGATAGAATGCCCAAGGGTTGGGGAGTTACTCGAATCATTACAAAATGGAGATGAAGAGCCAACCATCAGCTACAGGTGCAGTGCTACAAACATGACATTTGGCTTGGGTGACCGTTTGCCTTCCTTCACCACTTGATAGAAGCAAATCTGGAGAAAAAATACTTTAAATGCCACCTTTGGTGCCAAAAAACCGAATTGTAGATGAGCGGTCCCACTTGGAGAAGTCGCGAACCGAAATTTCGCGAAACGGAAGCAAATTTGGCAATTTTTCCTCTGTGTGTTGCGCTACTTTGGGGGCTATTTTGGGGCACTTTTAGGTGTCCAAAATGTGCCCAAGTGGGCTTGTTGGAAAGCATGTCCTATCTACTTTCTAACCCCACTGGAATTTCTGAATTTGGTGCTCATTTGCCCCTCCAAATCTCCATTCTCCCAAGACTGCTTCCTGTGTGTCAAAAAAGGGGCAAAGAGGCCATTTTTGGGTGTTTTTTGACCTTTTGGAGACTCATATCTTGAAAAAAATTCTTGTCCGGCACCAGTAGTCATGATTTTCCATGCTGAATCCAAAAATGCAAACCATTCCTCATTTGGAGCTCTAGATTTTTAGCGCCGCGCTAAAAACCCTGTGTTTTGCCCAAAAATTTGTCATGTGACCAAAAATTCCCCAAATTTCTTGAAATTTGGGGTGGAGGCTCTCTATGGGGTGTTATGATGTGCCAAGGAAGACTCAGCAAAGATTCAAATTCTATATTGCTCTTTTGCCTCTTTTGCCTTTCTTGTTACTTTCCTCAATTTTGCTTTCAAACTCCTTATCCGGGCCCGTGCACTCATATTTCGTGTCCTTTAATGATAAGCCATGTGTCTCAACAAGGCAAGGTCTTGATCGGCCTTTTCCAACAGCCTCTCCAAGTGCATGTTCACGTTCTCGAGATGGGCCTCCCGATCCTCATTGATTTCTTGCTCCAATGATGTGAGCTCAACTCTTCTCCTTTGAGCAGCTTGGCGATGCTCACGAATGTTTTGCAGCTCCATAATCGACTGCTAATCCTCAAGCTGCTTGTTTCTCTTCTCTAGGTACTTCATGTTCCACTTGGCCCTCTCCAAGTCAAGGGATAAGGCCTTAATCATTGATTGCTGCTCCTGGATGATCTTTGTAAGCTCTGCATTTGTTGGTTCTGTATGTCTCATCATCATGGAGGAGAACGAATTCAGTCTCTCGTTCACCTAATGGCCCTTCCTCCTGCACTGGCTCCTTACCTCTGCCCTGCTCATGTGATGCTGATCTCAGAAGCGAGGCCCCTTCCACCCCGGGTGGAGATAACACTTGCTTTGTTGCTACAAACAAGGGTCTACTGCCTCTCTGATAGGTGATGACTACTGGCATAGTAGCAGTCTCATGGCGCTCATGTTGATGTGATGGACCACCTATCTCATGCTCTGCCTTTGATACTACCTGTGGAGCGCTGAAGAAGTCACGGGAGATGAAGTCCTCCCAACAAATACCCTACAATCCCAACTAATGGTCCACCAAAATCTGGATAAGAGCAAAGTGATAAACATTGTTGAGTTGTTGTCGAGGGGTCTTGTGCTGCATGAAATTTTTCATCCTCTCTATATTCCCGCAAATTAAAAATGGGAGGTTCATTATTCGCACCCTAGTAAAGTGCATGAGCAACCTGATGTGATTGGCATAAAGGTGAGAAAACCTCCCCTCACAACTGAAGTACTTCATGATCAATTTCATGAGCGGAGCATACTCATCTCTCAAAAATTTGAATGGGAAAACTCTCGTGAGCTGACTGAAACAACTGGCCTTAATGTAAGGCTCATAATGATGCCTCTCCACCTTCTTCTTCTTATGCCACTGTTCTCCAACATTTGGTATGCCTGTTTCCACTGATATGGCTTCGGGTGTCAATTTGAAAGTGACCCCAGCCAAGATAGACTGACCTCCATGTAGGTGAATTGCAAAAAGACGGGCCAACTCATGATGGACTCTAACATTTGCCACCCTTTGACAAAATTCAAGACATGCTAAATGCTGGAAACATGACATAGCAAGAGGGCATGCCTGCAACTCGGTGAGGGTGTTTGGCTCATCTCTAACATGTTTTCCACTCCGGTGATGTCTCCTGGGGGCCTGTTCTCCTGAAGCTGTATCATTGTGGGCTTCCTCCTCATACTCTGATGAAACCTCGGATGCCATGAATGCTGTTTTATAAACTGAGTTTAGGCTGCCCCTTTGATGACGATGAAAGCTATGTTGTTTTGATAATCTGCCACCAAGGGGAACAATGAAACAAGGGAGTATTAGGAGGGGAGTAATTTAATGGGAATAGGGGTTATAGGGAGAAATTTGTTTAGGGATAGGTAGGGGGCTTTGGGGTATTTTGATAGGGTAGGGCTTGGTTTTTTGGCAAGGTAGAGTTTTAGAGTTTGTATTGAGTGATAGGAGGGGGGGGTAAGGGAATAAGGAGTTTGGTAGTGTTTAAGGTAGTGATAGTAGGAAGAATGCAATAGGGGAATAAGGAACAAGGGTAGGGTAGGAAAAATAACCTTGGCAGCAACAACATTGTGGCACAAACCCTAGTAGAATAGTTTTTCTTTGATGTCTTCTTGTGTTTGCTTTATGAAATTTTTTTGCATTTAATTACAGGCATAAAAACCCTTATATCACCCATAAAAAATTGATGCACAAGGGATGTTTCGAGCCTACCTTGCAAATAGATGAGATCCACAAAGATTTGAGGTGATTTGGTGAAGTTCTGGGTGTTTTGTCCCTATGTGTCACGTGCAAAGCCCAGTGCACCGTGCGCTCGGTATGCGCCACGCTCATTGTAATTTAACACTGTTGGCGGGATCTGTTTGCGCCGCGCGCCTTCAAACTGCCTCCAACTCCCTCAAACACTCACGATGCACACTCACACCTTTTGCAACGTTTCTCCAAGGCTTGGATTAGCACAATGCCTTTGATTTTGATGAAAACTTGTATATATAGCCTTGGAGGTCATGTTTTAATTTTAATTTTTGAAAAACCCACTTTTCTAATGTCCTGTTCAACACTTTTTCACTGATTTTAATATAACCCTGATTTTCACTTTTCCTCTGAAATTTTGGCTCAAACGATGGAATTTTCGACACTTTTTGCAGGGATTTCATGACAGAGCATCTGTTCACGGGAACCATGACTGCACCTGAAGAAATCAACTGTCAACTCTTTTAGAAAATTTTGTCACAAATGACACTATTTGACTTTTCTTCAAAACAGAGTTTTGAAGAATAGTCGAAGTCTATCAATATGATGGTGAAACTTTGCAGGTCATTACTTTTCAAGAGTATCCCTCTGGCCTGCATGGCTTTACTGGGCATATTAAAGACCAAATTGTTTTAATTCCTAGACCAAATGACCAAAAATGACCTTTGTCCGTTGAAGGACCAGAACTTGACTGTCATAGACTTTTTGATTATTTGACATAAAGACATAAGCCAGCAGGAGCCAAACATGAGGGGAAATGACTAGCATGAATTTCTCCGTCAGATCATGGCATGCCCCTAGTGGAATGCAGCTGAGTGAATGGAGCGGGACACCTAAACATGAAATGCATAAAGAGTTTTGATCTCTGACGGAGGACTAACCAGACCGACTCTAACAGGATCGCAAGGAGCTTTCTTGGGCTGAAACACCCAAGATTACTGTGAAGTTTGCAAGAACAATGGACATTTTCCACGAGTATGTCCAATACTAAAAAAGTATTCCAACATACCTAAAAATAGTTACTATGAATTATGCGCATCCAAAACACACCACACTGACCAATGTTCAACATTAGACGCCTTAGCAGAGCGGCTAAATAGATCCACCTTTAGAATCAATGAATCTAGTCGTGGGGGACAAGGAGGAGGTATGAGGGGATGAAGAGCAGGGGGGAGGGGACCTATAAGGTGTTATAATTGTGATCAGGAGGGACATGTCACCAGATACTGTCCACTCCCAAGAATGCCTTGGTGCCTACAATGCAAGGTCAATACACATGCCACCGAAGATTGTCTTGAGATAATCGCAAAATGGGAAGAAAGAATCAAATAGAGTGGGACTAATTTGATCAATGCAGAACCATGAAATTCTAAATAGCTTCCAGTAACTAATATAAATATAGTTAACAGAGAGGGTAAGAATATAGGTGATGATCGGGGTATGGTAGACTAGCCTTCAATTGTTCAAGTAGCATCACCAAAGCAGTCATACAACCCCACCCAACAAAAGAAATACTATCAGGAAGAAACCAAATTATTTGATGGGTTAGCAAATATAAAAGGAGACAAGAAAGAAGACTCACACATAGTAGGTAACACTGGACCAATCAAAGAATGGTTTAGGATATTTTTGTAGATTGTTGATAATGAATAGATGTTAAAGGAGTTGCGCAGGAGTTTGAAAGCAGTATTTCCAGAAGACAAAGAGAAAGAGGAAACCATATCGGCGAACCTACCCATTCGAGAAGGGTACGACGAAACAAGAAGAGGACCGGTAGAGAATTCCAAATAGCTACTCAAGTCGCAAGATTCCAAAGAAGGGATACAATTTTAGATCTTGGGTCAAATGTAAATATTCTACCTAGAAAAACATGGGAAGTGCTGGAGAAGCCACAACTTAAATATTCACCAATACAACTGCGGATGGTGAGTGAGTATTGCATCTTGCAAATTGGAAGGTTGGAAGATGTAGAAGTAGATATAGCAGGGGTAAAAACTTATACTGAATTTGAAGTAATTGATATAATGGGTGATAAGGATCCGTACCCAGCACTCCTTAGTATCGACTAGGCATACGAGAACTATGATATCATCAACCTAAAGAAAGAGTTGATGATTTTTAAAGTAGAAGGAATGTTGGTAATACAACTGCTAGATTCATACCAAGGACCAAGGTTCATGGAACCTTTAGATGGCCGAGACAAGTCAGGAATGCTAGATCATTTGTATAGGCTAACAACAGGAAAAAGAGAAGACTACATAAATCCCACAGCAAGAGGATTAGTCAGTTGGAGGAGCATACAAAGTTCAGATTCTGGTTCAGAATCTGCTTGGGATGCATGGAAACAAGGAGGATACGATATTGATACCAGAAGCTACGCCAAGATATGCAGGATAAACTGGATTTGGGCAGAGGTAAGCAAATATCCTACCTTCCACGGTATTGAACCAGTAGAATTTTTTTTAAATAAAGTGGACATAAACATAAGAGAATATCACAAAGTCCCACTATTAGATATTGCATTACACGCCACCCCGACAAGGTGGTGGAAAGCGCATCACAACACTTTGCGTGAATGGGAGACTATCAAGCGAGCCATGAGAGAGAGGTTTAGACAAGAAGGAGACTGGCCACATGACAAGGTGAAATATAGAGGAAACTCAAAGACCATAAAACATTTAGAGGACTACATAGAGAAATGGGAAAGAGAGAAAGTACTGAAGGAACTTTGGGTGCATTTATTCATACATACCTTAGGTACAATAACACAAGCATGGTATATATAGGAGGAAATTCATAGACAGACAGCATATTAGGATATCATGGCTAGACAATTCAGTAGCAGTTTCTCGTTTAAAGATAGTGATCGACGCATGACTGAAACCTTATATTCCATTAAAAGGATCCTATTTACTCTAATACAGTTATAGGAAGGTTGCATTGACGATAAATTCCTACAATATTTCTATGAAGCAAGGTATCTAGAATACATATCTTGCAGCAAAGTAAATGCAGATCTAGAGGGGGTTGAACTAGAAGGACTGAGACACCTGACATTTCAAGAAACAGAAGGTGAACAGGATATTCAAGAAATCCCTTCAGGAGACACTGCACACTTTCTCCCAATGAAACTGTGGAAGCATAACATTGGTTCAGAGAATAAACCTAAGATGGCATCCATCGGAGATTATTGGGACGAGCAGACAACTAGGGAGATTTTTTATCTGTTGCGTGAATACGAAGACTTATTTCCAGCCTCTGTGGCTGAATTAAAAGGGATAAAAGGGGACATTGGAGAGATGAAGATCGTGCTAAACTAAATGCCCATCCAGTGAAACACAGACCATATAGGCTAAACCCAAGAGTGAAAGAGAAGGTCAAGAAAGAGATTGACAAAATGTTAGAAGCCGGACTTATATTCCTAGTGGATGAAGCAGAATGGATTAGCTCGATTGTAATACAGAACAAGAAAGATGCCACAAAAATCAGAGTCTGTGTAGATTACAGGAGCCTAAACAATGCATGTGTACATGATCCATTCCCGACGTTGTTTAGTGATGAAGTTCTAGACAATGTTGCGGGGAATGAGGCATATTCCTTCACTGATGGATTTTCAAGTTATCATCAGGTCCATATAGTGGAAGAAGATAAGAAGAAAACAACATTCACGACAGAATGGGGGTCATATGCCTATCATGTAATGTCATTCGGTCTGAATAACGCACCAATGATTTTTTCACGAATTGTCATAACTACCTTTAGAGATTATATTCATAGGTTCTTAGAAGTATACATGGATGACTGGATGGTGTACAGTTTGCTAAAGAAACACACCAGTCTACTACGGGTCATGTTTGAAAGGTGCAGGCAGTTACAAATCTCATTAAATCTCAAGAAATGCATCTTTGCAGTTCCATTCGAAACATTATTGGGCCATATTGTTTGCAAAGATGGGGTGTGTGTAGATCCCGTAAAGGTTGTGGCAATTGTAAATATGGAGCCGCAAAATAACATAAAGCAACTACGAGTAGCACTGGGCCATACAGGATATTACTGTCGATTTATTCAAAATTATGCCTCAATTACAACTCCTATGGAGAAACTATTGAAGAAAATAGAAGCTTTCATGTGGACAGAGGCTTATCAAGCGACACTGAACAAATTAAAAGAAAAACTAGTAAGCACCCCTATTATTATATACCCAAACTAGAATAAGCAGTTTCACATACATATTGATGCATCAGGAATAGCACTAGGAGCAGTTTTGGCCCAACTTGGAGAAAGAAACATGGATCACCCAATCTACTTTTCCATTAGAAAAATATCAACAGCCAAGAAGAACTACACAACAATGGAGAGGGAAGCACTGGAAATGGTTTACTCCCCAAAAAAATTTAGACACTATCTGCTGGGGGAACCATTCAATTTCTTCACAGACCACTCAACTTTAAAATACCTAGTGAACAGGACAGTGTTGGAGAACAAAATCTATTGGTGGTTACTATTGTTCCAAGAATTCACCTTCGAAGTGGTCATAAAACTGGGAAGGTTAAATGTGGGGCTAGACCATCTATCAAGGTTAGAATCAGGAGAAAATGAAGGACCTTTAGATGACCAACTTCCAAATGCTGACTTGTTCCGAATAGAAGCCATTCCAGACTACTTAGAGGATATTGTTTTGTTACTAACAACAGGATACTACCCGGAGGGATACACGTCAATGCAGAAGCGACACCTAATAGTGAGAGCGGCAGATTATCAGTTAATTGCAGGACACCTATACAAGTTGGGCCTCGATCAAGTTCTACGATGCTGTCTCCTTCAACATGAAAGGCAGGAATTGCTATGGGAGTGCCATGTTGGAGTTGAGGGAGGCCATGTCGGGGACAAAGATACTATAAGGAAGATACTGTAAGATGGATTGTGGTGGCCCACCATCCACAAGGACGCTAAATAATATGCAAAGAGTTGCGATGTTTGCCATAGAGTTTGGAAGCCATCTCAATAGGATGAACTGCCCCTAAATCCAATTCACATGGTACAAATATTTGAGAAATGGGCAATATATTTCATTAGCACTATCACGCCACCAGCATGTCATTCCCATGCTAGATATATCATAACCGCTACACAGTACCTTACTCGATGGGTAGAGGCAGCGCCAGTCAAGGATTGTACAGCCAATACTGCAGCAAGATTCATCTTTGAGTGCATTATATCAAGATTTGGATGTCCAAAAGTCTTAACCATTGATCAAGGGATGCATTTCATTAATGAAACTATCGCATCTCTCCTAAATAACTTCATGGTCCAATATCACAAAAGCAACCCATACCACCCACAGGCCAACATAATGGTTGAAGCCTTTAATAAAATACTCGAGAGGGGTTTGAAAAAAATTGTGTCAGCAAACCGAGACGATTGGGATGAATGGGTACTAGCAACACTATGGGCTTACATAATGACAGTCAAGAGAACACACAAGAAAATTCCATTCCAACTAGTATATGGTAGAGAGGTAGTAGTACCAGCAGAATTCATTGTCCCGAGCATTTTTATCTCTTAGGCCACCAAAATGACAGATGATGCAACTTTGAAAGAGAGAATGGAACAACTGATGGAGTTGGATGAATCAAGGTTTTTAGTGGAGTTCCACCAATTAGTTGAACAAAGGAGATAGAAGGCTTGGCACGATAGACACATAAAAAAGAAAACCTTCAAGATAGGGGATCATGCTCTACTGTATGACAGTAAGTTTCAAAAGTTTCTAGGAAAACTTCAAATGCATTGGTTGGGGTCATTCATAGTTGCGGATATTAAAGATTCAGGGGCGGTGAAGTTAGCGCACCTAGATGGAATATTGTTGTCTAGATGGGTGAACGGTGCACGCCTGAAGCCTTTCTACAAATCCACAATCACGCTATCAAATTAAAGGGGTCTTGGAAACAAGCCCGCAAGTAGGTTTTAGTCAATAATACATAGTCAATCTATAATAAATGCATAGTGAGTCACATGATTCAATAGCATACTCTTTTACATCCTATGTCTTTCTCATTTTTTCAAAATATATAGCACATGTCAATCTGGTTACAGAAATAATATCATGTCACCACAACCCACTTATGGTGGGGGGGATAGTCGCACGTTCCACGAGTCTTTTTCATTGTATTACTTGTCTTTTCCATAATAAGTAGGCAATAATACACCTGTCAGGTAGAGTTCTGTAAAATCTTTTCCTGTTGGGGAATAAATTAGCTAATAATTACACACCATTATGGAAAATTTATTAACCATGCGGCCCACTCTGTCCTTTCCCATGCTACGTCATACCAGTTAGATCCAGGTTAGCAGACAGTGGCATAACATGATTAAGAAGCATAGGGAAAGTTGTCATAGTAATTAGTTATCAAGTCCAGTCAGAAACATCGTGTCAAGTTTGTCTACTTAATTTGCATGGCAATGTAGGGAGTTTCAGAATTTCAAACACAGGTGACAGAAAAACATTAATTTCGCTCTGAGAGAACTAGCAACAGCAAAGAGGTAGAGATTCCAAAGCTCCGATCATGATTGTCTACCAAAGGCACAAAAATATGACGAAATCAATTATTTCAGTCCCAAACGATCGACTGGATGAGTGAATTACAGTGGTAGAGAATTTGTGTGGAAAGTATGATAAAGCAACATTAATGGATAATGATCTCTCTGATTTTTTCCAATTTCCATCATTGAAGTGGGAAGTATACACAGAACATGTGCCAAAGGGATATGGAATAATGACAACCAGGGTTAAAAAATATTTCAAATGCCTCCAGTGATCAAAAATGATAAATCTTATGAACTTAACTATTTTCGGCACACAATTAGCAGCAATGAAATGCATAGAGCTCTTAGCTAGCATGATGCATGGGAGATCGCTATGGCTCGACAAATAATATCACGTTTATGTTAATGACATTCATTTCCTGACAGGACTCTCTACAGGAGGAAATATAGTGGCTACAATGTTCCAAGGAGGAACAAAGCAAACGAAGAAAGAAGGAGATAAGGATTCTTACAAGAAATACAAGACCAAGCGTGGGGGCAGAGGTGCGAATATTAACCTTATCACCAAGGGCAACATCAGATTTGCTTGCTTCATAATAGAGGGGAAAACAATGAAGCATTTTTCCAAGAACGAATGTACCCTAGACGTAATCTCGATTGTGGAACACTACTGCCAAGCGGAGGTGCTAAATTTGTCAGCCTTTGTACTGAATGAGTTATTTGAAGCCTGTGAGGACATTTAAAAAAGGAGCATGAACTTCATATTTGGCTACATACTGATGACTCTAGAAATGTGGAAATGGTGACCGTCAAGAGGAAGAGAAATGATACAAATCAGAGATGACCAGCCCATAGTGCTTAGATATGACCCATGGAGAGCTTCAGGGGACCCCAACAGCAAAGAAATCAACGAGGCAGCATTTGCTGAATGGTATGGGTTGATGTTGATCACAATCAAGATGATAGAAAGAATACCCAGATAGATGCTGGATGGGTTTTCACAAGATATCTGATTGGGGTTACCCATGGGCACACATACATCAGGCCAAGATGCATCCACCAAGAAACATTTCAAATGAGGCAACAGAGATTTGTTTTATCAGAAGCAACATTCCATAGCGAGGTTGGTTCGTGGTCGAGGGTTGCGTGCGAGATCACCTAAGGGAAATAAATATATTTATTTGAAGGGATGAGGCCACAACCACAAATAGAAGAAGCGGCAGGGAGTAGAGGGAGCTACAAGCAGAGAATGACCTAGAGTCGATGGTTCTTCGGATGGAACAATGGATGTCATCCCTCAAGAAAAAAATTGCAAACTTCACTTACTCTTCAGGTGAGGCAACATAATCTGTGGTTTTTCAAGGTTCCACTTTGTTTAATCCGATAATAACCACTCCTCTAGTTGTATCAATTCCCAATGTTGGCCCCCATGCACAATCAAGGCCAACAATCCCAAAGCATAAGCAAAAAAGGGGAATTAAAATTCCAGTCCCCAAGAAGCCTGTTTGGTCAATTTAGTGTGTTCTAAATTGCTATTTAAAATGTCAATCCAGGATTCGTAAACTGACGAAGTGAAGTGTACTATATGTACAAGATAACCATTTCCTTAGTCTTTTGTCGTTTTTGAGTTTTTTAGTTTGTTTTTGGATGTATCTTTCCCTAATGTGTCATGGTGAAAATGAAAGTTAAGTATGGATGGTAATGGTGATTTATACGGTGATTTTCCCAAACTTAAAAGTGTTCAAAGAGAAAGCTTTAAAACAACTATAATGAAATCAATTCTTAAGAGGAAGTAAATGTATCAAACAGTGAACTAATGACAATGGCCCAGTATCCTTGCTGCTGAATGAAAAAGAAAGTAAAAACTGAACTTAAAGCAACTCAAACTAAAAGCAAAGCAACTAATTCACACTACTTCAACTCTTCTGATCCTTTACCCTTCAGCTCAATCTACCTTGTGGGAAGCAATCATGAACAAGTTAAGCAATATGATATCTAAATGGCAGGAAATTAAATTGCATAAAGGAAACTAATCACACTACTTCAACTCTTCTGATCCTTTACCCTTCAGCTCAATCTACCTTGTGGGGAGCAATCATGAACAAGTTTAATCAATATGATATCTAAATGGCAAGAAATTAAATTGCATAAAGGAAACTAATCACACTACTTCAACTCTTCTGATCCTTTACCCTTCAGCTCAATCTACCTTATGGGAAGCAATCATGAATAAGTTAAGCAATATGATAACTAAATCACACTACAATAAATAATATTCTGATTCCTTACTAATAGAGTCACTTGACTATAGAAAGAAACCATAAACAAATGAGTGGTATGATGTCTAAGTAGCAGAAAATAAATAAGCAAAACACAATTTGAAAAAGGACAGTGCTGGAATTAAACTTCAGAAAATGAAAATTAGCAGGAAGGACAAGATGATCTCATATGTCAATAATTATCAAAAAGATAAAAAATTCACCCGAGCTGCCTAAGAAAACCTGTAGAAAAGCATTGATCGGCCAACAGCTATAAGAAAACAGAAGTGAAAATGTAAATAGCAGTGAATTAAAAACATCAAAACAGCATGTTATATACAAGCTAATGATTATGAAAACAGAAATATAATAAAATCAAATGAAAACTATATAGGGCTTTAGTGCGCAGGGGCCCTCTGCCACCTCAACCAGTCAACGAACAGTCACAAGAATGAACTCAGGAAAGTAGTCTTCTCATGTATTAAAGCAGCAGCAAAATATATAAAACAGAGTACAGTGGGGTGATAATAGCAACAGTTCAAAAATTACATCACCAAAAAGCTTTACACAGCATTCATCAACGTGTTATTTATAATGAAAAAGTGTTGAAACTAACTAACTGAATCCTATGCTATTAACTGCGTTGCCAGAGACACGTAGATCTCCTCAGCCGAGATCTAGCGTAACGGTCATCATGTCTATTAAATCTTTGGAGTGGTAGCTGTTGGATTCAGGTTACGGGGATGATCTCCAGGTGTGTCGATGTCTCCGTGGGCTGAGGACTATGCCACGTAAACTTTCACGTGCTCAAAACATAGACGTGCCACCGCTAAATTCCTTGGTTGGCTTTGCCTTTGACCCTTGTTGACCGTGACCTTCTATGGATGATTTGGTTGATCTGAAGGGACACGTTCCATGTACCCGTCACCTGTAGCTTGCCCATGTGGCTTGTTTCTTCATAGGACACCTGTAGCATAGCCTTTAACAAAATTCCTACGAAATCCTGTGCTGGCTGCGGAAACCTGTGCTGGCTGCGGAAACTGACAAGTTTCCGCAGCTGCCTGAACAAAAATCTAAACCAAACAACAGTCATAAGCATAGTTAGAAAACCATGTAAGAAGCTCTTTTTAGACTATAATGCAATGATTTAACAGCTTGATGGATGAAATAAGTGGAAAAAGAAGGCTGAGAGGGTGTATAGGAAGGTGCAAGTTTGAGGCTCAACATACCCCCACTGTGAAGGTGTTGCATGTCCTCATGCAACCAAAATTTAGTTATTTCCCTCTAATCCATATGTTTTGAGGCTTCTTCTAGGACATCTAGCCCTCTTTTCTTGTTCTTTGATGCTAACATCATCCTGGGTTTCCTGACTAGACATTTGAACTTGAGATTAATCAATGTTCTGCTTAACTTTTTGCACTTTTTCTTTAGTTTCCTATTTTTCTTTTGCCACAGTCCTAAATGGAGCATAGTGTTATCATGGACAATCTTGTCTACCTTGCTCTGCTCTTTGAGTGCTTCATTTTCCTGTTTGATATGCCTATTTAGGACTTCTAATTCAAATACTTCCTGTTTCAAAGACTGAACTTGTGCATCTAGTGGCAAAGTGGTACTCGGTCCTGCAGCTGATTGTTCTAGGGATTCCATGTAGTTATATACCTCTTGTTGATTAGGATCTACCTCAGGTGTCTTTCTCAGACTAAGCTCAAAATCTGGTGGAGGAGGAGGACTGCTCTCTCTTTCCGGCCGAAAAGGGCTTTCATCATGTGGAGGACATGTTTCAATGCTTGTCTGAGCTAGAGATTTCTCAAGTGTCTCTTCACCTAAATCAATAAAGTGAGGCTGTTTTCCTTGGGTTTTATTCACCTTTCCTTTTATCCTAGTGCTCCTCCTTAAGTATGGACTAGTACTCTTTTCTTGTGCACTCTGTTTTCCTTTTTGCTTTTTCTTTGCTATAGCAGCAGCCTGAAGATGTACTAGTCTTTCTGACAGTGGTTGATAATCCTCCTCTATGGATTGATCAGGGGATGGATAGACTTCTTGAATGGTTCTTTTGCCTTTTTCTTTCTTCTGTTTCTTATTTTTAGCTCTATCTTCTTCTTCTTTTTGGATAGTTTCTTGAGTTTCTATTGTAGGGGAGTCTTGGACTGTAATGTTCTTTTCTTTCCTCCTACTTTTCCTTGGAATATTTGGTGGACTGCTTCCAGAGGCCTCAGATGGCTCTTGGAAGTAGTTTCTTGTCAAGAATTGCTCCCAAGTATCTTTAGTTTTCTTCAACTGGTCCTAAATAAGAATTTTTATGAGTCCATGATGGTAGAGATGAGGTTCAATATTGCCTATGTGTTTTTGAACTGTAACACTCATCTTTTTCAGACTCAATAGCAGAAAATGAGGAAAATTAAGAATGTGACCCTCTAGGAAATTCATCATCAGTCTAGCATGATACATATACATAGAACCAAAACAACCTTCACACGTGATAAATTTCTGGATGACTAACAGTAGACTAGACCATTCCTCTTTTAGTGCATGAACAGGGATGCCTCTTGTAAATACGATGGTATCCATACCTTGGTTTTGTAGCATGATTCTCCATATCTAATCGTCCACACTTCTATTTTTAAACCACCTTTCACCTTCTTGAGGTAGACCTGTGGCACCTGCTACGGTGGCCTCAGTCACTGTGAACTTCAAGTCTCCAATCTCCACTGTTTGTCCATCAAAAGATTGTGCAAAAGCTTTGGTCACCTCCTTGTTATGGCCTTTAAACTTTTGGATAAATCGTAGCCATCTGGCTTTCTTCAGCAATTCCTTAGTTTGAGGATAACCTTCCAAGTATTTCGGTCCTTCCGGCTCGGCTCTCAGTAATTTTCCCATCCTCTGTTTTAAATTCCAACTGAGAGTTCTTCTGCGTGTGAGGGTTCAGAAAAAATGGCTCGGTTACAGGATTTAGGATAGACTGTAGTGGCTACAATCGGGGTTTAGAACAACTGTAGTGGCTGCAGTCGGGGTTTAGGATAACTGTAGTGACTGCAGTTGGGGTTTAGAACAAACTGTAGTGGCTGCAGTCGAAAATGGAGAACAGGGAATGGAAGTACCTGAATTACCGGAGGAACAGAGGGTGAGCAGCAGTAAACAAGTTCAAAATAAAATGCGGATGCATGCGAGGAGTATGGTATTAGTGGAGTGGTAAACGAATGGAGTAACATCGGGGTTCTTTTGAATCGGATGACTGTGTATGAAATTTTTACATGTCTCAACAGACGGCTGCGGAAATTACGGCTAAGAAGAACCGTAA
The DNA here is from genome assembly GCA_031772625.1 of Pinus tabuliformis. Taxonomy (NCBI): domain Eukaryota; kingdom Viridiplantae; phylum Streptophyta; class Pinopsida; order Pinales; family Pinaceae; genus Pinus; species Pinus tabuliformis. The sequence goes on from CM062818.1 coordinate 1,788,894,832, forward strand.
CACAATAGGTCATGTCTCAAGAGTACGGGTAATAAATGGAAGTGCAGTCAGTCTTGAGTTTAAACTCGAAATAATCATGAGACCGTTGGAGAAATGAATGCAAGGTGTGTGAAGTGATATCGTGGAATAGGAGTGGCAGTGGAGTTATCGTATCAAATTATTGCACATAGTAGAACTTGTTATGGTTTGATAACTATGCGTAATTATGACTTGAATTGTTATTTGATAAGGATTTTTTATCATACCTTTGGAAACTTTTTCATTTCTTGCTCAAGGCTTCTAACCTATTGCTCTTCCTTGATGTCTTGGAGATGTCCCATGTCTTTAGCTCAATTACACCTGCATTTCATGATTATTGTACTAACATCTTACTGTAAATTTGAAAACAGAGTGATGCTGGCTGCCGAAATCGTTTCTGGCTGCGGAAACTGCTTCTGGCTACGGAAACTGAGACAGCACCCCCTTAACTGCACAAAGATAGTTAGAGAAGAACTAACTGAATGAAAATAGTCCTGAAAGGGACTTTTATTGATGAAATGAAATGGAATGAGTGGAATGAAATGAAAATGAAGTGGAGTGAAGTGAAATGGAAATGAGAATGAGATGGAGGTGAAGTGAAATGGAAAATGAGATGGAGTGAAGATGGAAAGAGAAGGAGAGGAGATTTTTTTTTTTTGGAAAATATAGAGTGTCAGGTGTCCCTGATTTTCACTCTACATTTTCTATATAAGACCGCCAATCTATGATTGGATTTCAGGCTTATACAATTTTTTTTTTTTCTTCACTGAAAGAAACAAAGGCTAGGCTGATGGGGGAGAAGGATTCTTCTCCATCAGCCTTATTGCAGAATTGTCCTGGAACATTTTGACAAATTCCTCTTTTGAGAGTGGCTTATGATAAATTTTCAATCGGTGGCCATTCACAATGAGAGGAGTTTGAAATTCATCAATAGTCTTGATTCTTACCGCTCCATTGTTAAAGACTTTGTCAATCTCATATGGCCCAAGCCAATGAGTCTAAAATTTTCCTTTGAAGTCTTTAAACTTGGAATCAAACAATAACGCCCAATCTCCCTCTTGAAACTTTCTCTTTGATGTATCTGTCATGCCACTTAGCTCTTTGATGTTGAACTAGATCAGTCCTTAAAATTGCATCTTGTCTGATCTCATCTAGCTCATTCAGCTGCTCCATTCTGTGCTTTTGGGCTTCTGATAGATTCATCCCCAACTGGACTGCCATCTTGAAAGTCTTGACTTGAAACTCAATGGGGAGCAGGACCTCTTTCCCATAAACAAGTTCATAGGGAGAATGTCCTGTTGTATTCCTCCATGTAGTTCTGTAGGCCCATAAGGCTTCAGGAAGCCTTTCTGCCCAATATTTTCTGTGTAGATGAATAGTTTTGGTGATGATGCTTTCAAGAACTTTGTTTGTAGACTCCACTTGGCCATTTTCTTGCGGATGGTAAGGAGTAGATTTTCTGTGCTTGATTTTATATTCTTCCATCATCTTTTCCATCAAGTTAGATGTAAATTGACTTCCCTGATCTGTCACAATTTCTCTTGGGACACCAAAACAAGTAAAAATATCCTCAAAAAGAAATTGAACAACTGAATTTTTAGTGGCAGAAGGCAATGCTTTGGCTTCTACCCATTTAGTGACATAATCAGTGCATACCAATATATACTTCTTTTGTTTAGATGGTGGATTAATGGGTCCAATGAAATCTAAAGCCCATTTTTCAAAGGGTTTGATGAGTACCTATGGTTGTAATGGCATTTCATTTGAAAGAGTCGGTCTCCCAACTCTTTGGCAGCTGTCACACCTTCTGACATATTGTTTTGCATCTTTGAAAAGGGACGGCCAATAATATCCTAAAGAAAGGATTTTATAGGCCATCCTTTTGTCAGCAAAGTGTCCACCGCATGGTTCATCATGCATGCCTTGAGGATGTCAAGCATTTCATCTTCCCAAACACATCTTCTGATCACACAATCTAGCCCTGTTTTAAACAATTCATTAGAAATCCATGAATAACTTGAACTCTCCTAAATAATTTTTCTTTTTTCACCAGGAAATAGATGTGGAGGTAGCTTCCCTGTAACCAAATAGTTAGCAATATCTGCATACCAAGGAATCGTAGTAGTTAATGCAAACAAATATTCATCTGGAAACTTATCCTCTACAGGAGAATCTTCGTTAGTATTTTGGATTCTAGACAAGAAATCAGCTACTGTATTTTGTTTCCCTGGTCTATCCAACACAGTAATATTGAATTCTTGTAAAAGTAAGAGCCATCTTGTAACTCTGCCATTAGTAACAGGTTATTCATGAGATATCTAATTGCATAATGATCAATATGGACAAAAGTTTCATAGCCGGTTATATAATGTCTAAACTTATTGATTGCATGAACAACAGCTAAGAACTCTTTCTCAGTCACAGTATAGTTTAACTCAGTGGGAGTCAAATTTTTACTGGTGTAGTAAATGGCATAAGGAACTAAATCCTTTTGTCCCAACACAGCTCCTAGAGCTGTATCTGAAGCATCTGTGGAAATATGGAAAGGAAGTTTCCAATTTGGACCTCTCAAAATGGGTGCTTCAGATATTCTTGTTTTCAAAGTTTCAAATGCAGATTGACAATCAGGATCCCATTTGAATTCACAATCTTTTGTAAGTAGTTTGAAGAATGGAGATGCTATTTTGGTGAAGTTTTCAATAAATCTTCTATAGTATCCAGTAAATCCAATAAAACTTCTAACATCTTTTTGACAATTTGGAATAGGCAACTTGGAGATGACTTCAACTTTTGATCTATCAACTTTAATCCCATCTCCTGAAATATGATGTCCTAAAACAATCCCTTCAGTAATCATCATAAAGCATTTTTCATGACTTAATGATAGGTTTGTTTCTTTACATCTTATAAGGACTTTTTCCAAATTCTCTAATGCCTCTTCAAACGAATTACCATAAACTGTAAAATCATCCATATAAATCTCTACACAATCATGGATTAGATTGGAAAAGATTCCTAGTACTGCCCTTTGAAATGTTGCGGGTGCATTACATAATCCAAAAGGAAGTACTCGATAAGCAAAATTTCCCCATGGACAGGTAAATGTGGTCTTGTCCTGATCTTCAGGTGCTACCTGAATTTGATTGTAACCACTAAAACCATCCAAAAATGAAAAATACTTTTTGCCTGCTAAAGTATCTAATACCTGATCGATAAAGGGTAAAGGAAAGTGATCCTTCAAAGTTGCTTTGTTCAATTCTCTGTAATCAATGCATACCCTCCATTTACCATTCTTTTTAGGTACTATAACCAAAGGAGAAACCCATCGGCTATCTTAAATTGGATAAATGAAGTTTACATTAAGTAACTTTTGGAGCTCTTCTTTCACTATCTCCCTAAGGTTTGGATTCATCCTTCTCTGTGGTTATCTGATTGGTCTATTGTTTTCCTCAATGTAGATGTGATGAATGCAAGTCTTAGGGTCAATACCTTTCATATCAGTATACTCCCATGCAAATGCAGTAGAATGTTTTTGCAAGATTTTGGTTAGTTCTTCCTGTTGTGATCTTTCCAAATTTTTGTTGATATTCAATGTTTTTCCTGGAAAGATCTCAATGGCGGAACTACCAAATTCTTCCATAGAGAAAAGAGACATTTGTCTAGATGATAGATACTCAATGTCGGAATCTAACTGAAATTGTGTGTGGTCATATTCTGAAGATGTTTCAAAATTTTCTAATGTGTTCAGAATTTGACTATCTTCACTAACTTCAGAAATGGTAAAGACAGGTTGTATAGTATCTTCATCATCAATCCACTCATTATCTCCTATTTTTGTAATTGCTTTTGCTGGAGGATACAGATTGAATTTCTTTGTCAAATTACCATCAGAAATATACATATCCCCGGACCTACAACTGATGAAAGCATTGGCTGTGGCTAGCCAAGGTCTTCCTAAGATGAGAAGATGTCCTCCTAAATTACTCTTGGGAGTTAAAATCATGAAATCCTCTGGATATTCCCAAGAGTCTAAGGAGGCTGAAATGTCTTCTAATACACCATCTGGTTTGATAATTGATCGATCTACAAGTTGTAGTAAAGTAGGTGTAAAGAGAAGATTAGGAAGTTTCAGCTGTTCCATAGTCTGTCTACTCATAATGTTGATAGCAGCCCCTAAATCAATAAAAGTATTTGGAATTTCAACCCCATTGATATGTGTTTTGACAATTGGACTACCGGGATCTACATACTTCTGCACAGTAATTTTTCCCATCATGATGTCTGCAATTTTCCCTACCAGGTGGATTCTTCTTGTGTCTCTAGGTTTCCTTCTTGGTCTTTTAAGACTCAAATCCTTTATTGTTTTTGCTAGAATAGGAATCTCTTTAATGGCTTGTAACAAGGGAATCTTGATACAGACATTCTTCAATTCATCTAGAAAATCATAGTCAGGCAACAAGATTTGCTTTTCCACCCCTTTGTCAATTTGTAATCTTTCAGGAAAAGGAGGTGTGGATGAAGATGCAGGTTGCTCAACTATAGGAGTTGTAGGGGTTAGTTATTTTTCTTTTTCTTTCTGAGTGTTTGGGTTTTGAAGAGATGCTTCAGAACCCTTATTGGCTTCAAGAGATTCTTCCTCAGAAATGCTTTTATTTTGGGCATCTATAGAAGGTTTATCTAGAACTCTACCAGATCTAAGTTGTACATCATTGAGAGGAACAATCATATAAGCAGGAAATTGTTGACCTTCTATCATGTAAGCATTTTGAGGGTTTTTATTATTGGGGTTTGGCAATGGATGAGAAGGAAGTTGATTTGACTTCTGTTGGAATGGAAGCAAGAGTTGAGAATTTGGGTTTTGTTGAGAGGGTTGTTGTTGTTGAAATGGCAATCATAGTTGTGGGTTTGGAAGTTGTGGAGCTTGTTGGTTTTGAAAATATGGAGGATATTGATAAAATTGAGAAAATCTCCCATAAGGATTTTGCATACCTTGTACCCATGATTGAAAAGGATTTTGAGGTTGGGACCAAGGTTGTTGCCAAGGATTCCAATTTGGTGGGGGTTGAAAGTTCATAGAGTTGTTAAACCCTTGATTTTGTTGCCCCTGCCAAGGTCTCCTTGCAACAAAACAGAGAGACTCAATTGTGTTTGGATCTTCTTGAAAGACAGCTTTGAGCCCAGGAATTGAAGGACAATCCTTGGTCTCATGATTCTCTAAACAAATCGCACATGTTTCTACAACTTTTGCATCCAAGGGACATTCCCTAAGAGCATGTTTTTTTTCTACATTTTGGGCAAAAGATGGCTAAAGCTTCAGCTTCTGCTTTCTACTTATTGTGGATCTTAAGAGTGTCTAGTTTCTCACTAAGACTCCCTAAGATATCAGTTTTGAATTCATCAAGAATATTGCCAATCTCAGCCCTACTTACTGATCCAGTTGCAGATTTGTTTGCTCTGATGAGAGAAGGATCTATAGGCCCTTTTCCAGTTTTAGATTTCCCTCTTGAGAGATGGACACACAGTTCTACTATGTCATGAAGTGGAAGTTGAAATATGTCTCCTTTTCCCATCATGTTCAAAATATCTATCCATTCATCTCTAATGGCTTTTAATAGAAGGGCTTTCAAGGTCTCCTCATCTAAGTTACTCATTTTTTCTCTTTTCAGATTGTATTGGAATCTTTCAAGTAAATCCTCCAAGTTTTCATCTTCTTTTTGTACCATTTTAAATACTTCATCCTTGTGGTTGGTAGGCATAAAATAATCCATGTATCTATCCAAAAATGTTTGTTTCATATCATTCCAATTCCTAATGGATTGAGTGAGTAATCCCATGAACCATTTCAAAGCAGCTCCTTTCAATGTTGAAGGAAACAGTTTGTGTTTTTGAGAGTCTTCCAGATAATCAGAGGTTCGACACATGACCTCAAACTCAAATAGAAATGTTTCAGGATCTTCATTTCTTAACCCATGAAAGTTTGGGAGGACAGATGGTGAAATATTTTTCATTGTTGCTCGAGAATCCTCATCGACTATAGGAAATCCAAATGATTTATCTCCATCCCTATTTCCCCCATTGTTACCTCTACCTCCTCCATTATTTCCTCCTCCCCCTCCTCTACCTCTACCTCTACCAAATCCGTTAACTCCCTCTTTTGTCATGGTAGTTTTCTCAGAGATTTCAGAGTCCTCTGGTTCCTCTACTAATGGCGAACGAGAAGGAATTTCTCCCTCTTCTTCCTTAGATGATTCTACTTCTTCAATTACAATGTGTCTCCCTGTAGAAGAAAAGAAAGGATCTTTTCCTAATTCAGATTCGATGGATGGTGAGGAAGAGTCTCCTAACTCAACTACTGTCTCTTGAATTCTAGGAATCCTAGGGCTAGGAGTGTAGGTTGGAGATGATGGACGTGTCTCTTGTCTATTCCTTGAGATAGAAGGAGTTGTAAAAATCGAACTCTTGGCTCTAGCTAAAAACCTTCCCCTAGAATCTCTTGCTCTATGCATGTCATTTTTTTTTCTTCAAGTCAGGCTAATAATTCTCTTTCTGATCTTCCAGGTCACTCTAGGTGCAAGAAGAGAGCATACTCAAGAAACTATTAAACCAATAACTTTCTCTTTTCTAATCCTCCAGATCACACCAAGTGCAAGAGGAGAGCATACTTTGAGAGGTTATCAATTTTCCTTCCTTGAAATTTTCTTGTTTTTTTTTTAAGAAATTGGCTACCTAATTTCACTTTCCCCGGCAGCGGCGCCAAAATGTTTGGTCAATTTAGTGTGTTCTAAATTGCTATTTAAAATGTCAATCCGGGATTCGTAAACTGACGAAGTGAAGTGTACTATATGTACAAGATAACCATTTCCTTAGTCTTTTGTCATTTTTGAGTTTTTTAGTTTGTTTTTGGATTTATCTTTCCCTAATGTGTGATGGCGAAAATGAAAGTTAAGTATGGATGGTAATGGTGATTTCTACAGTGATTTTCCCAAACTTAAAAGTGTTCAAAGAGAAATCTTTAAACAACTGTAATGAAATCAATTCTTAAGAGGAAGTAAATGTATCAAACAGTGAGCTAATGACAATGGCCCAGTATCCTTGCTGTTGAATGAAAAAGAAAGTAAAAACTGAACTTAAAGCAACTCAAACTAAAAGCAAAGCAACTAATTCACACTACTTCAACTCTTCTGATCCTTTACCCTTCAGCTCAATCTACCTTGTGGGAAGCAATCATGAACAAGTTAAGCAATATGATATCTAAATGGCAAGAAATTAAATTGCATAAAGGAAACTAATCACACTACTTCAACTCTTCTGATCCTTTACCCTTCAGCTCAATCTACCTTGTGGGAAGCAATCATGAACAAGTTTAAGCAATATGATATCTAAATGGCAAGAAATTAAATTGCATAAAGGAAACTAATCACACTACTTCAACTCTTCTGATCCTACCCTTCAACTCAATCTACCTTATGGGAAGCAATCATGAATAAGTTAAGCAATATGATAACTAAATCACACTACAATAAATAATATTCTGATTCCTTACTAATAGAGTCACTTGACTATAGAAAGAAACCATAAACAAATGAGTAGTATGATGTCTAAGTAGCAGAAAATAAATAAGCAAAACACAATTTGAAAAAGGACAGTGCTAGAATTAAACTTCAGAAAATGAAAATTAGCAGGAAGGACAAGATGATCTCATATGTCAATAGTTATCAAAAAGATAAAAAATTCGCCCGGGCTACCTAAGAAAACCTGTAGAAAAGTGTTGATCAGCTGACAGCTATAAGAAAACAGAAGTGAAAATGTAAACAGCGGTGAATTAAAAACATCAAAACAGCATGTTATATACAAGCTAATAATTATGAAAACATAAATATAATAAAAGCAAATGAAAACTATACAGGGCTTTAGTGCGCAGGGGCCCTCTGCCACCTCAGCCAGTCAACGAACAGTCACAAGAATGAACTCAGGAAAGTAGTCTTCTCATGTATTAAAGTAGTAGAAAAATATATAAAACAGAGTACAGTGGGGTGATAATAGCAACAGTTTAAAAATTACATCGCCAAAAAGCTTTACACAGTGTTCATCAACGCGTTATTTATAATGAAAAAGTGTTGAAACTAACTAACTGAATGCTATGCTATTAACTGCGTTGCCAGAGACACGTAGATCTCCTCAGCCGAGATCTAGCGTAACGGTCATCATGTCTATTATATCTTCGGAGTGGTAGCTGTTGGATTCAGGTTATGGGGATGATCTCCAGGTGTGCCAATGTCTCCGTGGGCTGAGGATTTTGCCATGTAAACTTTCACGTGCTCAAAACAGAGACGTGCCACCACTAAATTCCTTGGTTGGCTTTGCCTTTGACCCTTGTTGATCGTGACCTTCTATGGATGATTTGGTTGATCTGAAGGGACACGTTCCATGTACCCATCACCTGTAGCTTACCCATGTGGCTCGTTTCTTCATAGGACACCTGTAGCATAGCCTTTAACAAAATGGTTGTGGAATCCTGTGCTGGCTGTGGAAACCTGTGCTGGCTGCGGAAACTGACAAGTTTCCGCAGCTGTCTGAACAAAACCCTAAACCAAACAACAGTCATAAGAATAGTTAGAAAACCATGTCAGAAACTCTTTTTAGACTATAATTCAAGGATTTGACAGCTTGATTGATGAAGTAAGTGGAAAAAGAAGGCTGAGAGGGTGTATAGGAAGGTGCAGGTTTGAGGCTCAACAAAGCCCAAGACAACTGTTGGAGTCCCAATTTTCGATCTCACTGGTGAGGCCAGTCAATCTATATTTGCATCCCCAATCATTGAATAAAATCCTCAAACATCATCCACAGTCTCACTAGGGTCGCGAGATCCATCCCGGAATACAGCCTCCACTGACCCTGTCCAAAACAATCCCCCCTGATATGCGTGTATCCATAGAAGAGATGGAAGTAGACTCTACCCAGCAATACTGTGATCCTCTTCAAGGCAATGGTTCTCATGCGTCCTCGTTAGTATCTCTACTTCTAGGGTTGGGCCCACTACCCTCGAATGAGCCAATGGTTTCTACTTTGCAGTCAATTGGAACTGAGCAGTACCAGACCAAATTCCCTATAAATTTCCCATTGATTCCAAACCCTATCATTATTCCACCTACACCTCGGTTCACCCGGTCTTCACAGCAAGAAAACTCTCCCCCGTCTCATTCAAAAAATTCCATCACCAACAGCCTACCCATTCGAAGCAATTTTCCAAATCCAAATACAATGTAGGAAGAAACCTTGCAGCATTGGTCATCAATGCAGATGTTTGGATTCATCCAACAAGCTTCACAAAGAGAAGAGAAATTACATGATGACCTCGTCCATGAACATGAACAACATAGAAGATAGTTGTAGGAGGTCATGAAAGAAAGAGATCAGCTAAAACAAGCAAATAGTGATCTACAGGCACATGTAGATCAAGTCACAAATAAATTTCAGTCATTGTGGCAAACCATATTAGATGTTTTCATAGAAGCTCCCAAGGATATTACATCTTGCACGTTGGTCGATTGTTGTGACCACATCCAAGAAGCATGCTCAAGTCTAGCAGCCACGAATGTAGACATGAAGAAAAAATCGGAGACAGTCAAATCGGTGTTGCCTGATCCAATTGAGATATACGCTAGGACAATAGATGAGAAGATCAAAACCATCGTTGCTGCAAAAGAATCACTTGCTAAAGTGTTGGTTTATGGGTTTACCCTAATGGATAAAGTACATGACTGGTCGTGAAGCTTAGCCATAAAGAATCAGCCTGTCTACCCTTTACGAGAACAACTTCAAGTTTTACTTGCCAACAACAAAATATTTACATACCCCCTCCGCCTGCAAAATATTGATGAAGAAATCGCCACACCTAAGGCCCAAGAAAAACATATAGAGGAGGAATCTGCAAAAACAAAGAATAATTAGAGACCTCAGAGCTCCAGTTTGCCAATATGTCCTTGCCTTGAAAGAAGTCTGCAACCACAGCGAAGATCAGTGGAACAAACTAAAAATCAGCAGACCGGGTCAGCTAATGTCCAGCACAACAGAGGAATTCATCAAACATGTTGACTCCATAGCAAGTGCGTGGCAAATAACATTGAGCGAATACAATAAGTTCAGGCAAGAAATGACAACAGTTGTTCCTGAGTTGGGGCCTTCATTTGGAGAAGGAGGCCAGCAAACTGTAGAAGAAGCAGATGAAACAGTAGTCCCTCAGAGGGAAGAACAGGAGCAGCCGCAAGTAGAAATACTCATGTAAACAACAACAAGACCCACAATACTGGAGATAGATTGACTCGAGGATGAGTCAAATAACTGTGGTCGGGGCCTATTGGGCCCTTCATTTTTAATTTTGAAATTTTTGGAGATATGAAGAGGGAAAAACAGGTGGCAGGAGCAATGGTAAAGTTGTGAAGAAGATAGCTGGGAAAGGGAGCAAGATCATGCAGTTGTGGGATAGTTGCAACAAGGTGTTAGGAACAATCAGAAAGAGTTGAGTGAACAAGGAGGAGGACAAGAAGCAGTCGAGGGGATTGACAACTGAATGGAATTGGCAATTCGATCAGTAAAGGAATAGATAAAAGGATAGAACAACATGAAGAAGAGGGTTGGTATCTGAGGGAGTTTAGAGTACAGAGGAACCTGATTAGAAGGTGAAGCAGTGGTGGGAAGACCAGAGTAGGGCTCGTTCTAAGATCTGGAACATTCTATCACGTATTCTATGTATTTTCTCACGGCTTCATGCCGAATGTGTGTTGTAATGGATCTTATGTTGAATTAATATGAATGAGTACTTGGACCGGTTTCATAGTATTGTCTGGGTGTAATTTCGTGATTGATGGGCCTGCTTAAAAGTTTTTAATGTTGAGGATCTTTCCCTGATGTCATTTTTGTGCCAACAAATACAAAGGCAATATAATATAACAATAGCACAATGCCACATGCATTTAAAGCATGCAAGGCGAGTGCTGCAAACAGACAAAGCCAAATACGTTGTAGGGGATTTTGAACCCTATACTGAAAATACCATGATCATGCACAGAAATGAGAGAGACACCAAAGAAAGGGATAATCAACATTGGCTATGATCCTCTTAAGGCTCAGAGTGATGTTGCGCAAGCCAAATTATAATAAAGGACTATACAGTGGTCCAAATTAATGTTTTACTTTCAGTTAGACTATCATGTTTCTAGCATTATTATTTGTTTGCATATTTATTTGAACAATTTTATTTGTTTGCAGGTGGGGGGTGTTGATTGGCATGGAGAAAGATAGAGTTCCTTGCAATAAGCCATGTAGTCAGGGTTTCAACAAATAGGATAGTTGTATCCATGTAGTTGCCTGAAACATTGTGTCAAGCATGATGGCAGGGATAGTAGCAGGCAAATCAACATTCAACACAACAATTAGATCGCAACCTGGTTTAGTATCTCATCATGACTACACAACAACATTAGGGTTTTCAAAAACCATACTCTTGCACATCACAATTACTCTTATATTAATATGTAAATATTTCTCATCATTATGCCAATAGTTATGCATATATCAATTAGGCATGTAACAATCAATGGACAAAAGAGAAGAGTGAGGAAGTTCAAAAGTCATTAGGGTAGATGAAAGGTCACAGGAGAAGGTGAAAGGTTACCCTCATCACCTCTATAAATAGACCCTCATGCCTTGTTGAGAAAGTGGAGAGTACTTTTAGCACTTGAGTTGGATCTAGGATTAGATAACTTATTTTTTCTTGAGAGCTAAAGGCACTCAGCTCTTGCCAGCTAATAGAGTGAGTTATAGCGAGGCTAGGTTTTTGCATTGGGCAATGGTATGAGCATCCCATGTTCCACTGTTGGGATTTAACAAATTGCAAGATATGTACTTGGATTTACAATAGCATTAATAATATGTTCTTCATGTTTGGCATTGATTCCCATGCTTACTCATGGTGGTTGTATTGTTTATCTAATATTTTCACTATATTTGCATATGGGATTTCATACACGCAATATGTTATGGATTGGTCTGTAGTTGTTGCATGTATGTTTTCTTTCAAATTTGTGCTTGCATATTCTACGACATGCCAGTGACTTATTGTGAACTAATTTTCAATTAACCTCTAGCATGTTCTTGTTCTTTTATGTTTGATTGGGTTTTGGCTCACTGGTCCTTCTCATGACATGCCTCTTCTTAGTGTTGTTGTGACTTGATTGTATCTCTTTCTGTAGTTTTCCAATCTTGGGTTGACTTCATTTCAATGTTTATGCATTTCATTCTTGTCCTCACTCTGACTTCTTTAGTTTGGTAGCCAAGATCGAAACAATCATGGTAGCAGTCAGGCCCATATACCGGATGTGGCTCTTATCCCAAACGGTGTGAGGTCTAATTGGGACTTCACACCAAGGAGACCCCCTAGCTATAGGCCGGAACTAGTGCCGTCATTAGATTTGGAGCCTACAGTTTGGTTTCATATTTGTAAATGGCTTCGTCCTAAATCTCTATCTCGAGTTATTTTTCTAAAAGTGTTAACCTTTCGGTGCTCGCGGAAATATTTTATCACTTTCATGGTGGAATTTTGATGGCAAGGGTCAAACAATGGTTTTTGGACACATTCTTCAAGTTCTTATTTTCTATCAATCTATCAGAATACATTGTAAATATGTTATTGGTAGGTTTTTACCCTCACGCTTGAATGTCACATCAAGAAATGGTGCCACACGTTACCAGCAGCGTCCATCCATTCATTCGAGGAACTCATCAGTATGCTTCAATAAGCCTTTGACAAGTATGATTTCCAAGATGTGTTTAGAAGGATAAATAAGCTTAGAATGAAACCTAAAGAGTCATTAGATGATTATGATGCTAGGTTTTTTCATCTTTGTTATGAATTTCTAGAGAGAGATGTCGGTTGGGTGTATTTGAATGAAACAATTCAGTGGTTGGTTTGCACGTCTCTAAAACACCTTCAATCTGAAACAAATCTTGATTCTTATGAGAATTATGATAATGTACAAGTTAAAAATTGCCTCGATCTTATCCCTAATTTTGTCTTGCATATCTTTGTGAGTCAAGGAAAGCCTTAAGCCTCCAAGGAAGAAATTGCTTCCTATGAGATTTCTCATACTCCTTCAGATTTATCAACTAAAAAAAAATTGGTCGTAAACAATTTAGATGATGAAGATTGTTCGCAAGGAAATGAATCAAATTGTCTTGCTTCTGAAGCTCTCATGCATCCTGTTGAATTTGAACTTGAAGATCAAGTTGATGTAACATCTCTTCTTGCACATGAAACTCAACTCGGGCCCATTAAACATATTCCTAAATCTATCTGTGAATTCAATTCACCAGTTGGAAATGAATTAGGCCTTGTCTCATATAAATCTTAATGTTCTATCAAATCCATGGAGCATCACATACATGCAAATTCATTGATTCCTCTGGAAGACACTAACATGCAGGATGTGAGTCGTATATCTATTTTAACTACAACTCATGTTCCTTCACTTGAACCTTTTCATCTTTTGTACCCTAATTTATTTGATAAATCCACTCAACTGGAAGTGTCACCAAATTCGTTAGATATTCATCCTATTTGTTTTAATTATGATTAGATACATTATAGCGTTTCCTCACAATCAAGGGATGAAAATATTGAATCTTTTGTTTGTGATCTTTTCCATCTGTAGTTTGTGTCAAGTGAAGAGAATGATTTTGCATTTCCAAAAGTTCAAGGAAACCCTTGGGTCGATTCGTCATCATTTTTTATCCTTAAAGGATCTCATCAGTTAGATGTCGACTCTAATCAAAACAATGGCTTTCACAATTATAACCCAATCAATAATGTCTTCACTAATGATGTTGATGATAGTTGTCAAGGTTCACCTGTTGACCTCACTATGCCTCCAAGGTTCAATGGTTAGTGTTTCAAAGGTCCAAGGACTCGTGAGGAAGTTGAGGCACTTCAACTTGCACTAATGGTTATGTCAAGTTCTCATGATCCTTATGAGATCCCTGAGTTAGGTAAATTAGAGTTTCTGAAATTAGGGTTTTCGCACACGACTCCCCTATCAGCATCGTCTTTCCAAATGGAAACTCACCTTGAAAAGATCCTTATCCAAGTGATGTCTCTTTATGCACATCTCTTGACCATCTATCAGCTGCTATGCATCACTCCTTGCACCCTGATTTGTTTGCTGAGGAGAGTACGTTGGCCATTGTCTCAAATATTTTTTACTCTTGCTCAACCAGTACAGGGTGTCATCAAGTACAAGCAAGTGATTTTTACAATCCACTAAGGTAACCAATCACCTAATTTCTCTCTTTCCTAAGACTCATCTGGTTGGTTCACCTCCTTGTTGGGAATCTAAACAATATGATATTTTAAACTGCCAACCTGGTAGTGTTTGATAATCTAATCAAACAAACAATTTATTCACTCATGGTTGTCCTATCACAGCTAAGGATGCCCATAGGAATTCATTAGTTGATCTTATGAAACCACCAATATTTTATAACCTGTTGTTTGAGGGTTCAGAGATTTTTTAGGACAACGAGGAACTTCAACTTCTGTTGATGGTTATGTCAGGTCCTCACGTCCTTGACGAAATCCATGAACAACTTCAAAATATGGTTTCTGAAATTAGGGTTTCTACACTTGAATTCTTTGGTATCTCAGTTGCACTTGGAGAATGCCCATATTTTCATAGTCATCAAGTTGATCATCCTCAATATCATGATAGGATTGATGAATGGCTTGAAGGATCTTATATGGTTAATTCCTCTGTAACCAGGTGACATCTTGCTTCACTTGTGTTGAATTTAGGGTTAAGCATGAATGAATGTGTCTCATGGTTGGATGACCATGGATTTCAAGTTTATAATTTTTCTTGCCAGGATAGGATTGTAGCTTGGCTTGAATAGTATTTTTTGGCACATTTTCCTATAACTAGACATGACCTTCTTTCTATTGTGCATGTCTCACAAGTGAGCATTTTGGTTTTTGCACAACTCTTTATGCTAGTTCTAATCGCTGACATTTTTTCTTTACAGGTCAGAAATTACTACAATGGTTGCATTGGAAGGTTGATTTCACATGACCCGACCTCCTCTCTGGTTAAATTAGGGTTTTAGGGTTTAGACTAGTTAGGTTTTAGGTTTTTCTTATTAATTTTCTAATTAGGGTTTGTTTGTCATTAGAGTTTACTTTATGTCTAAAGTTTAGATATGCTTGGTCATGTTTTTGTTATCATAGGAAGATAGTTTGTTGCATGACATTATGCATTTAGCTTGCATTCATATTATTGTATTACTCATCACTGCATTTCTTCCATGAACTCTCTGCATTTACATAACATATCATTTCATTCTAGCCTCGCCTATTGCATTACATCAGGAATTCATATTCTTGCACAACATACACTAGTTATTGATGTAGCCTCACATTCACTATGTTGCATGCCACTGCATGAACCTTTGATACCCTAAATCCCTTCGAACCTTTTGTGTTGTGATAATATTTTGTATGCTTGTTTGCATGTGCTCAAATCCTAGAGTAACATTGCTTTGGCCTCCTCACACATGATGAAACCCTAAGGATAGCTACCCTGATCAACTTTCCCTAATTCTGAAACCTTAACGTTAATGGTTGTGTGTGATTTTAATGGCCACTTCAGGAGGCAGCGTCTCATATAACTAGAAATCAAAAATTCCTCCCAAACATGTCTCTTATCTACGTATCTCATTAACAAGAAAAATACGAGTAGGTACTCATGGGGAACTCTAAGTAGTTTAGATGGCCTATATCTCTAACCTAAACTTTGTTTTCGGCTTGGTCTTGGATATTCCCGGGTTCGTGTTCATTGTTCCCTTGTCAATCAAAGATGTGATGTCGAAATAGGGCATGGGAGAAAGCCTAAATCTGAAGATATTTCATTTTCTATCAAACAAGAAACAACCTCTCTTACCCACAAAATAAGTCGGGATCCCTAATCTGCCCTAGCGTAATAAACACCCAATAAATAATGCTAACAAGCATATAAGAAAATAAAATTAAGTAAAGGGTGAAGGATTGAGAAAGGATTCTTTTGCAAAGAGGTGATGCAACAACTCTATCAGGGTACTGACCAGGCTCGCTGGTAGCAGAGCAATGTTTGTGATTTCTTGAAGTGACTACGTCATGGTACTATCCAAGCCTATTGGTAGTAGAGCAACACCATAAACCTATTTTAAAATTCTCAATACAATAAGACATATGCCTTGTTCTCTACATCATCATTAACTACTAGCATGTGTGAACTTCTAATTTGGTGTTTGATGACTAACAAGACTTAGCTGAGACACAAGGGAAGGACATATCTTAGTATAAAGGTCATAGTAATGCAAGAGAGACTGATAATATTTTTTCAATACTTCCTTGCATTATTATCCAATCTCCATCTATTGCAGGGATGTAACCAGATATGTTGGATTCTACCAGTGGTTTGCCAATTGTTGTACTTTCTACAACAACACCCAAAATTTTTGGCATATTCATAATTTCAGGTCCCCCTCCACTTGCCTCAAGCCACTAAAGTTAAAATCAGATTTTAGTCTAGTCAATATCCCCATGACTCGTTCCTATCAAACCATGTTGACACACCCACTCACAAGTTGTGTATTCCATCCACATTATGCATTATCTCTATATTCACCTTATTATTGCATTAGGGTTTTAGGGCATTCTTTTCTTTAGTGTTTCATTAGAAGCCTTAGGCACCTGCAGGCCTTCATATCTCTACCCTAGGTGTTGTAATGAAGAGAATACATCTTTTTTTAGTGCCCATGGCATCATTAAGTTGCATTCAGGTTTATGAAGATATCACTTTTCTAATGAGTATTTAGAACCCTAATCCTCACTTTGAATTAATCCTCACTTTCTGGAATGCATATTCACTTCAAGGCACTCACACATAAATGCCTCAACGCCATGGTAAGCATATAATGTCAAAGTTACTTATAATTAATAGGTCCATGGACATGCCCAAATTTCGTGTTGGTTTCAAAGTTAAAGCATGTTTTACCTAACCAAAGTAATTGTAGAAAATCTGTGATAGGTTAACCCGATAATGCAATATAAATCAAAGCATAATACTATAACCTACTTCTACTATCAATTTGAATCTTAAAGATCGAGTTGAACAATATAACCAGAAGAAGAAGAATCAATGGCACACTACACATGAAAATACTTTTGGGAAAGTCTCAGATAAAAAACCCCACACTATTTTATTATCATACATGGTGGAAATACATAGGAATTATACAAAGCCTTAGCTCTCACAGTTAGCCAACTCTCAATACAATCCTCATAGATTTTCACAGGAAATCTTGGCTTCTCCCCAGCCTTCCTCTCTACCCTCAAAGCTCCTATTTCCTTGCATTATTCCTTGTGGATGATTAGCCTATTACCAAGTGGAAAAACAAGCCTTCAAAATTGCATAATCCTCAAGGATGAATCCTTGACTACATGCATGTGTTTTCTCCATGAGAAAACACATGAAACTGATAGTACATTGTCCTTGAAAATTAATCTCAACTGGGTCTTTCTCAGAATAGACATGCATGATTTACTGATGAGGGAATCTTCAGTTAACAGGAGTAGCACTAATTGAGTACATTAATGCATCAACTATCTGTTAACTCACTATAGTTCCTCAAACAGTTTGGAACTAATTTAACTGGACTTAACTCAGTAAACTGAGTTAACTAATTACAACTCAAATATAACTCAATCTTATCTCCTTAATTTAATGGATAACTCTTGCATGACTTCAGAAAGACTTCTAACTTGAATTTCTCCAACTAATTAATTTAAAATAAATTAATTAATTATTTCCAATTAGTAGTTAAGACTAAATTCAATTTTAATTCACAATTTAATTCAATGACAAATTAAATTGGAATATTCTTGTTGCCATATTTCAACACTCCCTCTCAACAAGAAAGGGATTATCTGCCACCCCGATCCTATCTCTATGGAACTCGAATATACACTTTGACAATGCCTTTGTCAAAATTTCAGCATCTTGCTCCTCTGTCGAAATATACTGCAGCAACATGATCCTCCTCGCTACACAGTCTTTGAGATGATGATACCAGATGTCGATGTGCTTGGACCTATCATGAAATACTGGATTCTTAGAGAGTTTGATACAACTCTTATTATCACAATAGATCACAATTAGATCCATCCTCTGATCAAATAAACTAACTAGGATTTTCTGCATCCAGATGGCCTCACATGTTGCCTAACTTGTAGCCATGTATTCTTCCTCTGCCAAGCTGAGTGCAACCGACCTCTGTTTCCGGTTGTACCAAGAAACCGCCGCTGACCCAAGGTTAAAAATCCCTCCTGATGCGCTCTTCCAATCTGATGGACTCCCTGCCCTATCTGCATCAGTGAAGCCTTGTAGCTTCACTCCCTCTGTCCGTTTGTACCATAATCCATAATGAGATGTGCCTCTGAGGTATCTCAATACATTCTTTGCCGCCTTCCAAAACATCTTGGTAGGCTGAACCATCACTTGAATCAGTTGGTTCACTGCAGAGCACAAATCTTGTCATGTGTTCATTAAGTACATCAATGAACCCACAAGCTGCCTATACACAGTAGCATCTACCACTTCTCTTGAAGTAGCAAGCTCCTTCCTCCAGTTACCTGCTAGAGGAGTCTGCATGGTCTTGCACTTCTCCATGTGGAATCTCCTGAGTATCTCGTTGGCATACTTGCTCTCAGACACAAACAACTCCCCATCCTTCTGCCACACTTCCATACCAAGGAAGTAATGCATGAGACCCATGTCTTTCATCTTGAATTCTCTCGCAAGGTCCTCCTTGCAAGACACGATCAACTGATCATCACCAGTCAATATGAGATCATCAACATAAAGTATGATGATCAACAACTTACCTTTCACCACAATGTGGTATAGGTTTGCATCCATTTCACTCTTTGTGAAGCCCAACCCGGTGAAGTAGTTGTCTATCCTGGTGTACCAAGCATGAGGTGCTTGCTTCAGCCCATACAATGCTCTCTTGAGTTGGCACACATGAAACTCACGATCAAAGGTCTCAAAACCTTCTGGCTGCTTTATGTACACCTCTTCCTCAATCTGGCCATTGAGGAATGCAATCTTCACATCCATCTGATGGATCTTCCAACCCATCTGTGCTGATAGTGCCAACATAGATTTGATAGATGAGTACCTTGCAATAGGAGAAAAATTCTCATCATAGTTAATCCCCTTGACCTGTGAAAATCCACGGGCAACAAATCTTGCCTTATGCTTCTCCACACTACCATCAACAGTGTGATTTACCTTGTAAAGCCAACAGGAACTCACAACTGACTTGTTCTCCAGTCTCAGAACCACATCCCAAGCATTTTTACGAACTATGGAGTCATACTCCTCCATAATAGCATCAACCCAAATCGGTTGCTGCACTGCTTCCTCAAAGGAAGATGACTCGGTCTCAATGCATTCCCCAGCAAGGGCCATGTATCCAGTGTACCTCTCAGGTGACCTCCTCTGTCTGCACTGAGAAGATGGTGCTCCCACATTCTCTCTCACATCCTCCAAAAGTTTGTCAGCTTCTCTTGTGTGCTTCCGTCCATCTCTGGAAGACTGCTTGAGTGGATGTCTCCACTCCTAGAACCTCTGCATGTGGCTACTCCACATCAATCTGAGGCTCCTCCCCCTTAGGAACGAACAGTTCCTCCACAACCTGTAGTTGGAGCTCCCTCTCAAGGGAAACTCGCATGGCCTTCTACTCATCAAACTTGATATCTCTACGAACCATTGTCCTCCGACTGGTAGGCAAGTACACTCGATAGTTGTGAGGTGTATCAGTGTACCCCACAAATATCCCAAACTCTGTTGTCGGCTTAAGCTTCTTCTATGCATCCTTTGTCACATGGCAATATAGCAATGAGCCAAATATCCTGAAGTGACCCACATCTGGTCTCTTATCGAAGAAATCTTCCTCTCGTGTCTTCACCCCAAGTATGCGATGCGGGCTTCTATTTTGCAAACAGAGCGTTGTGTTGCATGCCTCAGCCCACAAGTGAAGTGGTAGGCCTTGGTCATGTAGCATTGCCTGTGCTGCCCCTACAATAGTTTTGTTCTTCCTCTTGGCCACCCCATTCTGTTGTGGGTTATGAGGTTCTGTCAACTCTTGTTTAATTCCTTCTGTTGCACAGAAGTCCTTAAACTCTTGAGAGACATATTCTCCACCGTTGTCACTTCTCAAGGCCTTGATCTTCTTCCCTGACTCTTTCTCGACCAAAGCTTTGTGAAAGTTTGGTCCTTCTTCTGCATGAAATGGATCCAACATTTACGAGAATAGGCATCAATGACAATCGCATAATACCTTTGCTTCGCTATGGATGCCGTCGAGAATGGTCCACACAAATCAATATGAACTCGCTCTAAGATAGCCTTTGCTCTACTATCTCGATCATGAAAGGAAGACTTGGTGTACTTTCCCAAGGTACAACCTTTTCATGTGTCAACTTGCTCAAGTTTGCCTTTGGGAAGTCCTGTAGATATCTACTGTATTATCTTCAAAGCCCCATGATGCAAATCGCCCAACTGCATGTGCCACAACTCGCCAATGTCTTGGCATTGCACCAATTCTGCTTTTGTACTCAATGTTGCACAATCATCTACCTCTAGTTTATAGATATTTTTCACCCGAATCCTTATCCTCTTGGTCTGATCCGTGACTATGTGTCTTAGGAACGCCTTTCCTTTACTAAAGACAACATAATAGCCTTTGTCCTCCAACATCACGACCAATACCAAGTTCTTCTTCAGTCCAGGCACATACATCCCATCTGTCAAGGTGAGAGGAGCTCCATGCTTCCTCTGAAAAGCAACCATGCCCACTCCTGAAACACTATACCTTCTGTCGTCACCCATATCTATCCGCATCTTGAGGTCTTTCTCCTCCAAGGCACTAAATAAATTTTTATCACCGGTCATGTGGAATGAGGCTCCACTGTCAAGATACCAGACACAACCCATCATCGATGACACCATGCACGTGATGAGGGTAAAGTCCATTTCGAATTGAGAGGCTAATACCTCACCTTCCGATCCTTCTGAGGATTCCTTCTTAGTCGCATAATGTCCCATCTTGTGACAATTAAAGCATCTTACTTTAGACATGTCACTCTTCTTCCCTCCATGAGAAGAATTCGATTTGAAATGGGAAGCCTTCCCCTTCCCTTTCCTTTCCTTACTTGCTAAGGCTAGATTTTCTTCATCATCATTCTTGGATGAAGAACCACCTCGTGTGCTCCTCCTGATCTCCTCCTGCATAAGATCCGACCACAGTTGTTCCCAATCCTGCAGTTTATCCCTTCCATTCACAAAGTCCTAGTAGCTATTCCAACTCTTTGGAAGGCCAAGGAGAGCGAGGCTCACCATATCATTATCGGCAGTAGTTATTCCCACACTTCCAAGCTCATCTCTGCAGTGGGTGAGCATGTTCAGATATGTGGAAATATTATTACCCTTCTCCATCTTGATTCTTCGAAGCTTATCCTTGAGCACCAATTTCCTCTGGTCGTTACTATTCTGGTAGATGTCCTTCAATGTCTTCCACATTGAACATGGAGTATCCTTCCCATGGAGATCGAGACAATATGGTCACAAACTCCCTCAAGGATGATCTGTCTCGCCTTCGCCACACACTTCTTCCACTTAGCCAGCTCTTGTGCATTAGTTGAAGCTGGCTTTGGGATTTCTTGATCAATGAATTTCTTCAAGCCATTGTCTTCTAATACAGCCTCTGTTCTATCTTTCCATGCTATGTAATTCGAGCTACCCTTCCAAGGCATACTCAAGTCTCAACCCATAGAACGCCATTGGCCAACCTTGAAGTATGATATGAATTCGATTTTCACCTGCAACCCCAAACTTCAAAATTCAAATTCTCTTCTCAGTATATTATTCACAGCTCTGATACCATGTAGAAAATATGTGATAGGTTAACCAAATAATGCAACATAAATCAAAGAAGAATACTATAACCTACTTCTACCATCAATTTGCGAAAGCTTAAAGATCGAGTTGAACAATATAACCAGAAGAAGAAGAATCAATGGCACACTACACATGAAAATACTTTGGGGAAAGTCTCAGATAGAAAAACCCACACTATTGTATTATCATACATGGTGGAAATACATAGGAATTATACAAAGCCTTCGCTCCCACAGCTAGCCAGCTCTTAGTACAATCCTCACAGATTCTCATAGGCAATCTTGGCTTCTCTCCAGCCTTCCTCTCTGCCCTCCAAGCTCCTATTTCCTTGTGATGTTCCTTGTGGATGATTAGCCTATTACCAAGTGGAAAAACAAGCGTTCAAAACTATGCAATTCTCAAGGATGAATCATTGATTGCATGCATGAGTTTTATCCATGATAAAACACATGCAAATGATAGTACATTTTCCTAGAACATTAATCTCAACTGGGTCTTTCTAAGAATAGACATGCATGAGTTTCTGATGAGGGAATCTTCACTTAACTGGAGTAGCACTAGTTGAGTGCATTAATGCATCAACTGACTGTTAACTCACTATTAGTTCCTCAAACAGTTTGGAACTACTTTAACTGGACTTAACTTAGTAAATTGAGTTAACTAATTACAACTCAAATATAACTCAATCTTATCTCCTTACTTTAAGGGATAACTCTTGCATGACTTCAGAAAGACTTCTAACTTGAATTTCTCCAACTAATTAATTTAAAATAAATTAATTAATTATTTCCAAGTAGTTGTTAAGACTAAATTCGATTTTAATTCACAATTTAACTCAAGGACAAATTAAATTGGAATATTCTTGTTGCCATATTTCAACAGTAATTCACAACATCATAATGTTGACAATTTATTGTTTATGATCCTTGAGTGAGTTATCTATATATTTTTGTTTTCCATGCCCTCACATGAAAATGCCACCAATATAAACTAACTTATATTTTCATCTTCCTCCTCTTTTTTAGGAAAATAAGTGGATACCACAGATACATATCAAACGATGCAACACCTATATTAAACCATACACTGACTTGACAATACTTAAATGTAGGAAAGGTGGAGGATAAAGTGTTCCCACATAAGCCCCACACACTCTTCTAAGGCACGCAAAAAGAGATCATCGCATATTAAAAGAGGCATTGAAAACTATGAAAATAGCACCAGGCAATTACAAGGGGGAAGGATGAATTTCTAATGCGTTAAAGGCAACTGACATGAGCACTAGAGTAAAGCATATTGACTTCAAGAGCTTATTCATAGAAAGACACTGTATACTCCTAAGTGCAAGTCAAAGGGCACACTCTATGACATATTATATGGTGGGCCCTTGAGTTAAATGGAAAACTTATCCACGACTCTTGATGGAAGATACATGCCCATGTGATAGAACTCATATGGAGATATGAATTACAACGAAACCTTATTAAAAAAAGAAACCCATGCCAGGAAAATTGGGGACAACGTTGAATTTGTGTTCAGATAATGTAAATATAATTGAATAGCTCAAGCCAAGGGAACGCATGGGGGAATCATATAACAATCTTGATAACCCCACTCATTAGATGTTGGCTCCAAAAGGTATGTTGGTTGCTTATCCATCGCATACGTGGAAGCTACCACAATGGAAACAATGTTTTGTGAAGTATGTCAAGAGTATTTTAGGCCCATACACCCCACGCAATGAGCCATGAAGGTAGGTTTGTGACACATTTTATTGCAATGGAAAATGTCAGATAAATTGGGAAGGAAACGCTTGGCGCCAGATGCATAAGAGATGGGGTAAAAGTGCATAAGCTATCGTGGATAGAGCGATAATCCAAGGGAAATGCATAAAGGTGACAATGAAACTCTATGTCAGGTAGAAATGTTGAGTTCATATGAAGAGCATGGTTGGAACACATGACTACAACATTAGATCCTTGCTAGTAAGATATAACAGAAGCAAAGGTGTGGGGATCTAATCTAATCATTCGACCCAGGACATATGAAAAATTTTGTTGAGGAAAACTAGAAGATCCATGGCCAAAAAGGCTTGAAAATTGATGTGTGGATGAACAAGCTCTCATCTCATGCCTATATGGATAGCTAGTATGATATCAAAGTTGGGAAAGAAGAGACCCAAAGAGATTATTCTCAAAGGGAATAAAAATTGTGAGGGCTCGGATATGGATGTGGTTCCCTTCAGAGGATTCTAAGATTACTCCTCCAAACCAATCAGATGACTTTAGATGGAAAGATGACTATTCAATGGTTTTATGCACCTGCCAGAGTTCTCTAAGATTTATGCAGCTAAATATATGATTTTTTTATCACCATGTTCGATGCACCTAGTGGACCTCTTACTGGAGTCTCTGCAGATGACTATTACAGTGCTTTAAAGAGATTTCCGCTTAGCCTAAGGCTACAGGTTGTAATTTCGCTGGAAATGGACTTGAGAATGGTGTAATTGGACTCTCTTGAGCGCAATCACCCACAGAGTTTAGTTTTACACACAAGTCGCATAGTCACAACCTAAACCTCTAACCAAAAATACAACCTATCTGAGAGTTACGACTATGTTATCTCCATAGGTTGCAACCTCTCCCACAGGTTGTAAAGTTTCACTCTAGAGCCTCAAAGGAGCAGCCATAGGATGTGACTTATCTGACACGCGACTATGTGACCTCTCCTAAGTCCTTAAGTTGCAAAATCGTAGTTGAACCAATCAGTGGTCCACCCAACCTTCATTATTTGGTGACCTCGCGACCTAACCATTTTTTAAATCCACTAAAATGTTGGTAGAAAAACTAAAATTGTTTTGGCTAGTAAGTTCTGCGACTCCCACTCCTATGCGATGTTGTGACCCCTCCTCCAACTAGACTTAATGTTTGCATCCACTCTGGAAATCCACCTATAACATAAATAGTTCATGCCTTCTTTGAAGCAAAAGATATGAAGGCAACTTTGTCAACTGCTTTGCGTAAGGTCGTAATAAGTGCATTGCAGAAAAGTTAAAGGGGTATCATAAACAAAAGGAGAAGTGTACATGTACCACAACCCCAAGTGGAAAACCACCACAATATATTTTAAATTATTCAGATCTGGTGCAATAAGACAATTGATCTAATGAGGTACATGAAAGAGATCAATTGTGGCAAAATTGCATGTAAGGAAAGGTGAAGCTTTAAGCATGAAGGCAACTCAAAGGGATGCTAGCAGGTTTGAAGGGTAGTTTTAAATTTGTTAGCATGGTGCCATGATGAAAGACACAAGCCATAGATCCAGAGACGTGAATGTTATGTCAAGCCTATAGGTGGATTCTCCCACCCATTTTAGGGATAACAAAATGAACATATGGAGGCTTTGGCATATTATACAATAGGCACAATCAGGATCACATCACAAGAATACAAAGAAAATATAATATAACAATAGCACATTGCCACATGTGTTGGAAGCATGCAAGGTGAGCGTTGAAAATAGACAAAGCCAAGTATGTTGCAGGGGATTTTGAACCCTGTACTGAAAATACCTTAAGCATGCACGGATATGAGAGGGACACCAGAGAAAGGGACAATATGCATTAGCTATGATCCTCTTAAGGCTCATAGTGATGTTGTGCTTGCCAGATTATAATAAAGGACTATACAGGAGTCCAAATTAACGTTTTACTTTTAGTTAGTCTGTAATGTCTCTAGCATTATTCTTTGTCAACATATTTATATGAACAATTTTCTTTGTTTTCAGGTGGGGTATGCTTATTTGCATGGAGAAAGGTAGAGTTCATTGCAAATCTCCATGCGATCGGGGTTTCAAAAAACATGCTAGCTAGATCCATGTAGTTGCTCAAAACATTGTGTCAACCATGATGGTAAGGATAGTAGCAGGAAAATTAACATTCAACGTAGCAAATGGATCACAACTCGGTTCAGTAGCTCATCATGACTTCAAAACAACATTAGGGTTTCCAAAAACCCTACTCATTCTCATCACAATTACTCTTCTTTTAATATGTACATATTTCTCATCATTATGCCCACATTTATGTATATATCAATTGTGCACATAATAGTCAATGGACACAAGAGAAGAGTGAGGAAGGCTAAGAGTCATTAGGGTAGATGAAAGGTCACGAGAGAAGGTAAAAGGTATCCCTCCTTACCTCTATTAATAGACCCTCATGCCTCATTGAGAAAGTGGAGAGGACTTTTATCACTTAAGTTGGGGCTAGGATTAAATAGTTGATTTGTGATTGAAAGCTAAAGGCACTCAACTCTTGGAAATTGGTAGAGTGAGTTGCAATGAGGGTAGGGATTTACATTGGGAAATGGTATGAGAAACCCGTGTTCCATTGTTGGGCTTCGACAAATTGCAATACATGTACTTGAATTTGCAGCAACATTAATAAGATGTGCTTCATGTTTGGCACTGATTCCCTTGCTTACTCATTGTGGTTGTATTAGTTGTCTGATATTTTCACTGTATTTGTATGTGTGCTTTCATACATGCAATATGTTACGAACTGCTTTGTAGTTGTTGCATGCCTGTTTTCTTTCGAATATGTTTTTACTTATTCTACACCATGTCAATGATCTATTTTGAATTAATTTATTGCTTAACCTCCGGAATGTTCTTGTTCATGTATGTTTGATTGGGTTTTGTCCCATTGATCATTCTCGTGACATACCTCTTCTTAGTGTTATTGTGACTTTCTTGTACCTCTTTCTGTAGTTTGTCAATCTTGGGTTAACTTTGTTTCATTGTCTAGGCATTTCATTCTTTTCCTCACTCTGACATCTTTAGTTTGGTAGTCAAGAGTGAAACATTCATGGTGGTAGTCGGCTCCACATACTGGATGGGGCTCATATCCCAAACAGTGTGAGGTTTAATTAGGTCTTCATACCGTGAAGACCCCCTAGTTGTTGGAAGCATTGAGCACCATCAATGGGTACTAAATATATTTGTCTAATTTCTTCATATTTCAACAATTGACTTGATTTCTTTCTCTCATATATATATATATATATATATATATATATATATATATATATATATAGTCCACATAATGTTTATTATATTTGATTTTAATTTTATATAACATAGTATGTTAGGTTATTATGATAGACAAAATGAATGTTACAATGGCATATACTTTATAATCTTGTAAAATACACTTATTTATGTCAGTATAATAATACAAATATGTGTAAAGTAGATACAAACAATGCCAAAAAAAAGCCTTATCATAGTTTGGCATTATTTTATATTTTTATGTTATCATAAAGCAATATTGTGATGGTCTTATCATTCATATTTCTATATACCATTTCTCAAAGTTTAGTTCCCTAATCTGAATGGAAATTGGTGGCTATCCACCTTTTCCATCAAATCACCATGATCAATAATTGTTTTTTACTGTTGGTGGTTTCCAAGCCCATAGTTTTTGTAAACCATGGTATCCTTCCATAATATTCAAGAAGTGGAAGAAAACAAAATAAAAATATAATCGTACAATTAGCTTTTACCATATACAAATATTTTTTAGTTTTTACCATAGGGATTTATAATATTTACCCATGGTATTGGACCTATAACAAAAGTGCATGACTCTAGGTCAAAAGACACCATAAATAATATAAATATGGGTCTTCACTATTGTAAAAGCATGAAAGTTTTTCTCATGATATAGTTTGACAATATTTTTACCCTTGATAAAAAATAAATAAATTATTTTCATATGACTTTACTCTACATTATTTCTTTTATGCACTTGTGACATTTTTTTTATGATTGATATTTTTTCTCATTGCTAATATTGTCTGAATTTTATCCATTTTTTTGTGCATGTCCCAAATGATTCCATGGTATAAAGATTTGGGACTCAAACTACTTTAGCATTTGCAAATTCATCCTCACCAACCTTGATTACCTCCTATGGAAAAATGAAAGAAAGATGAGAGATGGGGATATCCTATTAAAATATTATTCGAGGAAACTCTCATGCAACAAAGGGATGAAATGAGGAATAATTTTTCCCAAATCCTTCAATGGATGACAATAGTCGACACATCTTCATCAAATAATGACATTGGAGGTGCCACCCCCTTCAAGGTACAAGTTAGTCTTGATATTCTTATATTCAAAGGTCATATAGATGTGAATGCTCTAAACAAACGGTTAAATCTACCAGAAGGTTATTTTTTGATCTACAATTTTCTCGATAAAGAAAAGATTAAATATATGCTCCTTAGAGTCGTTCCCCATGTCAAGTATTAGTGAGATATTTACCATGAGAAAAAGGCCACAGAGGAATCTACAATGTATGTAGTCACACCCACTCGGCACTCCTTCAAGGATGCTATGAAGGAACATTATTACCTTGTTGGAAGCTACGCGTACTAGTACATGGGATGGATGACACTACAGAAAAAGAGGGACCAAATAGTGCCAGAGTTCACAAATATCTTCCATACCTTGCACACCAAACTAAGTATCGAAGACTCCAAGCAATATATGGTGCTCAAATACTATGTCAATTTGCATAGATACATCCAGAAGATATGTTGTCAAAGTCAAGCAGAAATTTAAACAAAAGAAGTGAGAAATTGGATTTATGAATTCCTCACAACATAAGTAGGGCAAAGGCAACCCCAAACCAAAGAACAAATGACAAAGCCAAGATAGATCACCTCAAGAATTAAGTTGCAAACAAAGAAGGGTAATGGGGAGACAAAAAAAGACATAGGAAAATGGTTTGAATTCCATAAGATCCCCTGGCATAACATTGATGAATGTCACTCAAAACAATTGTTGGTGGAAAACCTCAGAGTTAGACGCAGGTTCTGACTTTAAATCAAATCTAGACAAGGGGAAGCAGATCATTGAAGCAGAACCCAATGCCATCGTTTCTACCACCAAGGTCCAATCAAGTGAGCTCAAAGAATTGGAGGAAGGTGAGCACCTTTTTCACTCACAAATGTGGATGAAGGGTGCTTTGCTACACTTCATTGTTGACAACGGAAATAAAAAGAACCACATCTCAATAGTGATATTCATGTCGTTGGAATTTCCGACAACACCACACCTGCATCCAAACACCACTGGTTGGCTCATCCAAGGGCGAGATCTTTATGTCAGCCAACAATGTTGTGTTCCCTACAACATCAAGCCCTTCAAGGATGAGGTATTGTGTGATATTTCCCCCCTTGAAGTTTGTGATGTTATTTTAGGCCAACCATACTTGTGGAAGTTTCATGATGTAGGAAGGTCATATCCTAGACCAGGAAAATTGTCTTATTCCTAATTTGATATGAAAGTGAGAAACCACATCCATGACCTTAACAAAGGGTCTATTTATGAAGCATAATCAAGTGGAAAATGTCATGGAAGAGTACAAAGACATCTTTTTCTCACCCACGAGGGTACCATTCCACTATCAAGTCATGCATTCAAGTGATATGACATCAGGAACACCTCTAACCAATGGACTAGTGTATCATTGCTCTCTTCTAGGAAATGAGGAAATCAAGTGCCAAATCTAAGAGTTGCTTCAAATAGGGCACATCCAACCGAGCTCCTCACCTTTCGGAAACCCAATTGTACTCGTGCAGAACAAAGATGGGCCCTGGTGACTTTTCATTTATTACAAGGCCTTAAACAAAATCATAGTTAAGAACCAATACCCAATTCATTGAATTGACGACCTTCTTGATCAACTCAAGGGGGCCAAGCACTTCAATAATATTAATCTAAATTCTGGCTCACACCAGGTCCTAATAGAATAAATTAATGGCCAAATGAGGCCATCAACAGGATGATCATGCATATCTCGTACATATACAACTCCAAACATCTACCCACATGGGATGAAAGCCTTCCTTGTATTCAACACGACTATAATATAGCCCTCCATAGCTCGACTAGCCATAGTCCTTTCCAAGTGGACATGGGATTTCAACCATTGGATCCAATGGATGTAGCACTACCCCTTGCATCGACAGATGCATAATCTTCCCATGCTTAATCTAAGACTGAAAAAGTCTTCAAATTCATTGAGTAGATTCAGCATATTCGTCAATAGGTCCATGACATTTTACAAAAATCCAATAGCAAGTACAAGAAACACCATGATAAACATCGGGTGCTACACAAGTTTCAGGTGGGAGACAAGGTTTGGTCGCATTTGCAGAAAGAGCGCCTTTCAAGACCCCATCGGAAGCTCCGTCCACTTCACTATGGACCTTACACCATCACCAAGGATGTCGATGCTTTTAAGCTAAGTCTCCCCATCTTCCTTGGCTTACACCCAGTTTCAATGTGGATCCCCTTCAACCACACTTTCCACCATTATTAGACATAAGAGATATCATATCAGTGGACATTGACAAAGCTCGACCCCCACTGCATGGAATAAACAACAATTGACCGGATCATGAACACACACGTTAAGGGCAGTTGCTGATAAAGAAGCTAGCTTTATTGGTTCAAGGAATGATAACTCCCGCACCAAAGCAAGTGGCTCACCTAGAGCCAAGTTTAGCAGAAGTTACCCCATCTAATGGGGGCATAAACACAATGGGGACCATTTCTTCCTAGTGGGGGAGTATTAATCCAAGTGGAAATTGATGGCTATCCACCTTTTCCATCAAATCACCATAGTTAATAATTGTTTTCTATTGTTAGTATTTTCCAAGGTCATGATTTGTTTTGATAAGTTATGGTTTGACCCGTGATATTCAAGAGGTGGAAGAAAACAAAATAAAATTGTAATCATATAATTGGCTTTCACCATATAAAACTATTTGTTAGTTTTTGCCATAGTGATTTATAGTATTCACCCATGCTATTGGATATATGACAAAAGTGCATGACTCTATTCACTCTTGTAAAAGCATGAAAGTTTTTCTTATGATGTAGTCTGGGGATATTTTTACCATTAATAAAAAGTAATTAAACTCTTTTCATATAATTAAACTCTTTTCATATAACTTTACTGTACATTATTTCTTGTATACACTTGTGACATTTTTCTATGGCCAATATTTTTTCTCATTCCTCATCATTATATGTTATTTGTACTTTTATGATTCATCTTAACTGTGGATCTATTAAAATCAATTAACATATAAATCTCTTGATACTTCAAATAAAAAACAATTAAGATGTAAATCTCTTGATACTTAACATTGTAAGTTGACATAGATCAATATGTAAGTATGTGTGTATATTTGGTATCTACAACACACCATTAACATTGTGAGTTAATAAAATACAGCTAAATACCAATTAAAATTGATTAACGTCTTTATTTTCTCATTATTGACTTAATTTTAATTTTAATTTTATAGTATTATTTTTATATATAAAAGGATTTATGAGAGAATATTATTTGTTTCACTGTATATTTATTATTATTAAATTTTAAAATTTGCATAACATATTGTGCTATATATATATATATAATAGATTTATGATAAATAAGTTGGACAGAAATTTCACATGGGATTGTAAAATACACCTAATTCTCTTGTTGCAATAACAAAAATGAGTTTACAATACAAATGAGCAACCTGATCTCATATCACAGTGCATATTTACAATGGTCAGTGAATCCAATTTTGTTTAAAAGTTATCTTCTTTCTTTAACCCAAAAAATAGGTAAAGCTAGTACTCGCAGGAAATTCTAGCTTCACAAGGGCCAAGACTTCCCAAAACCCTCTTTAGGGGTCCCACACTAAGAAGACACCTATCTATTAAAACTTACCATTAATTACTCAACATGTACAAATAAGTCAACACTAGCAAGAACTTGTGGCTTCACAATGGCCAGACTCCTAAAAACTCTCTCTTTAAGGTCCCACACTAAAAAAAGTTATCCATTTAAACTTATCATTAATTACTCAATATGTACCAACCCTACCACTGCGATGGTCTTCTATTTTTTTATGCTAACATAAACCTACAAACACTAAAGACACCTATCCATTTGAACTTATCATTAATTACTCCAACATATACAAACCCTACTCTTGTGATCATCTTCTGTTTTCTATGCTAACAGAAACCTGCAAACCCTATCTTCTGTTTTCTATGCTAACAGAAACCTACAAACCCTACCCCTCTGATCATCTTCCCTTTTTTATGCTAACATAAACCAATTTTGTTACGATCTTATCATCCATTGTTAACTGCCTGACAAATGTCTTTTCAACCAAAAGATAAACCATTAAAGGACTAAGCGTTAAGGGTCATTACTGAATTGGACTCAATTAATTAAATGGAGCGTACCGTAGCTGGGAGTTTGGAGACTCCGCTGTTAAGAAGAGAGTAAAGAGTCTCTATCTCACTTTCTGCCAGAGCTCCTGGCATTATATTTCGAACAAAATATTTTTGGGTAGATTCTTTAATAACGTTTTCCCATTCTAAGTAGATCTAAAGGGGGTTGGTCCCATAACATCCCCTGTCAGACTACCATCCTGAAAAAGTTGTAAGAATATGTTTGATGAGTTGTTCTCTAAAACAATTGATACCCTGTTTAGAATATGTTTGATGAGTTGTTCTCTAAAACAATTGATACCCTGTTTATACGTATAGACGAGAATAGGAAGTTGAAGGGCCTGAGACTAGCAACAACCTTCCTATTATGTATCGGAGATTGGTGGTATGAACAGTTGAATGCATGTATTATCCATGGGAAATTGGTGGTATGAAGAGTTGAATGCTTGGGAAAATATTCCTTGTGCAGAGAAACACCTTTTTGCCTGCAGACCTGCACTTCCTGATCAAAATCATCTGGACTGGAGTATGAAACTGTTTGGCTGTCATTGTCACCGGATGACCCCATTTCTGGAGGTATTGTAGCACTGTCTGCATCATATCACCATGAGAAGAATCACTAAAGACATATTTTGCCAGATACTTGGTACTTATTCATGCTGCTTCTTGGCAAGTATTGCTCCCCAAATTTTAATTTGTTTGTTTATGCATAAGCAGTAACTTTTCCTAAAACATGGCTATCAGTGCTGGGGTTGTTAGCCAGTTGACCTACCACCGTAAGTAAGGGACTACTAAAATAGAAGAGGAAACAGAAATTAATTTAGTGTTCACAATGCAATAGAAATTACAATAAAAAAATAAAAATAAAAAAGTAGATTCTGAAGACATTGATTATCCCTGGTTTTGGGGAGAAACCAACAAAATGTAATATGAAGTGTGTAATGCTTATCATTTATCCACGTGGCTTTTTTAAGAGATTGATTATCGATGGTTTCAGAGGTACCAGTAAAATGTAATATGAAGTGTTAAATGCATATTATTTATCCACGTGTCAGAAAACCATGGGTGAAATTGAAGGTCTTTCAGGGACTGGCAACATTTGTATTAGTTGACTGGTGGCATGAAGACATTCATGCATATTAATCACCCACGTGTTAAGAAAGGTGCCCATAAATGAAGGATTTTCTTCTCGGTACCTGGGAGGAAATATTCCCTGTGAGCAACAGCTTTAAAAAATGTGCCATGGGTATTATTTTCATCACGGTGCTGGGAGGAAATATTCCCCGTTGAGCAACATGTTTTCCCTCAAGAGTTGCACTTTCTGACCAGAATAAAAAATTTGCATTTCCTGATCAAAATCATTTTAAGGGGAGTACGAAATAATTTGGCTGTTCCACATTTTTGGAGGTATTGTAGCCCTTTCCTCATGAGAAGTATCACCAGAAGACATATTTCGCTAGAGGATTCTTCTTTCGGCTGTAAGGCTACGTCGTATTTCTAAATGCCTGTGTTTAAATTTTAAGTTTAAAGCTGTCTGGCTGTTTTCCTAAGTGAGTGTCTAAATTTTAAGGCAACCCATCAATGGCAAAGTATTGAGAGTATTGGGAATATAAATGCATGGAGAAGTTTAAGTAGCAACAATTTTCTCAATATAGAATATTTTTCTGGTATGTTTTTGGAATTGGAAAAATTTAGTTGGAATTTTTGGAAATCCAAATTTAGTAATCAATCTATAAAATTTTAGGTACCCTAGAGCTGAATTTATTTTTATCTTCAAAAGCCCAATCAAGATTTTACAAAATAAAACACATCCAATTCCAATCCAAAAATTATCATCAGACAAAATTTAGACCACGCCTATGCATGGATGTAAGCTTGCATCGTATGTAAGCTGTATTGCAAAATGCACAAGTAAAAAATAAAGACATTCCACACAATATATAACCATGAAATATGTAAGATTTTTACTATCGAATTTATAATTATATGTCAGAAATATATATAAGGATTGGATACATTTGCAGAGATCGGATACACTGCCTAACGTTTGCCAAATTTCAATGTGTGCTTTTGCACGAACAGCAGCAGCTTTTCCTAAAATGTAGGCTTTTGATAGTGGGGTTTGTTAAAAAAAATGACCTCCAATTATAAGAGAGGGACTGCTCCATGTGAAAGCCATTTGAGTATTCTGCAGACCGTTCGGCATTGAATTCTTTAATTCCACTGCTCTATGGTAAGCTTTGTGGTTTTCTGCAGACCATTTGGCATTAAATTTCTGGATTCTGCAGACCATTTGACAATAAAGTTTTCCGTACCTACAGACCATTTGACATTAAATTCCTTAATTCCACTGTTGTATGGAAACGACTTTGATCCCTGAAAACCATTTGGCATTAAATTATTGAATTTAATTCCACTGCTGTATGGAAACGACTTTTGGATCCCTGAAAACCATTTGGCATTAAATTATTTCTTTCTATTGATGCATGGATACCCTCTTGGGTATCTGCAAAACATTTGTCATTAAATTATTTTATTTGTCCAGATTCCACGTTGTGTTAACCATGAACAAGAAAAGAACGAAAATAGGTAAAGTAACAGGTCGTCCATGAAATACAAATACATGAATATAGTGGGTACTACATCCCAATCATTACCGTCTTACAGAATATGAACAGTGGGGTTCCAGCCAGGTCTTCAGAACATTTTTCGTTTTAAGCTTCAGAATGTAAATACAATTCACGCATTCAAGGCCAAAAATGTTTCGAAAAGGTGAAAAAATATCCAGGAAAAAAGGGCAAAAACGTCTATTAGTGTACATTTTCGGCGGAGCAATGGCAGGATTCGAAACTCGGACCTCGCAGCTCTTGTAACAATCACTTTGTATTACCTGCATTCAATCGCTACTCAAGAAAGAATATAAGATGTCACTGAAAAACCATTTGGTATTACATTATTCTTTCTACTGCTGTATGGATACCCTTTTGGGTACCTGCAGAATTTTTGGCATTAAATTCCTTTATCTGTCTACATACTCCACGTTGAGTTACCATGAACAAGATAGTAAAGTAACAGGTCGTCCATGAAATGGAAATACATAAGAATTTAGGAATTAAGTCGCTGCTTCATACCAATCTCCCCGATCTTACAGTACAAGTTTGAAGAAAAGTAAAGAAACAATATGAATAGTGGTGTTCCAGCCCAACTCTTATAGAACAATTTTCATTTTAAGCTTCAGAACGGATAAAACCAAGGCACTAAAATATTTGGTAGAACAAAGGTAGGATTCGAAACTCGGACCTCACACCTCTCGTAACGATCACTTATTTTATTACATGGCAATTAATTCAATCGCTAATCAAGAAAGAATATAAAATGTCACTGCAAACCATTTGACATTAAAATATTTCTTTCAACTGCTGTATCGATACCCTCCGTGTATCTGTAAAGCATTTGGCATTAAATTCTTTTATTTTTAAGAGATTCCACGTTGGGTTACCATGAAGAAGATGGGAACAAACAAAGAAAAAGTATATGAATTAACAGTAAGTGGGTGCTTCATACCAATCGCCCTGGCATTAAATTCTTTTATTTTTAACAGATTCCACGTTGGGTTACCATGAAGAAGATGGGAACAAACAAAGATAAAAGTATATGAATTAGCAGTAAGTGGGTGCTTCATACCAATCGCCCCCCTCTTGCAGGCTCATTTTAAAGAAATGAAAGAATATGGACAGTGGGGTTTCAGCCCAAATCTTGTAGAAGATTTTTCGCTTTAAGCTTCAGAACGAATAAAACGAAGGCGCTAAAATATTTGGTGGAGCAGCGGCAGGATTCGAAACTCAGATCTGACTTCT
Source organism: Pinus tabuliformis (assembly GCA_031772625.1). Taxonomy (NCBI): domain Eukaryota; kingdom Viridiplantae; phylum Streptophyta; class Pinopsida; order Pinales; family Pinaceae; genus Pinus; species Pinus tabuliformis. Next base: position 1,788,931,070 of record CM062818.1, read on the forward strand.
TTATTACATGGCAATTGCTTGAAATCGCTAACCAAGAAAGATTATAAAATATCACTGAAAACCATCTGGCATTAAATTATTCTTTCTAATGCTGTATGGATAGTCTTTTGGGTATCTGCAGAACATTTGGCATTAAAATCTTTTAATTTTAACAGATTCCACGTTGGATTAATATGAAGAAGACTGCAACAGGATGACATGAAGATAGCAACGGCATGACATGAAAAAGATAAGAACGAGAAAAAGATAAGTAACAGTTCGTAGTGGGTGCTTTATACCAATCGCCCACCTCTTACAGACTAATTTTGAAGAAAGGAAAAAGTGTCGACGGTGGGGTTCCAGCCCAAGTCTTATAGAACATTGTTCGCTTTAATCTGTAGAAGGAATTGAAACAAGGCCCTAAAATACTTGGGGGAGCAACGGCAGGATTCGAAACTCGGACCTCGCAACTCCCGTAACAGTCAGTTATATTTTTTAACTCAAATTGCTCATCAAGAAAGAATATAAAATGTCAACTGGAAACCATTTGGTATTAAATTATTTCTTTCTACTGCTGTAGAGATAACCTCTGGCTATCTGCAGAACATATGACATTATATTCTTTTATTTTTTTATTGATTCCACGTTTGGTTACCTGAAGAAGATAGGAACAAACAGAACAAACAAAGATAAAGTAATAGGTTGTCCATTAAATGCAAATAAATGAATATAAGAGAAGTGGGTGCAACATACCAATCTCCCCCCTCTTACATACTATATTTTTTCAGAAAAGAAAGAATATGGACAGTGGGGTTCCAGGTTCCAGGCTCCAGCCCAGGTCTTCTATAACATTTTTCGTTTCAAGCTTCAGAACGAATACAACCGAGGCGCTAAAATACTGGGCGGAACAACGAAAGGGTTCGAAACTCGGACCACGCAGCTCACGTAACAATCACTTATTACACGGGAATTAATTCAATCGCTAATCACTAAAGAATATAAAATGTCACTGGATCTAAAGAACATTTGGCATTTAATTCTTTTATTTTTTACAGATTCCACTTTGGATTACCATGAAGAAGATAGGAAGGAAAAAAAGATAAAATAACAGGTTGTCCATAAAAAGCAAATATTTAAATATAAAAGTGGAAGCTTCATATCAATCTTCCCACACATACAGACTAATTTTGAAGAACACAAAGAATATGAACAGTGGGGTTCCGACCCAAGTCTTCTAGAAAAATTTTCGTTTTAAGCTTCTGAACGAATACAACCAAGGCGCTAAATTACTAGGTGGAGCAACGGCAAGATTCGAAACTCGGACTTCGCAGCTCTAGAAACAGTCAGTTATTTTATTACACGGCAATTAATTCAATCGCTAATCAAGAAAGAATATAAATGTCACTGGATCTGCAGAACATTTGGCATTAAATTCTTTTACTCTTTACAAATTCCACTTTGCATTACCATGAAGAAGATAGGAACGAAAAAAGATAAAATAGCAGGTTTTCCATGAAATGCAAATATATAAATAAAGAAGTAGATGCTTCATACGAATCTCCCCACGTTTACAGACTAATTTTGAAGAAAAGAAAGAATATGAACAGTGGGGGTTCCAACCCAAGTCTTCCAAAACATTTTTCGTTTTAAACTCCAGAATGAATACAACCAAAGCGCTAAAATAAAACGGCAGGAATCGAAACTCCGACCACGCGGCTCTCTTAACAATCATTTATCTTATTACATGCCAATTAATTCAATCGCTAATCAAGAAAGAATATAAACTGTAACTGGATCTGCAGAACATTTGGCATTAAATTCTTTTATTTTATTTTACAGATTACATTTTTGATTTACTATAGAGAAGATAGCAACGATAAATATTTGCCGGAGAAACTGCGGGATTCAAAACTAGGACCTCGCAGATTCCGTAACAATCACTTATTTTATTACATGCTAATTATAATTCAATCACTGATAAAGAAAGAATATATAGTGTCGATTGAGATGAAATCGACGGAAACGAAGGAGAAATATAATGGAACAAAAATGAGGACACATGGCAAGAGTTCGAATCTCAAGAAGTGCTTCTCGCGCAGCGAGTGATCCGAGTGCAGCTCCGCCTGTAAGGGTTCACCTGGCTGGTGGATCGGCAGTTGTAGTAGGAATTCCCGCGCCTGGAACACGGCACGCTGTTGGCCCTCAGTGCGCCGTAGCTGATGTAAGTCCGGCCGGCCAGAACACGCCTGTTGATCTCAGAGTCCATCTGCATTTCATCGTCCTCGAAGCATTCTCCGATCGAACCCTCGCAGCGTGGTCGGGGGTTCGAGCCCCACAGGACCCCAAAGGCGTCCATCTCTGAGCCGGCGGTGGATTCAATTAAAGCCGCGGATAACACAGAGAGCAGAAGCAGGGCAGAGAAGAAGCAGAATACCGCCTTCCCCATCTCAAACCTCGGCAGATTGGTACAGTTTGCAGAAAAATCTGAGGGCTTATACTGAAATCCGAAGCGAGGGTTTAAAGCCTCGCACGTTCTTGAAATCCCTCTGAACCTGATGAGGAAGAACAGCATATACACACACAAACACAAGTGGTGTTAGGTGTATATATTGATTACTTTGTGTGTATATACGTCCAACAAGAATGTGTGAATGAGAAGAAGAGATTGGGAATATATGAAGGCGGTGCTGGAAACAAGCGTGTGATTAGCTGGTGAACTCACGTCAAACTCCTTCACGCAGATTTGTGGATAGATTCCATTGTAGTTTTTTTTATTTAAATCTCCATTAAATTGTGGGATCCGTAAGGTCTAGGACCAGACTGTCGGTGGACGCTTATACACATCCGGGACCTCATACGGTTGTCTTTCACTCTAAGATAACCCTGCCTAAACCGTAGTTAACGCTACCTAACACTGGGAATGTGGCGTAATCATTATTTTGTTCTTTTTTATGTTTTTATAATCTGTATTTTAATGAATCAAGGAGAATTTCATTTTTAATTCTAGATTTATTAGGTTGTGGAAAAAAAAAAAATTTAAATCGTAAATATGATTGATTGATTTTTATTTTATTTTATGTTTTTTTTGGGGGGAATATGATTTTTTTTTTGGGGCGAGGAATATGATAGATTTGATGTTTAAGATGAATTTATTTTGGACAGGATTTTGATTTATTTTTTTGCAAAAACAAATTACAATTTTAGTGATATAGATAGATGTTAGTTTTAGGTTTTTTTAAATTGCGAAGAAAAAATATTAATATTGAGAATGAAAATTGTTTTTTTTATTAGCCTAAAGAAAATACTAATATATTTTGGGATGAGAGTGTGTCATTTTTGTGATATTAAGAGAGTTGAAGATGAAAGAAATTGAATCTTAAAATGTATAAACTCAATCTAAATCTCATTTTCAAAACATAAGTCCCAATACCAACATTCCCAATATTCTATCTCATCAAAACTAGGGGACCTAGGAAGGATAATCCATTATTCTCATGGTCTAATAAACCAATTTTAATTTTAGTGGATCTTAATCACCTATATATACATAAAATTTGAATTTATATATTTATTACATCTAGAGGATATCTACAATTTAGTATAGGAAACATATTGTAGTATAAGTAAAATGAATCATTAAATAAATAATAATAATATAACATAATCTTGATTTCATTAATAAAGTAATAAAGACAATAGTTCAATTTAACTCAATTTACTATATTGTAATTTAGTTATCACATTAACATAATTTTACATAATAATCATTCACATTCTTAATCATAATATTTCAAAACATACAATTAATAAAAAATAATAATTTCAATTAACAAGGGCTACATAGTAGTTAGTAAATATAACTTAATTAAACTAAAAAGTAACAAAGGCAAATTTCATCACAAAAATAAAAACAACTAACAAAATGTTATATTTGTTAAAATGTCATCACCAAAAATTAAGAAATATGATTAACTAATATTGTTCATATTAACAAATATGATTAACTAATATTGTTTATATTAACATGCATTATATATATGTGTGTTTAATGTAATAATAAGTGATCTTAAATTGAAAATATGGAGAAAAAGTTATAATTCATGAAAATGGAAATAATAGAAAAAAAAAAAACAAGAAAAAAAAAAATCTAAAAACAAAAATTAATATCCAATAGAAATAGAAGTTATTAAAGAACCCAAAATAAGACCTCAACCAATCACCTTACCAATAAATAAATTTAAATAATAATAATATGTAACAAAAAATAATTCCCAATATAATATTAACTATGGATAAGTCACAAAAAATTTTGATCAAACTTAGTAAAAGCAAAATTGAATGGATCAGTATAATAAATCTACAATTAAAACCAAAAATATTTCTAAAATAAAAATGTGTTAAAATAATTATTTACATTAATACTTAATTCATAAATATTTTATTTATTAATAATAAAATGTTGTTTATATTAATATCTATTTTTTAAATGTTAAGTTTCCAAATATATCTCTTTAAAAAGAAATCGTAATAAAAAAAAAACAAAAAACAAAAAGTATACATCTCTTATATTAAGATTAAAAAATACTATTAAATACATTAAAATTTTATCATTTTAAAATTTAAAAATACAATTAAATGATTCAAATACCAAAATTGTAAAATTAAAATAAACAAATTTCTTTAAATAAATTAAAAAACATATTATATGTATTAATTAAATTTATTTTATTAATTTTTGATAGATTTAATTTGTTCCAAATATAATCAATTTATATTAAATATAAAACCTAACGATCTTTTAATATTTTTTAATTATAAATATTTGATTAAATAATAATAATAATAAATTATAAATTTTTTTTTCCATAAAATAATTAGGACTTCATAATATTGTTCTCAAACATTCACACATTTAAACCCCAAAAAAGAGAGACCTCTGACTCTGCCTTTTTGTACCGGTCTACATTACTGTAGTAACTCATGTCCTTGCCAAGAGTGTTGTGCAAATTGGAAAGATCGTGTGAGCCCCAATGTGAAATCACAGTAAAGCTGTAAGGTTAAAAGGGATATCTTTGGAATAAAGTTGTAAAGGGGTTAGAAATTAGAAAAATCATGAAATTTTAATGTGAGTAGCTATAAAGTTGTAAGGTTAAAATGGATATCTTTGGAATAAAGTTGTAAAGGGGGTTAGAAATTAGAAAAATCATGCAATTTTAATGTGAATCGTTATAGAGTTTTTAAGGGTAAAAAGAATATTTTTTGTAATTGTAGAAAGTTTGTATAATTGAAAAGATAAGATATTCTATTCTAAAGTTATATATTTATCCATATAACAATTACAAAGTTGTTAGGTTTACTTTTTCTAGAGAGTAGAGTCTTTACCTTGCTTTGAGAGTAGAGGTTTTAGTTATCTTAAAAGTATATGGAGGTAAATTAATTATTAAGAAAATTGGTTTTGTATTAAATATAAATAATAGTGATGGATTAAAAAGGAGGAAGGAAAAAAATAATTAGTAGTGTAATAAATGGTTTGAATAATGAAATGTAGAAGAAGAAAGGTACTTCGCATTTTTTTGGTTTAAGGCATGATAAATCATGTACAATAATGTTATAGAGAGGGGAAATGAGAAATCATGTCAAAAGAAAAGAATGATACTACATAGAAAACTTCAATAAACAAGATAAACAAGATGAAATTGAAGTGCAAAACCACTTGAAGCTTGACATTTTGTTGTGTGAAACAAAAGTCATAGCACCATTAAGAACTAACTCTCACATGTTGAGATGTGAATTAGGGAGATGTAAACAGTACAAGGAATCTTGGGAGGAAATTTTATGCTAAGAGTGTTGAAATGAGGAGGTTGAAACTAAACAACACTTTCTCCTAATATACAACATGTGCGTAAATCAAGGAGAGGTGGAATTTGGATATTAGAGATTGGGACTCAACATTTCAAGTGGATCTAATGAGAGGTACAATAAGGTTTCTAAGAAAATGATGCAGATAAGATGCATATAGTTGAGAGTAGAGTGAGTGAGGCAATGACCCCTTGATGTAGAGTGAAGGGGAGTAGATCCACTAAAATAGACAAAATCCTTGATTTGGATCCTATCCTTACATCACTAGCTCTAGTCATTATAATTCCATCTTGTTTAATTTTATGAAAAGTGGTGCACATAATGCAAATTTGGTTGCTTGCTTGTTTACCATTGAATTTATTGTTGAATTTCCACGACCTTGGGTCTAGGTTAGAGTCTTAAAATCGGTGACGATACCAAAACGAGAATCTCAACCATAAACTACTTTGCACAGTGGAAATATAAAGCAGTAAATCACATATGCACAAATATACACACTTTTTAACAAAATTGTACAATATTGTACAATCGCCAATCTTCATTATATTAAACTAAATCTGATTAATACAACAGTCTATGGTATACAAGATACAATGAAAAACTTCATTGCAACTTCTATGTTGTATCTTGTCTTGTCGGTCCTTCCCTTCCGTACTGCTCATTGGTAGTGCCTTAGTCCATTAAGGCCACTACACATCAAGACTCCATGAGGGTTGTCACCTAATAATGTTGCATGTCACTTTTGTTGCATGTACACAGGCTCATAAATATGCTCTCTAGGTAGGTCTAATTCACGAGCTCCAATCTTCCTTCTAGTAGCCTCTTTCATCCATTAAAGAGCTACTCATTAGGCTGCAAACTTCACCCAATCTCACACCAAACAAAGTCCTTATTGTATATGCTCTAGGGCTACTTTGGGTAGCCAACACACTTCCCTCCAATCATATCAATGGCACCCAATCCAATGACTGTTGAATTTGCACTGATGAAGACACACGATCACCCAATCTCGCCTACAAATTGGCTCCCACAAGATACCCAAACAATCTGATCCAATTTGTTCACTACTTGACCCAATGTTCCTCCACAAAACACTGTTGTAAATTATGTTTGACTTCGTTGTTTTTGATAGTCCTGGTTAGGGCACGTGCTGCAACCCTAACTCCACCCAATAGTCAACAAACAATCCCTTTAACAGTTGCATCCCACCTTGGCAGGCTTCCTCCTTTTCCACATTGCCTCCCTATGGTACTTGTCAACCCTTAACAACCCTCACATAGTCCTAGCTATGTGCTATGGCATGTGGCCTAGCACAATAGCCCTCCTCCTGTAGCAAATAGCTTCCAAACATTACCAAAAAAAACTCTAAACAACATTGTATTTCTACTCCTATACTCGGCCCAACAGCAAGCCTAGTTGGCCTCTAGAAAAACAATGTTTTAGCCCAAAAACAAACCCCTGTACCTTAGCTTACTCGGCCTCTATTACAGACTTCAAACCCTTCTCCTCATGCTGTCCAAAACTCCTCCTTTGCTGCGGATAGGCATGGGATCCTCCTCTCTAACGAGTCTTTCTCTAGAAGAGACGTTGCATAAATGGATGCTCTCAACACGTCACATCACCCTCTAGTTATAGCCAAAAGATGGGCTCCAACGAATAGATGAAGAGACACATCTATTGGAGGAATTTTGCTTCAAGCCTACATGACTTGAAAACCAATAATTACTTGTCAACTTCAAAAATTCATATCTCCACTTCTAAAACTCGAAATTCGATGATTCTTGAACCCTTTGATTCTCCTTTCTGCCCTCTATCGTCTCATGCCATCACATGTATAAATGTGCTCCTGAAATTTCCCCAAACACAATTGGGTGAAAAATCCCATCCTTGGGTTCCAAGCCCACAAGTGACCCTTGTGGTGCTTCTCCCTCCAAACCCTGAACCCTAGGGCTTGGAGTACCTCCCAAGCTACACAAATCAACATTTATAATAGTCCAAGTGACCTAGGAGACTCTCTTAATCCCCCCCCCCCCCCCCCCCGCAACAAAAAGATAAATGCATAGATAAAAATATTTTTTTAAACCAACTATGATACCAAATGGTCATATTTATTAATCTTTTTTTTTTTTTTTTTATGGTTTGTATTTTTGACCTCCATGAAGTTTGGGATGACTTGTAGACAACTTCTTAGGGAAAGTGGGCCATTACACTTGAGGTATTCACTTAGCTTGGTACCCATCATTGCGTCATGATTAATGAACAAAATCATTGGTGACAACTTGAATGTTATCCATAACGATATCGAGTAGTCATGAACCCATCTAAGAATGAATGTTATTTGCATAGGTGATAACAATGAATGTTATTTGAAAATGCGTTAATAGGGATGAATCCATATTCCAAAAGCAACATTCATGTTATGATGGGTTCATGCTTACCCTGTACCCCCATGGATAACATAAATGTTGTCACTTATGATTTGTTTCTCTAATTATGGAATAATTATGGCTCTCAAGATGGGTTCATGAAACAAATATAATGCTCCCCTACCCCCCAAGTGGCTACCAATGGGTCAACTATGAAAACAATAGAGGATATAGACCAAACATTGGGGAAGTAAAACACCTAGTGTCAAATAAATAAATAAATAAATATAAAAATGAACTTACAAAGAGACCTAATAGAAATAAATAATTAGATTGTTCAAAAATTTGATTAAAATATTAAAGGAATCTTTTGAAAAGAAGAGAAGACAAAGTTAGAAATACTTGAAGAGTTGAAAAAGAAGGCATTGGATTACCAGGAATCCAAATGGAGGATGAAAAGCAAAGCAATTTGGTTCACAGAACGGGGTGCTAACAATATTTTCTTTTTTAATTATTCAAAGCATATGAAAAATATTAATACAATATGGAAAGAATGATGGAAACAAAGTAAAAGGGTTATAGGAGATAATTAAGATTAGGGTTTCCTAGTTTTAGAAACTCTATTAAGATCCTCCTAGGAATAACACAGAAGAGAAAATCAAAATGATTTTTTTTTCTATCCTAAGTTTATTAACGTGGAAAAAAAATGAAGGATTAATAATGGTAACTAAAGGAGTGCATAGATCAATGTTGACATCTTTTATAAATAAAGATACTCGTCTTTATTGGTGGACAATGGAGTTCTATTTTGTATTTTATGATTCGCTAAAGGATGATGTAGCCCAAAGGAAAACCAGATACAATTCACACAAAAACAGAGTAATACACAATATGACATAGTGAATGGTCCCCCTTTTTTTTTAATCGAAATAAATTTACATAACTAGAAAAACATAGATCTACCACATCGCTAGACAATCCACTGAACCAATCGTATCCAAATAATCGCATATGCCTGTCACAAAATATGTCACTGGTTCTGCTTGCTTGCTTATCGTATCTCCTTGGTCGACCTAGCGAGGCAACTCAACTAAGATAACTATCGTTCTAACCAATCCATCAGAACTTAACCTCTCAAGTCTTATTCACTACCCAATTTCGTTGCCTCCAAAAATGAACTCCAACAATAAAAAATTACTATTTTTTGAATTTTTTTTAGAAAATTACTATTTTTTGAAAATTATTGTTTTATGGTATGCAAAAATTCGCTACATGATTCTCCTCTGGTTTAAAAGAAAGCAACTCCTACAAGTTGTTGTTCTCAAATTGTTGCCACTCAACGGGGTCCAAGGCCTGCAATTCCCTCTCTGTGATCCATGTACTTTCCTCCGGTGCGAAGCCTTCCCACTATACCAAATACCTGTTATATTGTTTTTGTCGAGTCTGAGCAATTTTCTTATCTAGGATATGTGCAATCTATTCCTTTTTCCTACATGGAATGGTTTGTTGCCAATCCACCTCCTCCTCGCTGTTATTTCCTTGATTTGGCTCATGGAATACATATAAATCAGAAACATTGAACACGGGTGAAATATCAAAATCTGTTGGTAAATCAACCTTTTAAGCATTATCATTGATTTTCTTAAGAGTCTTGAAAGGACCAATCTTCTTGTACTTCAACTTGTGGTAGGTTCCTTTAGGAAACCTCTCTTTCCTAAAATAAACCATTACCAAATCACCCTCGTTAAAGACCTGAGGGTGTTGACCAACATCTGTTAGAATTTTGTACTGTTGGTTACTGTCTTGCAATTTCTGTCACACTGTCTATTGTAATTATTGAATGTGTTCAGCAAATGCTTCCCCATCATCACTAATTTTGTCCCCAAGTAGTATTTGTAATAGATCGAGGACACCTGAAGTATTTCGGCCATAAATAATATGAAATGGATATTTACCTATAGATATATTCACATAACTAATGTAGGAAAATTATGCTTGGGGTAAAGCCAAATCCCACTACTTTGGCTTCTCACCAACAATACTTTGTAACAGGTTTCCTAAGCTTTGATTCACTACCTTGATTTGTCCATCTATTTGGGGGTGATAGGAACTGCTGAACTGTAACTTAGTCCCCACTTTCTTCCACAAATTCCGCCAAAAATGACCCAAGAACCGGGTATCTCTATAATGGTTTTGGGTACACCATGCAATCTAACAATTTTTGAAAAAAAACAATTGTGCCACCCTCGATGCATCACTAGGTTTTTTGCAAACGATGAAATGATCCATTTTGAAGAATCTATCAACAACCACAAAAATAGAATCATTAACCCGTTGTGTATGTGGGAGCCCCAATACAAAGTCCATGTTGAACATCTGACCAAGGGTTCAGGGGTATAGGTAATGGCATGTGCAACCCTGTATTCTGGGAGTGCCCTTTAGCCACTTGAAAAATTCTACACCCTGCCACATACTTGGTGATGTCCTTCTTCATCATCGAGTAGTAATACTTATCCGCTATTAAGGACAAAGTCTTATCCTTCCCAAAATGCCCTACCAAGCCACTACTATGGAGCTCCCTGATAATATGTTCTCGCATAGAACCAGTTGGAATGCAAAGTTGTTTTCCCTTAAAGAGGTAACCATCTTGCAGGAAATATTCATCACGAACAAGGCCCACATTCCCCACATATGGATTCTTCAGATGTTCCACAATCTTTCCAAAAGAAGGATCAGACAGATAGAGATCCTTGATTGAATCAAACACAATTACCTAATTTTCCATAGTGGTTAAAAGAACAACATGCCTGATCAAAGCATATGCAACCTGATTTTGTTTTCCAGATTTGTGGTTCAGAACAAAATTGTAGCCTTGCAAGAAAAAGACCCACTTTGCATGTTTACTATTCAATTTCTTTTGAGTATATACATATTTTAAGGCAATGTGATCAACGAATAACACAAACTCCTTTGACACTAAATAATGCTTCCAATGTCACAATGCTTGTACGATTGCATAAAATTCCACATCATAAGTGGAGTAGTTCTTCTTAACCTTATTCAGCTTTTCACTAAAAAAATGCAATGGGTCTACTTGCTTGGCCAAGTATGGCTCTAATCCTATATGGGAAGCATCACAGTCTACCTCAAACACTTTATCAAAATCTAGTAATGCTAATATGGGGGCCTCTGTTACCTTTTTCTTTAGAAAATTAAAACTTTCCGTAGCCTCCTTGGTCTATAAGAATGTCTTTCCTTTGGTGAAATTTGTGATGGGTGCTACGATACTGCTAAAATTACAAATAAACTTTCTGTAAAATGTAGCCAACCCATGAAAACTTCTTACCTATGTTATGCTCCTTAGACGGGGCCATTCCAAAATTGCCCTGACCTTTTCAGAATCCATCTTCACTCCTTCTGCTGAGGTGACAAAACCCAGAAATACCAAACTTTCTTGCAAAAAACTACATTTCTTCAAGTTTACATAAAGTTGATGCTTTCTCAATAGATCCAATATTATCTTTAAATGTTGCAAGTGATTTTCCTTGGATTTACTGAAAATTAGAATGTCATCAAAATAAACAATAATAAACTTACCAATATAAGGGCAAAGCATAGTATTCATCAACCACATGAAAGTACTAGGAGAATTGATAGCCCAAAAGGCATCACCATCCATTCATATAGTCCATATCTAGTCTTGAAGGTAGTTTTCCACTCATCGCCTTCTCGAATACGGATCTGGTGGTACCCACTTCGCAAATCAATTTTACTAAAAAATTGAGCTCCTTCCAGCACATCCATTATGTCATCCAAGCATGGAATAGGAAACAATACTCGATGGTAATTCTATTAATGGCCCTGCTATCTGTGGACATCCTCCATTCACCTCCTTTTATCAGAGTCAACAATGCTGGTACTGTTATCACCCCAAGAAACTCTCCTAGGTTGTATCCTAGAGATGCTCGGGAACATTACAAACTCAACAAAAAGTTGGATAAATGGTGGATGAATGTAAGAAATGCTGCATATTCAAGCCACATAACCACTTCTACTGTGTTTGACCCCAGACATGGGTGAACATCCCCAGACTACAAGGCTTTAGACCACCAATTACTCACAGTTTTAAAGAAAATGTGATGATGGAGAACATTGATCACACCAGCAGATGCACAGGACCCTGTGATGGCCAGCTGCAACCAGTTTAAAGGTCTGTAAATATGTTTCTAATACACAAATAGGATGACAGCTCTCTGGCATTAAAATAACAGAAACCTATAAACAAATTCAATGATACATGCTAAATCCTAACATAGAGGTGGGATGACAGCCCCTCTAATGCTAAACATTAACAACACATGAATTACTGCAAAACAGGCACAGCCTGGAACAAGAAGAAGAAGTGGAAAATGAGCAATCAATAGCAAAAGAAGCTTGTATTAGCTGGAAATGCAGACCATAAGCTACAGGTTACAAAGTAGTTACAGTCTCCAGAAGTTGAACCTTACAACATAATAACACTCATCAACCTGATTACATTCTGTTTTTTGGTATATATAGAGTTTGACTACAAAATTGCTCTGCAAACCTATGCATGAAGGGGTCACTGACCACCAACCGCATTTACAATTAGACATGGGCTTTTGATACAGTTTGATTGTTTTTAATGAACAAAATGGCTTTTCTTTACTTTGATGTACTCCTTGAACAAGTGGAATGTTTCATGAATAAATGTCCATAACTGCTGAATGAATTCAACTGCTCGAGGCAGTACTTTCTCGTCCTTGACCGTGTTGTTCTTTGAATGAAGTTGCTGAGGATTAAATGTGTAGATTGTTGGGTCATCGCCTCCTTCCTTTTCCAGTAACAGAGAGTAGTCAGGAGTGATACAGGTAGTATGGCGGGAGCAGGCTGAGCAGAAGAATCAATCTCAACCGTCAGATCCATAGATAAATGGCAGAGATCAATAGATCAGGAGTTAGCGGGCAGGTGAATGTGGGCCGTCAGATCGCGAAAATGAATGGTGGAGATCGCATCGGGAGGAGCTATCGGGAGGTGGACGATCGGGGTTAACGAGGGCCATCGGATCTGGACGCGGAAGATCCGACGGTGATCGCACGAGAAATATGCGTGGAGAATAACGCGCGGGCGAATGGCAGTATAGCGGGCGGGCGGTTTCCCCGCACCGCTTATGGGCTGCTGTGGTTTTCGTACAAGGCGGATGCGATGCAATAATATTGCGCCATGTGGCAGATAGGTTCGGCGGAAAACCACCTTCCCCGCTGCCTAATGGACGCACAAGTTCCAGCAGCGGGAGAAGCGTATGGCATTGGATGATACGGTGGGTGCGATTGGACGACGGAAAATGGTACAGGGTTAATGAGGTGCGATGTGATAGGTGAAAAGACAGGTAAGGGGCGGGCCCAGGTTTTATTAAAGCTTAGGGTTATAAATTTTATGATATGCGCGGCGTTATAAAAGCTATCGGGGCTTATCAAGGGTTATCAGGGTTTATAATATTAAAACACAAAATGCCCAAAATCCTTTTAAATAAAGTTTAAGTGGTTTAATAATGTTAAAACAAAATATCCCTAGGGTTGGTTAAAAAAGGTTTAGGCAGGGATTTGTAACCAAAACAAGGATGAAGGGGTTTAAAGAGAATAAGGAGGATTTAAGGGGCAAGAGGAAACAGAGGTGGCGGGGTTATAAGGGAATGATGCACATGAAGGAGAAAGAAAACAATGAACTACTGCTAGCCCCTCATTTTTAGAAAACACCATAGCCAAGCTGTCCTTGACCCTTAAAAATGCTCAAACATGTAGCAGAGCTAACACTGGCTCCTTCTGGGGATGAGATCCTCCCTGTGAGGTCTCAAGAACCTGCAGACCATTGCCTTTCCAGCTGAAAACAAATTAACCAAAATTCCTAGTGTTCCATTAGGCATGGAGTCTACTGTATTTGTACTAAAACTGATAAAAAAAAAACACAAAATTTACAACTTTTAAGGCCAAAGACCTTAAACAACATAAACTTTCAAAAACTGTCCATTAACTCGGCCATCAAAAACTACTTCTCCTCCCATACTTTTAGTATGAAGGTGTTGTTCCCTTGAACCTGTGAAATGATGAAAGGCCCTGTCCAGAAAGCATCGAATTTCCCATGATTGTGTTTCTTCTCCTTTAGTGCATTCCACTTCAAAACCAAGTCACCAATTTGAAAATTATTTATTTTTGCCTTCTTGCCAAAAGCTTCCTTGATCCTTCTCTGATGTGCTGCAGCTTTTTCAACTAGTTGTTCTCTAATCTGATGTATTTCTGCTAGATCAGTGATCCTTTTTGCCATATCTTCTTCCTCATCCTGCTCTTCTTGAAGGAATTTTGCCACAGGGAGAATTAATTGAATTGGGAATACAACCTCAGTGCCATACACCAGCTTGAATGGAGAATTCCCGGTGGATTTCTTAATGGTCACTTTGTCAGCCCACAGTGCATACTTGAGCTTTGAATCCCAATTCTTTTTATTGTCCCCTAACAGCTTTTTAATTATCCTGATCAAACTTTTATTAGAGGATTTTGCAAGACCATTTCCTTGTGGATAATATGAGGTGGAATGAACAAGTTTGATACCCATTGAATCACACATTTCCACCAGTTAATTTGCCCCGAAAGCAGCTGCTTTATCTGTGATTAGTTTATGTGGACAACCAAATCTGTTGAAGATATTTTCTGTCAAAAACTTCATGAACACATTATGATCAGCGTTCCTTGTAGGAACTACTTCAATCCACTTGGTAAAATAATTAGTGGCTACTAATATCCACCTGTGTTGGCCACTGGAATGTGGATTAATTTCTCCAATAAAATCCAAGCCCCATTGCTGAAAAGGTCTTTTTGCTTGAATTGGTTTTAGGGGCAGGGATTTCAACTGCTGTTTTCCTTCAAATCTTTGGCACCAGTTACAAGAAGCTAGATTCTTGGCCACTGACTGCTTTCTCTTTGTTTCAGCTGCTTGTTCTTCTATATCTGTCTGTCCATCTTCTACAATTGTGCTCAGGAAATCAATATCTAAAGACCTGCAATTTTCTTCAGCCAATAACTTGACAAGCCCTTGACCTTTGACCAGCTTAGTGGGCTTTAGCTCTATATTAAACTCTATCAGTTTTGCAATCCATTTTTCCCTCCTTTCATCAACATCAGGTTGAGTCAAGACATCTTTTATTGCGGCAGAAGGCACATATGCAATCATTTTTGAATGCAAGATATAAACTCTGAAAGACTTTAAGGATTTAATAAGAGAATATGCCTGTTTTTCTATAATATCATACCTCAGTTCAGCATCCCTCAAATTCTTGCTGAAAAATGCCACTGGATGTTCTGAACCTTCCTCATCTTCCTGTAATAAAACTGCTGCAATGGTGTCTTCAGAGGCAAAATAAAATATATGGAACTCCTTGCTATAATCAGGGCTGCTTAGTGTGGGAGCCTCCATAATAGCTTTTTTGATGGAATCAAATGATTTTCTTGTTGTTTCAGTCCATCTTACCTCTGATCCTTTTCTCAACATGGAGGTAATATGCTTCACTAATTCAGCAAAATTTGGTATAAACCTCCTGACAAAATTTATTTTGCCCAACAAAGACTGAATATCCTTCTTTGATCTAGGTACAGACAAAGTCTGAATTTCTTTGACTCTTTCTGGGTCAATTCGGACACCTGCAACAGATACAACATGTCCTAACAGCTTGCCTGGATTGACTGATATTCCAAACCTCCTGCACTTCAAGAATACTTTTTTCAAATGTTGTAAATGATTTTGATAGTTGTTGGAGAAAACTGTTATATCATCAAGGTAGATAAGCACAAATTTGTCCTTCTCTCCCACAAATGCTATATCCATAGCTCTTTGAAAGGTGGCTCTAGCATTCATCAATCCAAATGGCATTTTGGCATACATAAAGGTGCCCCAAGGAGTGGTAAATGCAGTCTTTTCTTGATCATCTGGGTGCACAACAATCTGATTAAAACCTGAAAATCCATCCAAAAATGACATCACTTTAGCTCCTGAGACCTTTTGCAGCAAATGCTCCATTTTTGGCAAAGGATAGTTGTCTTTCTTTGAGCATTTGTTCAAATTTCTCAAATCAACACACAGTCTGAATTCACCACTTTTCATCCTCACCACCACTAATTGGCTACCCATTTTGAATATCTGAGAGGTACTATGATCTTGGCAGCCATCAACTTTTTAATTTCTTTTTCAATCAGTGGAAGAAGAATATGATTTATTGTTCTCAGCTTCTGTTTGAAAGGTATTATGTCTTTTTCCAGAGGGATTTTATGCTGAATTATATTCTTATCATAAGTTTTCAGGTCACTATACTCCCAGGAAAACACATCAACAAATTGCCTCATTAAATTGCAGTATTCAGCACTTTGATCAGCAGACAAATGAGTAGACAGATTTACATATCTAGGCTGACCTGGACTTCCTATATCATGCTTACAGACTACAGATTGGTCTTCTTTTTGGGCAGCCTTGTAAGGCACATCATTTTGGTCAAACAGTCTCTCAAGAGGAATCATACCTTTAGGAATATGATTACTAGGAAGCTGGACTATACTATCTTTACCAATTTTATTTCTAAGCTAGGACTGGGGGTTTTCTAACAAGAGATCATTTTCTTGGTCAATTTGCATTTCAGAGAACTCATCAATGACTTGAAGGAACCTATTTAATTCTTCATCATCTTCAAAGACTCTCCAATGGTGGATATTATCGGGCAAGGATGGTCTATACTTCATTTGAACTTCATACACTAGTCTAGGAGGCATGGGAAGAATAAATAGACTAGCGGAAATAGCAAAGGAATCAACAAGCTAATTTTGGGCTCTAGAAATGTATGAAATACAGAAAAAATCAAAAGAATCTTTGATTCTCCATACCTCATCTCTGTATGCTTTCAGCCTTGGGTGCCTTGCCTGAAATGTTTTATTCACTTGCTGTATAATTAAATCAGCATCTCCAAACACCTTTAGCTTCCTGATTCCTCTATCTTTTGCTGCATTAAGGCCCAATAACAGAGCTTCATATTCTGCTATGTTGTTTGTGACTTGAAAAACTAGCTTAAGGGACAACGGAATACTTTCTTGTTGTGGAGATATTAGCACTACCCCTGCTCCTGCAGTCTCCCTGGAATAAGCTCCATCAAAGAACATCTCCCAAACCTGACTTCCTTGCTTTTCCTCGGCCTGCACTGTTGGTTTCCTGAGTTGCATTTCGGCCTTCTGAGATTCTTCTATTTGGATAATACATGCTCCAAAATTAGTGTCCACTGCATATATAGGATGATTTGTAGGATTCTTCTCATCACTAATGATGCATGCCAACTGTGCCTCTCTATATAATCTCATGCTCTCTCCTCCAAACACTGGGACAGTGGCATAAGAAAGATCATTCTGTAATGTCCCACCTAGTCTCTTAATCCACCCTCTGGAGAGCAACATGCCAAAATTAGGAGGGACATATACTACCACAATATCCATCATCATACTCTTCATGGGCAGCTGAGTTAGGATAATTGCAAGATCCTTAATCAATCCAAGACATTTCACTTTCCTTGAATCAAAAGAGAATAAATCATGATAGGGTCTGGTGATATCAAGGCCTAACTCTTCCATGACAGCTTTAGGCATTAAATTGTGGCTGGCCCCTGTGTCTAGCAGGCAATTGTGGAGGATTTTGTCATGAATGGTCAATGAGACATAAAAAGATGGAGAATTATTATCAGCAGGTTCAATCATGGGGCTAAGAACAATGGCAGGCTTGTCACCTTGCAAATTAACAGAGTCATTGGAGGTTTGTTTGGTTTCTAGCTCAAGGGCTTCAAGGATAGGCTTCCTAAATACTTCACTCTTCACCAACTCAACCAGAGGCACATATATTTTCAATTTCTGAACTTCTGACTCAAAGCTGAAAGTAGAAGATAATTTATCAGGACCTTTTACCTCTTGAACTGGGCCTTTGAGGATGACTGGATCAACTGCTGGTTTTCTCTGCTTGATCTTCTATGGTTCTACTTGGACAACAACACTTTGGGCATAATTTTCTTTGGTATTTCTTGCATTCGACCTTAGGTTATATCTCTGCTGCTTTTCAGCTTGTAGGATAGCTTCTCTATCCCATTCTTGACTGTCTTGTTCCTACAACAATGATTGTTCATACTCAGCCAATGTTAAAAATGCAGCGCTGCCTTTATCTTCCATGTAGTGAATTTCATCCTCATCTTCTTCAAATTGTTCCTCCTCCATGACTACATTTTGGAAGGGAGCTTTTACTTTCTGTTCCTCTTTTGTTTCTTCACCCCTCTGCATAATTTGTAACTACTCATTTGCTCTTCTGAAAGGATTTGGATTTCTTGGAGCAAATGTGTTTTGCTGCCTTGTTTTCCCTGAGTTCTGCTCAACCTTTAGCTTAGAAATTTCAGCAGCCAATGACTCTATCATCTTGGTAATCTTGTCTAATTTAGGCTCTGAAGATGATGCAGAAGAAGTAGAAGCTTGACCTCTCTGCCTCCTTCTGTCAGTTTGATTTTTAAGCTTTTCTGCTACCATAATATTGGATTCCACTTCTAGTGCTGCATCGTGCATATCAGCTAGAGTGGCACATCTCCTTTCTCTCAATAACAAGTAAAAATTAGAGTCAAAATCATTGGCATAAGTAAGTTTGGCAAAGGTGGGAGTAGGCTTTACCTCAGCTGGTACCTTACTATACATACGACTGAATCTTTTATTAAAATCAGGTATTGATTCCCCATTTTCCCTCTTCAGATTACCAAACTCTGTGTGGTAATACAGAAAGTCCTTTTTATCTCCCCATTGCTTCAAAAATGCATCATCTAATGCTTAAATATCTGTTATAGATCTTTGGGGAAATTCTCTAAACCACTTCCTAGCCTCTCCATCAAGGCTCTGGACAAAAACTCTCATCCACACATCATTTTCACTTATATCTAAATTATCAGCATAACTGTAGAAAGCTTCAAGGTGTTCTTCTACTGTCACTCCCTCTGTTCTAGTGAATTTAGGCATATATTTTTGATATTATCCCACAAGCATAGGATTTAAAGGCACAGGCAGGACTAAAGGTCCATATCTGGCAACTACAATTCTTTCTATCCTTAAAGGTGCTTGATGTCCTGCCATAATTGGAAAATGTGGAAGAATACTAGCAGGTTGAATGGTAGGGAGTAATGTGATGGATGGAAGAGATAAAGGGATGTTTTGGACTGAATGGGATGCTTTCTTTGGACTGAGATTCAAAGGGGAACTAACTGCACAAGGGGTTGAACTAATCTCTGAAGGAATTTCTTTATTAACAGTGTTGTGCTCTAAATCTTCAAACTGCAAATCTTCAGCAACAACTTTATCTTTCAGAGATGCATGAGGTTTCTTAGGCTTACCTGATCCTGATGCCCCTTTCTAAGAATCTTTCTTCAATCTTACAGTCCTCTCAGGTTCAGGCACTGGTTCAGCTGGTGATTTCTGAGGATTTCTTCGAGCGTGTCTTACAAACTGAGCCAGAACTTCAATGTGGAGTCGCCAAATGATGGTCTTCCTCCAATGGAGTCGCCAGATAGATGATTACAACCAAAATCTATGTTCAAACCTTGTTTATCATCAAAGCTTGAAGCTGTGCCGTTCTCCCAGGGAAGCTAAACTTCGATTCTCCTCTCCCCGGCAATGGCGCCAATTAATGTTATCACCCTAAGAAACTCTCCTAGGTTATATCTCAGAGATGCTCGGGAACATTACAAACTCAACAAAAAGTTGGATAAATGGTGGATGAATGTAAGAAATGCTGCATATTCAAGCCAGATAACCACTTCTACTATGTTTGACCCCAGACATGGGTGAACACCCCCAGACTACAAGGCTTTAGACCACCAATTACTCACAGTTTTAAAGAAAATGTGATGATGGAGAACACTGATCACACCAACAGATGCACATGACCCTGTGATGGCTAGCTGCAACCAGTTTAAAGGTTTGTAAATCTGTTTCTAATACACAAACAAGATGATAGCTCTCTGGAATTAAAATAACAGAAACCTACAAACAAATTCAATGATACATGCTAAATCCTAACACAGAGGTGGGATGACAACCCCTCCAATGGTAAACATTAACAACACATGAATTACTACAAAACAGGCACAGCCTGGAACAAGAAGAAGAAGTGGAAAGTGAGCAATCAACAATAAAAGAAGCTTGTATTAGCTGGAAATGTAGACCAGAAGTTGTAGGTTACACAGTAGTTATAGTCTCCAGAAGTTGAACCTTACAACAGAATAACACTCATCAACCTGATTACATTCTGTTTTTTGGTATATATAGAGTTTGACTACAAAATTGCTCTGCAAACCTATGCATGGAGGGGTCATAACTGACCACCAACCACATTTACAATTAGACATGGGCTTCTGATACAGTTTGATTATTTTTAATGAACAAAATGGCTCTTTTCGTACTTTGATGTACTCCTTGAACAGGTGGAATGTTTCATGAATAAATGTCCATAACTGCTGAATGAATTCAACTGCTTGAGGCAGTACTTTCTCGTCCTTGACCATGTTGTTCTTTGAATGAAGTTGCTGAGGATTAAATGTGCAGATTGCTGGGTCATCGCCTCCTTCCTTTTCCAGTAACAGAGAGCAGTCGGGAGTGATACAGGTAGTATGGCAGGAGCAGGCTGAGTAGAAGAATCAATCTCAACCATCGGATCCACAGATAAATGACGGAGATCAATAGATCGGGAGTTAGCGGGCAGGCGAATGTGGGCCGTCAGATCGCGAAAATGAACGGTGGAGATCGCATTGGGAGGAGCTATCAGGAGGTGGACGATCAGGGTTAACGAGGGCCGTTGGATCTGGACGCGGAAGATCCGACAGTGATCGCATGAGAAATATGCGTGGAGAATAACGCACGGGCGAATGGCGGAATAGCGGGCGGGCGGTTTCCCCGCACCGCTTATGGGCTACGGTGGTTTTCGTACAGGGCAGATGCGATGCAATAATATTACGCCGTGTGGCAGATAGGTTTGGCAGGAAACCGCCTTCCCCGCTGCCTAACGGACGCGCAAGTTCCAGTGGCGAGAGAAGAGTATGGCATTGGATGATATGGAAGGTGCCATCGGATGGCGGAAAACGGTACAGGGTTAACGGGGTGCGATGTGACAGGTGAAAAGATAGGTAAGGGGCGGGCCCGAGCTTTATTAAAGCTTAGGGTTATAAATTTTATGATATGCGTGAGGTTATAAAAGCTATCGGGGCTTATCAAGGGTTATCGGGGTTTATAATATTAAAACAAAAAACGCCCAAAAGCCTTTTAAATAAAGTTTAAGTGGTTTAATAATGTTAAAACAAAATATCCCCGGGGTTGGTTAAAAAAGGTTTAGGTGGGGATTTGTAACCAAAACAAGGATGAAGGGGTTTAAAGAGAATAAGGAGGATTTAAGGAGCAGGAGGAAACAGAGGTGGCGGGGTTATAAGGGAATGCTGCACATGAAGGAGAAAGAAAACAATGAACTGCTGCTAGCCCCTCCTTTTTAGAAAACACCACGACCAAGCTGTCCTTGACCCTTAAAAATGCTCAAAAATGTAGCAGAGCTAACAGAACAAGGACTCATGTTTTCCCTTACCAGACCTTTCTTTATAAGTTCTTCCACTTGTCGATGAAGCTCTGCATGTTGCGTAGGACTCATCCGATATGCTGCTTGATTAGGTAAAGATCCTCTTGGAATTAGATCAATGTGATGTTGAATATCTCTCATCAATGACAGTCCAACAAGTAATTCGTTGGGCATAATATCAACATACTCTTCTAGGATCTTGGCTGCTTCCATTGGTATTGGGACAACTTCCCCTACTACTTTTTTAACCATTAATGCATAACAACAACCTATTACCTTTATTTTTTTAACAAACTATTTTTCTGATAGTAGATTCTTGACTTTCCCTTCATCTTTAAGGGGTAATAAGATGATATTAGTTCCATCCTTCCAAAAGGTATAAGTATTTTTCTCTCCATCATGGACGACCTTTCGGTCATACAGCTAGGGTCTCCCCAAAAATAGGTGGCATGCATCCCTTGGAATTACATCACACCAAACTTCATCTTTATAAGTCTTACCAATGGAAAATTTGACTAAACATCTCTTATTCATGGTGACTTCATTCCCTTTTTTGAACCATGCAATTCGGTAAGGGTGGGGATGCCTGTCACATTTTAGCTTCAATTTTTCTACCATCTCTTTGGAAATCATATTCTCACAACTTCCACTATCAACGATAACTTGACATACCTTTCCTCCTAAAGTGCATCTGGTTCGAAAGATATTTTTCCGAAGCCAAGAATCTTGATAGTCGTTGCTCTACTTTCGCTCCTTTTCCGGAATCACCATGGCTCTCCACATCATGAGATTCTCCCCCATATCTGGTGGAACTTGAAATTCAGCCACTTCTTCTTCATCCTCAGATTGGGCCAAGTTTAACCTTGGTTTTTCTCCTTGCCTTGGCACTCATATTTTAGAATTCAGACACAATCGATGACCCTCTTCACTGCACTTAAAACAAACAAAAGGTCTTCCTCTGCTGCCACCATAACATCGACCCCTCTGAAATCCACTTACTCATGGTTGGGTCGGGTTATTTGATCGTGTATCTTCTACTTTCCTAGTTGTATGAGATGATTCACCTCTACCAACGTTCAAACCACCTTGTGAGGGAGCTAAGATTCCCCTTCTTGCTCCCCTATTCCTTTGAGAAAATTGATGATTTTGCTTTTCCTCAGCCTTTAAGGCTAATTGGTATGCCTCTTCCACATTCTGAATCCTGTGCATGTTCAATTCATCCTAAATAATAAATTTCAAACAATTCACATACCTTGTAGCCAATTTCTCATATGTTTCCTTGTGATCCACACAAATGGACAATTGATAAAACTCGTGTATGAGTTCTTCCATGGTAGATAGGTTCTGCTTCAGGTTCTGAAATCTACGAAAAAGGGTTTGGGCGTAGTCCAAAAACAAAAATTTCTCGAGAAACTTTTTCTCCAACTTGCTCCAACTTTGATTCTTTCCTTTCCCTTTGTTTGCCCTATCTTTCTGCACATGATCCCACCATATCATGGTGTGACTTTTTAATTTAGTGCGGGAAAAATTTAGTTTCTTCTCCTCTGTCATAGGCTTCCATTCAAAAAATTCCTCCATGGCGTTAAGCCAATCTATCAACTCCGGTTTAAGACTCCCTGTATAGTCCGGGATTTCCATTTTTACCCCATCTCTTCTCCCTTCTAGAGCCCTGAGCACTCTCTCTTCATAAGTCAGGTTCCCTAGCTGTTCTTCTACTTGTTGATCTTCATGCTCATGGTCTTTCTCCTCATCAAGCATTTCTCTTCATATTACTCCTTGGTTAATAATTGTGTTTGTAATATCTACAACTTGTCTTTGAAGGTTTTGCATTTCTTGCCGCATCTGAGCAACACCTGCTCTTCCTCTTCCTCTTCCAGCCATCTTCTGGCTCTGATACTAGATGATGTAGCCCAAAGGAAAACCAAATACAATTCACACAAAAACAGAGTAATACACAGTATGACAATAGCAAATAGTCCCCCCCTTTTTTTGAATCAGAATAAATTTACATAACTGGAAAAACATAGATCTACCACATCGCTAGACAATCCATTGAACCAATCGTATCCAAATAATTGTATATGCCTGTCACAAAAATGTCACTGGTTATGGTTGCTTGCTTATCGTATCTCCTTGGTTGACTTGGCGAGGCAACTCAACTAAGATAACTATTGTTCTAACCTATCCATCAAAACTCAACCTATCAAGTCTTATTCACTACCCAATTTCGTTGCCTCCAAAAATGAACTTCGGCAATAAAAAATTACTATTTTTTTTTAAATTATTTCTTTTTAGAAAATTACTATTTTTTGAAAATTATTGTTTTATGGTATGCAAAAGGTCGTTGCATGAGAGGAGATCTATTAATAGTGGAAGAATAATCTAATGCATGGACTAAGGTACTAGGCGTTGTTAATTCTACATCCATTATTCTCATACCAAAGATTATAACCCTAACTCCTTCATCAAATTTAAGTCAATATCTTTATGACATTTACTTTAGAAAATAATTTCCAAAACCATTAATAGGGTAAAAATTGTCTTTCTTAATCCATTTCTCAAGAATAGTTTGGTTTTTTGTATGTAGATACAAGATGTTCTGGTGTGGGACATGAAGGGAGTTGTTAATTTTTGGTATGTTCTATGCTAGAGCAATTTATTTAAATTTTCACAGTTAGTAATCACATCAGCATTACGATAAACTGCAGATAGAACATAAATATAAAACACAGAAGACAAGCCAAGGCAAGAGGACACAAGATATGGCACGCGCCAGGGACAAACCCCACAATGTGTGGGGAAACCCTTTGATCAAATCTTCTTTTATCTTCAAAGTTCAGCACACAGAGAGAGAGAGAGAGAGAGAGAGATAGTACATTTACAATAGAAGTCAACACTTTGACTTATCTAGATCTAGCATAGATCATTTCGTATAGCGATGAGATCAGTTGAAGACATTCTGCTTCAACTGATTCTCAAGGTGACTCCTTCACCTATCATCGTGCTGGATGCACCACTGCATACTACCTCATGCGGCTGTCCATGTCCATGATCTTATCCATCATAACACTGCTCAAACTAATGTGCATCATCATCATGCTGCTGCCCCTGCTAATGTATCATTGTGCTGCCCATGCACATGATCTCATAGTGCTGCCCATCATGCTACTGCCCATGCTCCATGTATTCCTTGTACAACCCATCCACAATATATCATGTTGCTGCCCAAGACGGCGTTATATATATGTGTCCAGCGTATATATATAACTTATGTACTATAGCGTCTATTGTCCAGCGATTACTGCCCATCGTATGTACAGTCTAGCGTATATATAAAGACCATACATATCAAGACCACATACATATTAAGACCCTATATACAACTGGAGCAAGATCATACATATTGAGAACCTGTTATATAACGTTGATGCCATACATCTTTGTATCCGTTTTCACACCAGAGCAATATCATATACCATCACAGTATTGTGATCATATGCCATTATAACTAGGGATATCATGCGAATGCCATACCACATTAGAGAGACGAATGCGAGACCATATACCAAAGCGAAAAACCTCTGTGGCCTCAGCGAATATACATAAGAGACATCTGTGAGTATATATAAGAGTCTTTAGCATCCTCTACGTGAATATAGATAACCTCTGCGATGTGTACAGGACCTCTGCGTGTATATATATAACCTCTGCGATGTGTACAGGACTGTCCAGCGAATGTATATAACCATAACTGCAATGTATGACATGACTGCCCAGCGTATGATTGCACAGTGTATACATAACTCCAGCTACACCTCAGGACTGTGGAATTATGACTACGGTTGACTGTGTCCTTTTATTACAACGTCCACCATTTATCTTACAGCGTGTAAGTTCCTTAAGAACAACGCATATATATATTGTGCTCCATAATATTTCTACAGCGAAGCATATATATATTGCGTTCCCAGCGTATGGATGCGTGTCATCATTATCTCCATGTAAGATACTCTATGAACTGCGCTTTGACAACAACGTATATAATCTTTTATGAACATCGTATATGATCCTCTATATAAAGGCATCCATTAATTGCAATTAGGGCTGCTTAGAATAGCGTATAAGTTCATGACTGCGTTCTCCGATAGGGCATCATACTAGGCCGGCATAATCTAGTGTGAATCTCCTTCTCCAAAAACCCAAGACGTGGAGAGGAGATCACTTGAAGTGAGTTACCAAATGACTTCAAATCCTCCTCTATTTATACAAAAAACGTAGAGGTTGAATAGACACGTCAGCTGGGCTTTAGAGCCTACATAAGAGCTGGTCGGATTACATAAACAAAATAAATTCATATCTCCATAAATACTTATCGAAATCAGATGATCTTTGGATCAATCCTACACCTCTCGATGAGAGGGATCCAATAAAAATATCAGCTACCATAAATAAACTGATCCACATGGAGTTTGGCCCTAGTTGCCAATTTAACAAGAGTTATACAATTAAAATCAAGCAGATGTATTCCATGGTTCTAAAATCAGATCTGTCCAAGGAATATGAGGATGTGTTAGTTAGATGTTAATTCTTACACATATTGTTATGAGACTTCATATGGTAAATTTGATATGGGTTGTTTGTCGTCAATTTCATTTGTAGTATTGTATAGTAGTTTTTCTAGGATTTCTATCATTACAATGGGTCTTACATAAGGATAGTGCATGCCTCCTTTCCTTTTTCTTTTAATATATGAAGGTTTAATTAGTCATGTTATGAAAGAGTATAAAATAGGAATTGTAAAGGAATTAAAGTTGGGTGAATTCTAACATGATCTCATTTAATATTTGTGGATGATGTTGTTTTTTAAGAAAAATAGACAAATGTGGAGATCTTGGGTCTATGTAAATATTTCTAATTTTTTATATTAAAAAAACAATAATTCTATGTAAAGGGATTAGATTTTGTTTAGAAAGTTGTTGGGTCCCTATAATACTAGTAATTACCCCATTACTATTGTAGTTATACCCCTTATTTATATTGTTGTGCCCCTATTACCCCCATGTTGTTATTTCTGTGCCCCATAGAATCCCTCTATTGTTATTTTTGTGGGTTTATATTATTATTGTTAGGTCGGCTGGATTATATTGTGACTCCTTAGACTCCTATATATAGAAAGGAGGTTTTGTCATTTGTATCATCCAAGAATTGTTCATTTATGTAATGTAAAGGAGGTTGCCCCCTCGAAGAGGCTGAATTCTAAGGCGTTGATCTATCTTTTCTATCTTTTCTTGAGCTGGTTTCATAACATTTGGTATCAGAGCTTTGGATTCTAGGGTTTCGCTGCTCCAAACAGGTCATCGTGGAATTTTCGCTATAACTTCTTTTCTGTGACGTTTCAGAAGTCACAAAAAAAACCCATTTGAGAAGAAATCGCGCTGAACCTTGGGTCCGAATTTCAGAGCTTTTTGCGCGATATTTGCGGAGATATGATCTAAGGAAGTTGGTCTTTTTGCAGACTCCTGAATTACATTCAAAACAAGTGACTTGGGGAAAATCGTCATAACTTTCTCTCTGGGGATCGGATTGAAATTTCGTAAGAAGGTACAGAAAGAGGACAGACTGCAGTTTCTTGTATGTGTGTTTCAGATTCAAAGGTTGAAACAGTGACTCGTGGCACGTCGTACAAGTTCGCTCTACTGAACTAGTCTAAAAGCAAGTCACTGTGGGAGATTTCACATAACTCATCCTTGGAGAATCCAATTTGGGTCAGACTTGTGGCATTGGAAAGAGGACACAGAAGGCTACTACAGATCACAATTTTAGAACTGGATGATCCGAAATTACAGAGATACATCAGATTCAATATCAGGCTTCTATAAAGTGAAAAAAGGTGTGTAGTTTTTTTTAAATTTTTGTGTAAGCTTGGTTTAACGGAATTCAAAGGGCATAGTAAAGTATTATTATCGGTAACTAATGCCCCGAGGAAAGAAAATGCAAACACCTAGTAAGGAACCTGAAAGCTCTAGCATGACTCATGAAGAAGAGGAAGAAATGCTACATGATATATCAAAATTACAAGAACAAGTGCAACACATGTCACGCTCACAAAAGCTAACAGAAGCTAAGATAAATGGCATGGAATCTAAGATAAATGGCATGGAATCTAAGATAAATGGCATGGAAGCTAAGATGGATGATTCGAAGACAGATTTGAAGAGAGACATGGAAGATTTGAAGACAGATTTGACAAATTTTCTACAAGAAATACTTACTAATGGTGAAAAGGTTGTAAAGGAAACTCATGATGTGAACAAAAGTAATGTTAATCATGATTCCATAGATGCTAATGTTGAATCGAAGACCCACCATATTCCAAAAATCGATATGAGGAAGTTTGATGGCAAGGATCCCACCACATGGATATTACAGATGGAGCAGTTCTTCGATCTCAATAATGTGCAAAACACACAAAAGGTACGTATGGCAACTGTATATTTGGAACCAAATCAGTTTGTATGGTATCAATGGCTTTGCTCTCGTAAAAAATTTATCACTTGGGCAATTTTTACGGAAGAATTGATAGCACATTATGAAGATACAAAAAGCAACACTTTTTTAGCCAATTGATAAGTCTCAAACAAAAGGGTTCAGTAATGGAGCACATTGAGGATTTCCAAAAATTGAACATAAGGGTAAAAGATATTCCAGAGGAGCATAGGATTGATGTGTTCATAGGGTCTTTAAAGGATAATATCCAACATGATGTTCGCCTTTGGGAACCTGATTCATTAGAGAAGGCATTCAAGTTAGCAAGAAAAATGGAAAGCAAAATTATGGCAACCAGGAAGCATACCACTCACAACTATAAAGACGGAAGTGTTGTTGCCCCTAGTCTTCCACAACCTATAAGGTTGACACCACAACAATTGGAAGAAAAAAGGGAAAAAGGGCTTTGTTACAGTTGTGATAGCAAATACACTAAAGGTCATAAGTGTGTTGAGAAGAAATTATTCTACATAGATTGTGAAGAGGAAGAAGAAAAGGAGCAAGAAAGGTCAAAAGAAGAAGATATACTTCAGGAAAAAAGCCTAGATGAAGAACAAATAAATCCGACCATATCTTGTAATGCATTGGCGGGAATTACCACTCCTCAAACCATCAAGATAGAATGACAAATCAAGAAGAAAAAGGTAATAGTGTTGATTGATTCAGGAAGCACCCACAATTTTATTCATTGTAGGGTAGCAAAAGAATTGAATTGCTTCCTATATCCAGCACCAGAGTGTCAAGTGATGATTGCAAATGGAGGAATAATAAATTGCTCTGGAAGGTGCCATAATAGTAAGCTATCCATGGGAGAATATGTATTGATTTGCCCAATGCTTTCCATTCCAATGGGAGGTGCTGACGTTGTACTAGGAGTCCAATGGCTACAATCCTTGGGTACAATAGCTTTTAATTTTCAAGAACTTTTCATCAAATTTTCTATGGAAGGAAAGGAAGTTGAATTAAGGGGTTTTTCAGGGAAACCAGGAAAGATAATCAGCTCTAACGGTATGACAAAGCTTCTAAAAAAGGAGCAAAGAGGTGTAATTGCACAATTATGTTCGCTAGATGTTTCCACATCGGAATCATCTATTTCTCCAAATCTCAAAAAAGTCCTGGACAATCATTCCAAGGTATTTGAGACTCCCAAAGGTCTCCCACCTATGCGTGATGATGATCATGCTATTCATCTGATTCCAAGAAGTGTTCCTCCAAACATTAGGCCGTACAGATATCCCTATGTCCAAAAAAGTGAAATTGAATGTATGGTTGCAGAAATGCTAGAGGCTGGTATAATTCAACCAAGTCAAAGTTCTTTCTCTGCTCCAGTAGTATTGGTGCACAAGAAGGATGGATCATGGCGCATGTGTCCGGATTATAGGGAGCTCAACAAGCTCACTATTAAAGATAAGTTCCCCATTCCTGTCATTGATGAATTACTCGATGAATTGCATGGATCAATTTACTTCACCAAGTTGGATCTTCATTCAGGATATCATCAAATCAGAATGAAGATTGAAGACATTCCAAAAACGGCATTTAGAACTCATGAGGGTCATTATGAATTTTTGGTCATGCCTTTTGGCCTTACTAATGCACCTTCAACATTTCAAGGTTTGATGAATTCAATTTTCAAACCATTCCTTAGAAAATTTGTGTTAGTATTTTTTGATGATATACTAATCTACAACAAGTCTTGGAAGGATCATGTTGAACATGTTGACAAGGTGCTACAACTATTGGAGGAGAAACAATTATATGCAAAAAGATCCAAATGTTTCTTTGGAGTCCAGGAGGTGGAATATTTGGGTCATATTGTATCTCATGAAGGAGTTAAGGTAGACCCTAGCAAAATTAAAGCCATTAAGGAATGGAAAATCCCCACATCCATAAAGCATCTGCGAGGATTTCTTGGGTTGACAGGGTATTATCGCAAGTTTGTTAAGAATTATGGGAGAATAGCAGCACCTCTAACAACATTATTGAAGAAAGACGCATTTTGATGGACTCCGGAAGCAACAAAGGCCTTTGAACATCTTAAAGAGGCAATGTGACAAGCACCGGTCTTAACTACACCGGACTTCACAAAAACCTTTATTGTGGAATGTGATGCTTCAGGAAATGGAATTGGTGTTGTTCTAATGCAAGATGAAAGACCCATTGCTTTTGAAAGTCGTCCAATCAAGGGAAAGTTTTTAAGCAAAGCTATTTATGAGAAGGAAATGTTGGCAATACTCCATGCACTTAAGAAATGGCGACCCTACCTAATGGGAAGACACTTCAAGGTAAAAACGGATCATGATAGCCTTAAATACTTTTTAGAACAAAGATTATCCTCTAAAGAGCAATAAAAGTGGGTCACAAAGATGTTGGGTTATGACTTTGAAATCATCTACAAAAAAGGGAAGCAAAATGTGGTGGCAGATGCACTCTCAAGAAAGGATGAGGATGTGGAAGCATTGTTGTGCGCCATTTCTATTATCCAACTAGATTGGATAAATGAAGCAAGGGAGGAATGGAAGAATGATGAAGAAGTGTGGGCACTTATTCGAAAGCTACAACAAGATTCCAGTACGTCTGATACATTTAGCTGGCAAAATGATTCATTATGGTACAAAGATCGCTTATACCTCTGTAAGAATTCCCAGCTAAAACAAAAGATTCTTATGGAATTGCACACTTCTCCCTTAGGAGGGCACTCGGATTTTTAAAAACTTACCACAGGGTTAAGAAGGAATTTTTTTGGGATGGCCTTAAATCAGATATTCAAAAGTTTGTGGCGGAATGTTTGGTTTGCCAACAAAATAAAGTTGAAACAATTAAGACACCGGGTCTATTACAACCTTTATCCATTCCAAGCCAACGTTGGGAGGAGGTTTCAATGGATTTTATCATAGGTTTACCCAAGTCTGAGGGAAAGAGTGTCATCATGGTGGTAGTTGACAGACTTACCAAGTATGCACATTTTTGTGCATTATCACATCCATTTAAATCCAGTACAGTTTCTACTGCATTTATGGAAACGATTCAAAAGCTACATGGAAACCCAAAGATTATTGTAAGTGACAGAGATCCCATTTTCACTGGAAATTTTTGGACATAATTATTTTCTTGTCTTGGTACTCAGTTAGCTCATAGCTCATCTTATCATCCTCAATCTGATGGGAAAACTGAGATAGTGAACAAATGTTTGGAAGGATATCTTCGTTGCTTTGTATCTGATAAACAGACACAATGGGTCAAATGGTTGCCTATGGTTGAATGGTGGTATAACACTTCCTTCCATACATCAACGAAAATGACCCCATTTATGGCACTTTATGGGTATCAACCACCATCCATCACATCATATTTAAGAGAAAATTCTAAGGTTCAGGCAGTGGAACATCACATCGAACATCAACAACAAGTCCTCCAACTCTTAAAGGATAACCTCGTGTTGGCACAAAATAGAATGAAACAACAGTCAGATCAACATCGCAGTGAAAGAAGTTTTGATGTAGGTGATTGGGTATTCCTACGGCTACAACCATATAAGCAAATGTCCCTAAAGCAAGCTAAGAAGGATAATAAATTATCACCAAAGTATTATGGTCCGTACAAGTGTTGCAAAAGATTGGTACTATGGAATACAAATTGGAGCTTCCTGCAGCTTCTTGATTGCACCCAGTTTTCCATGTTTCATGTTTAAAGAAGGTTATAGGCGACAAGCTTCCAGTTCAAACAATATTGCCAGAACTTGACGAGGAAGGAAAAATTATATTGGAACCGGAAGCAGTCACAGAAACAAGAACTCGACAGCTACGAAATCGATCAATTTCAGAGTATCTTATCAAGTGGAAGAACTTATCCGCTGAAGATTCCACATGGGAGGATGAGAATTTTATGCATAAGTATCTAGAACTACTCAAGCGTTGAGGACAACATTTTTTTGAAGGAGAGGGGCATGTTGGGTCCCTATAATACTAGTAATTACCCCATTACTATTGTAGTTATACCCCTTATTTATATTGTTGTGCCCCTATTACCCCCATGTTGTTATTTCTGTGCCCCATAGAATCCCTCTATTGTTATTTTTGTGGGTTTATATTATTATTGTTAGGTCGGCTGGATTATATTGTGACTCCTTAGACTCCTATATATAGAAAGGAGGTTTTTTCATTTGTATCATCCAAGAATTGTTCATTTATGTAATGTAAAGGAGGTTGCCCCCTCGAAGAGGCTGAATTCTAAGGCGTTGATCTATCTTTTCTATCTTTTCTTGAGCTGGTTTCATAACAAAAGTGGTATATTTAAAGATAAAAATTAATTTACTTTGGTTATGACTTCAATTTATAACCAAAATCATTTACAGCTTAAGTAGGCAAGGTATAAAGATGTAAGTCTTCACTACGTCATTAGACAATAAGCAAATGTTCATTTTATAGAACAATAATATTAAAAATATTATTAGCCCTAAATTTAAGAATAAATTTTGTAGTGATAAAGCATAAGAGGATGAAAGAAAATAAAAATATTATAAGGATGTGATTATCCCTACTCTTGAAAATCAAAAGTATTTCTTTGTTTTGATTAGTGTAAAGAAGAAAATCAACATTAATTTAAAAGAAGAGAAAAGAAAAAACAAATGCTAACAAGTTTCACTATAGGAATGGCATAAAGATGTAAGTCTTCACTAAATGATTAGAGAATAAACAAAGAGCTCATTTTATAGAACAATAATATTAAAAATATTATTAACTCTAAATTTAAGAAGAAATTTTGTAGTGATACAACATAAGAGGATCAAAGAAAATTAATAATATTATAAGGATGATTTTCCCTAATCTTGAAAATCAAAATTATTTCTTTGTTTTGATTAGTGTAAAGAAGAAAATCAACCTTAATTTAAAACAAGAGAAAAGAAAAAAACAAATTCTAACAAGTTTCATAGTGAAACTTAGCATTGAGCAATTCCCAGAATGACTTGGGATGAAAGAATCTATCATTCTTGTAATCTTAAGATGGTTGAAAATGAAAAGCACTTTCTCTTAAAAAATATAAACACAAACTAAATCTTCATTCCAAAAGATGAGTCACAATACCAACCTTCCTAACCTTCTATCATCAAGACTATAACTTGATCGCAAAACACTTCTCTTGATGTTTTTAAATCATAGGAATAAAATCCTAAAGAAATTCAAATAATCCCTTAGTAGTCCCTACCAGTACCATAGCAATCCATTGGCTTGTTGATCACTATTAGTTTAACATTCATCAATGCAAGTTTTAATGTTTAATCTTGAAAACATATATTTATTAAAAAAAAATATTATTATCAAAAAATATTATTAAAAAAATATTTTTCAAACATTTAATTCACCATAACTTGAAGGTCTTATTGCAACCTTCGTACAAAACAATGTCATTTGGATAATTGCATGGGATTTTTCTGTCATAACTTCTAGATATAGTTGTAATATTTATGCCACAATTTTTAGATATAGTGATTTTTCATTATTAAAAATTAAAATCCATCAAAAATGCTTATTTTCACCTAAATATACATATTTACTGTTAGTTACTATCCACCATAATTTAATTAAGTATTTGAATAAAAAATGAATAGGAATATGACATAAATAAATATGGTTACCATGAGATATTGTCTACCATTATTTATGTGTTCCTTAGCATTATAATAAGTAGTACTAAAAATGTGTAAATGTAAATATGCAAACTTATTTGTTGAGAAATGGCAACAAGAAATTCTAGTTTAATTTGTCCTTGAATTAAACTGTGAATTAAAATCAAATTCTATTCTCATAACAACTTGTAAATAGTTAATTAAATTTAATAAACTTAATTAGCTTAGGATTTTTGAGTTGGAAGTTGTTCTGTAGTCATGTATATGTTCTCCCTAAATTTTAGGGGTCTAGGATGAGTTTATTTGAGTTGTAATTAGATAACTCAGTTTGACTGAGTTATAGACAGTTAAACTAGTTCTAATTGTTTGTGGAACTAGTAGAGGTCTAGTAGTGAGTTGGTGCACTGGTGCATCCTTAGTGCTACTCTAGCTAATTGAATATTCCCTCATGATAAAATCATGCATGTTAGTTCAGAGAAAGACCAAGTTGAGACTAGAGTGTAGGGGCAGTGTACTATCAGTTGTAGAATGATCGGAGTTGTACAGGTCATGCATGCGTTAAAAAAAGGACCTAGTTTTGGATTACACAGTTATGGAGGAAGGATTTCCCAATTAAATATGGTTTGATCGTGTTGATTTGGGGTAGCATCGGATGTGCTCTAGCCACAAAATTTGGTGGAGAGGTTGGGGCACATGAGATCTCCAATACCCAGAAAGGGTTTGGGCAGATTCTAAATAGATCAAGAGATATTAAAATAAATAATATTTTTAATGGATTCCCTAAGTCTAAACTTAGGGAAAATAAAATATTAATGTGTATTAATATGAATCTGTGTTAGGGTGGTCCAAAAAACATGGATCAAGCTAGATCTAATCTTAGCCATTGATTAGGGACTTAATCTCGGTCATTGAGATGTCAACAAGAAAAGTATAAGAGGAGGCTTGAGGGTCACTTGGAGAATACACCAGATGATCAGTCATTCTATTCTCTAGAGCAGGGTTTGCTAAGAGAGATAGAATCAGTGATTGGGAGAGCAACTGAGGGGCATTGAGTACACAAGAACAGAGAAGGAAGAGATTGTGTCAAGAAAGCAGTGCAACAGCCAAGGAGGGTGATATAGAGCCAGCAAGGGCTCATGCAGGGCCACGTAGAGGCAACCAAGTGCTGCGCAAAGCACCAGAGGGGCCAGCGCAACTGACACAAAGGATCCCAGAGCTGACGCAGGGCTTACTTGGGCTGACACAGGCTAAGAAAGGCTGACGCAGGGCCAGCGTGAGACAGAGAGGGGCTGACATAGTCCAGATTGGGTAGACGCTGGGGTTGCAGGAGCAGTTTTGTGTTAAGGAGCTGTCGGAAGGATTTTCCGGAGTTTTAGCCAGGAGATTTCTCTCAAACTATGAGGTATAGCTGCTAAGGAAATTCTCTATTGGGTAGGCCACTTTCGGCACCCAGATTATACTATAATATTACTTAATAAGAAAACCCTCAGATAGTTGCATCGGTTTTCCCGACATTCAGTTTTTCCGGGGACATTGGTCCAAAAATAATGTTGTCATGTGATGTGTTTGTTCTTGTTTCTTTTAGTTGTTGATCTGTAATATGTTGAGTATGCACTGGTGTTTATTTTTAGTATTTACTTTTTAAATAACTTGTTAAAAAAAAATAACAAGTAGGTAGGAATAAATTAGAAAAAGTGCATGAAGGGTTTCTAACTAAGGAAAATTAGAAACTTCAACATGGTATCAGAGCATGATTACAGATCACAGGAGGACTAAAAGACATCAGTCGAGTGGAGCAATAGCAGTAGAAAACAGTTGTCCTGAGGTGACAGAAGCTGCTTCTAGTAGCACAGAAGCCAAAAAGTGTGACGCAGAGCCATCCAGAGCCACATAGAAGGAGCCGGGATCTGCGCAGAGCCTTAGAGATGCCAATGTTGCTGATGCAAAGGGACAGAGGGCTGACACATGACATCCTAGGGCTGGCATAAACCCATCTCGAGTGACGTAGAGCCAGCGTGAGATAGAGAGTTGTTGACGCAGTTCACAGAGAGGTAGTTGTTGGAGTTTAGAAGGATGCATAAATATTGCAGAGTGGAGTTGGTGAGGTATTGTAGTTAGAACAATACCTAATAGAGTAGGTCCAGAGGAGTTTTTATCAAGGGATTCTAGTCGATGAACCTGGATCAGCAGTGCAGTTGCACAAGACGATCAGAGTAGGGGGCATCTCGACAAGCGGCAAGAAGATTTCTAGGAGGGAAATTAGGACTCAAAGGGAGTCTAGAAGAGAACTTCCAGATGGGAAGTAGAGACTTAGAGGAGTCGAATAGAAAACTTCCAGGAGGGAAGTAGAGGAGCATCATGGCACTACATGGGGTAAGAGACCAGGATAGATTAGACGAAGCATCAAACTTCGCAGTTTGGAAGGCCAGAATCTTATCAGTGCTTGACAGGAATCGTGTCAAGAACTTTGCCTTGAAGACAATAACTATCCTAGTCGACCCAAATGATAATGACAAGTATGAAGAGGCGATGGCGAGGGCCAAGTGCATTATCCTTGACGGGGTCAAGGATCATGTGGTACCACATATAGTAGAGAAGGAAAAGACAGTTGAGATGTGGGAGGTTCTCAAGAACCTGTACCAGCATACTTCTGTGTAGAGAAGAATGCTGCTCGAAAACCATATGAGGTCGTATAAGATGAAGAAGGGTCAAATGATTGAATCCTTCCTTGGAGGACTAAATGAGATCCGAGATCAGTTGACTGCTATAGGAGCGACACCGGATCAGGAGCTTATGGTGAGGATAGCCCTAAATGTTGTCTCAGAAGAGTGGGAAGTGTTTGTCCAGAGCATACTGGGTAGAGGGACTCTCCTACCTTGCGACGAGATGTGGGCAGCTCTTCGCCAGTAAGAGATCAGATGGCAGTCAAAGACAAGTAGCAGCAACAAAGGGATCAAGGTCAAGCAGGAGGAGGAGGATGTGGCCCTAACATCCGAGGGAAAGCAGGAGAAGCGGAAGAAGAAAGATCTCTCCAAGCTCAAGCGCTTCCACTGTGGGGAGATGGGTCATTATGCGACCCAGTGCCCAAGGAAGAAGAGTAAGGGAGAGTCTTTCGAGACTAAGGCAGCGCCAACACGGGCAGAGAAGGAAGTTTTGATAGACGATGACTATGCCATGAGTGCACACATGCCACTTGAGTGGAAGTGGGGAGACATCGAGTAGTCAGGTGGACTACAGGAAATGAGAGGTAGGATCCTTGAGGTACCCAGCCTCTTGGATTAGACCTTGCTACGGGAGCCCCGACAAGGAGTAGCAGGACTGACTGAGTGGGTAGAGATGGATGTGGATAGAGCGACAAAGAGAGCTACAGTGCAGGAGTCCCAAGACAACGTAGAGCTAGTAGGCTGCAACAGTGTGAGAGGCACAAGAGTGTTGCACCAGTTCAGGAGGGCACAGAGAGGTGTGCAATGGTGTGAGATGCAGGGAGTTGTTGTAGCAGCGCAAAGGTCAGAGAGAGGGAGCACTTGTCAGAAGTAGAGGGAGCTTCAGCATTGGTGGGTGTTTCTAGCCCAATAGAGAGGTCAGTTGGAGGATCAGTTGCTTACTTCTCAGTGACTGAGTTGCAGTACAACAGTGGGCAGCACAATGCAACATGATGTGAGGAGGTGCAATACAGATGCAGTGTTGGGAGAAAGGACCGAAAACAACATAGATGCAGAGGGAGGTATCGTACAGATGCAGTAGTGACAGTGGCCAAATCATGGGCAGTAGTATAGGAGGCAGTAGTGCAGAGGATGTTGGGCAGGAAGGCCTAGCATCAGCACAGGTACCGGTGCCAGATGATTAGAGTAATACTCAGTGAGGAGTATTTCTAGAGCCTAGTCCTTGCTAAGAGGGAGTGTTGATTTGGGGTAGCATCATGTGTTCTAGCCATGAAATTTGGTGGAGAGGTTGGGGCACATGAGATCTCCAATACCCAGAAAGGGTTTGGCCAAATTCTAAAAAAATCAAGAGATATTAAAATAATTAATATTTTTAATGGAGTCCCTAAGTCTAAACTTAGGGAAAATAAAATATTAATGTGTATTAATATGAATCTGTGTTAGATTGGTCCAAAAGACATGGATCAAGCATTCTAAGCGTCCTTGTGGTAGCTCAATAACCTCTTGAGATCATACCCCTATACTTTATTTTTACTGTTCATAATAGCTCAGCCTAAATCCCTTAACTCAGCTGCAAATTTGACCAAAAACCCAACTCAGTTTCACTCCCTGGCCCATCGCACTATCTGTAACTAGAAGCTTGTATGCATCGCACCTCTCGTGTGTACAAGGTGAGATGCATCCCTGTTTCTCTGAAGGACAGGTGTGATGACTGAGTAATCTCATTTCTCTCTTTGAAATTTGGTTTTTTGTCCTTGTTTTCAGCTCTGTTTGATTGTGTTGCTGCTTATGATCAGTATCTCATTGCTCAAGCCTCTTTCCTTTACATATTTCAGCCTCCATTGATTAGGATTTGTAATTTTTTTTATGTAATTGTCAATCATTTACAGTCCTTCTTTGTAAAAAGTAGCTTAATCGAACTGTCGTTTTTTGATGCAACAAAAGTGTCGTAATTGTCATTTTGAGTAAAAAAGAAGAGTGTCGTAAAGTCTTCCTCCTTTAGATAGTCTATTGTACTTTTGTCATTGTATTTGATTTGAATTGTTAATATTTGAAGTGTCGAAAGCAGTTTTCTATTCGAAATCAAAAAGTGTTGTTTTAGTCTTCCTTTCGTTTTTTGAAAAGAAATTGTCGAAATGTCGCTTTGAAGAAAATATTTCAGATCTATATTTAGTTTTCCTTTTTTGGCATTCTCGCATTAAGGAAACAAAAAACAAATACATTCATTTGCATTTGCATTTAGACTGTGTGGAAAATTATTTAGGGAAAATGCATTTAGTGTGTGCTCTTTGCTCTCTGTTGAAATAATCGTAATCTTCTTTCCTTAGTAGCTAAGATTTTCATTGCTAAAAGAAAACAAACGACTGTTTATCATTTTAGATTGCATATTTAGGAATTTTACATCTACATCACGCGGTGAACCTTGAAAGACAAACTTCTAAACAAGATCAACTCTAAAATAAATCTCAATGAAGATAAAAATGCTTTGGAACCTAACACAACACATCTAGAAGTCTAGGCTAGAGACGTGTTCTGGCGTCGTAAAACCTGGTAACTATCGTTTTCATCGAAGGTTGGGTGATTCCTCCTCTTTGATATGACAAGTGATAGTACGGACTTCTGCTCCCCATACCGTCGAGTATATATTGGGAGACCACAATAGGCTGATATCCTTTATCCATCGGAAGCCGTGTTTTCCACCCTATCGATCACAATGCACTAATTGACTGTCGTAAATAAGTCCTTCGTAATTTCTCTTTAATTTATCAGCAAGGTGTATTTTGTAGTTTTGTGATTGGTTTGGTAATCCCTCTGTCTAGATTTCCAGAGTAGTCATTTTCGTTCCCTTTGACCCCTTAAAAGAAAAGGTCCATCTGAGCACTTGTCACTTCAGGCTCATTAAAAATCGAAGGCGACTAGAGTCATCTTTAGCTTTTTCTTGACTCTTAAAAATTGAAAAAGCAAAGTTGTGTCAAAGCATCATTAGAATTTATTTAAATTGGAATAACATCCTTGTTCCTTCATTGATCTTAGGTTGAGATAATGGAGTCCACCAATCAAGGAACCGCTCTTGGGGGAAATCCAATCCTTTCTCTTCTTGGGGAGATATTGGTACTCCGTATATGGCTACATTGTCCCTTCCAGGAATCACAATCAGCCTACCAGTATGGTTATTCTCAACCTCTGTCGTTCAAAATACTGTGATTCCTCAGCAATCGAATCAACAACTAGATGATACTGAAGTTTTCCCTTCACCTCCCACTTCGCTTGTTTCTCCCTCCCCTTCTTCCTCTTCGCTTGGTGAAACTAGTGATACTAAAAACCAAGTAGCTAAGGAGAAGAAGGAAGAGAAGGAAAAGAAGAAGAAGAAGTTAGAGAAGCAAGGGGGAAACCATGCATCATCCAGTGAAAATCCACACACCAAACTTTCCAAGTGCAGATCTCCATGCATAATTTGCAAGGGAGATCACCTTCATCAGATTGTCCTTGCATTTTGCGATCTTGAGAGAATGGTCTCCCCGTTTGCACCATCCGGTGTCATCAACCTCTGGCAATCAGGTTGAAAACACCCCATCAACTAGTGAAAATGAAGTCGATGGATAGAAAGGAATGGTTAGATTTCCATGTAGGTTATGTGAAGATAATCATGCTCTCCACTATTTTCCCTTTTTGGACGAAGCCAAAAGTGTCTTGGATAACCATCCTGCTTCACCGCAATGACTTCCACCTGGATACAAGAAACTCTCACCAAGTCCGTCGCTAGTTGAAAACCCGATTGGCATAACTCAATTGTTGGTCGAAACTCTAATTATCCTTGAAAGTGAACCTCCTGAGTCCATACCGGAACAAAGTCAACAAGTTGAGATGGCAGTTGACCTAGTCTTGCCTTCAAAAGGTCCACCTTTAGATGATATAATTTCCAAAGAGAATGAGAACGAGACTGTTCAAATTCTTTTTGTCAATATAGAGTCTGATGAACTTGGGAGCAATCCACCTATTCCTTTACAACAGGAGGAAAGCCCCCCAGTTCATGAGGATCATCCAGCTGTTTATCCGGTACCTCCTCTTAGCAGTCTAGTCGTTTCCTTTGATTGGAATCAACTAGCAAGACCCTGCCTACCATCTAATGTACCATTTTGGATCATAGTACAAGTTTACAAAATGATCGTGTCTGGCACTATCATAGATGAAGGGGCTTCAGTGAGTATCCTTTCCTCAATTTCTTGGAAAGTGCTTGGTTCGTCATCACTTCTACCTGAGACACAAAACTTGTCAGGTTTTAACAAAGGAACCAGTTGACCGTTAGGGATCCTTTCGAAGTTGCGATAACTTTGAAAAGGAAAATCGTTCCCTTGAACGTGATGGTAGTCCAAGGGCAATTAGATTACAATCTACTCCTTGGGCATGACTATGTTTATAGCATGGAAGCTACTGTTTCCACACTCTTTCGAGTGATGTGTTTCCCACATGAAGGCCAAATGGTATAGCTTATCGACTAGCTTTCATTTCCCAGTTCAAACACAACTAGGAGTCAGAAATCATCCCTAAATGGTCTCTTTTCATCAACAATGTCTCGTCAACCTTCATTTCATCCACCTAATTACCGCGAGTAGTCTAGTGAATGTAACAAAGCTTAGGGGGCATGCACCCTGGTCTGCCTCAGTAGGCAAACCCCGCGAACCCCGCTGAAAAGATAAGTTTCCCAATAGGTTATGTGATTGGAAGCTCACACCATTCACCTTCATCTCTTTCAATGGACAAAGCCAAGGAAGTGTTTTGTCTACCGCTGACAGAAACAATCTTGCCTAACCATAGGGACTTCCATATGGTGACCTAGAAACTCTCCTTTTCTTAATACCTGGGGGCATGCAAACCTTTGTATGCATGTGAAAAACGACCAATTTCAGTTTTTTAGCTTTTTAGCTTTTAGTTCAACTTCTTAGGTTAGGTGATTGGTCTGATCCACCATTCACCTTTGTATGTATTGCGTGGACGAAGCAAAGGAAGTGTTTTTCCTCGACGAAGGACAAAACCATCCTACCTAACCTCAGTAGTTCCTTAGCTTTAGTGTAATTAGCTTTGTAGTTTGATCATTTCTAGCTTACATAAAAAGGCAATGAGCACATGTTATTGTAGAGTTCAAGCTCACTAAAAAATAAAA